>CM021709.1:659262-832159 GCA_011074415.1 Stictonetta naevosa
TGATGTCTGAAAGGCTAGTTGATGTATTAGTGTTTTGGGATTAACGTTGAAATTTATCCCTATAGATTATTGAGGTTTTAGACAAAATGCTTTAGCTGTTTGGATTTTGTTTGTTTTCAATGTTGGGCAAAATATTTGGGTAACAAGCTGTGTGAGCTTGTGCAGAATAATGAAATAGGCTTGAGTGTTTGTTCAGCAGCCTCTAGAAGTGTCTATGCCTCAATAGGTCTGTGTGAACCAGCTGATGTGACTCTTAGTCAGTGGTGTCACTTGACAGCCATTAGCTTTCAAGGTGCTAGGGTGCTATGGTCATCATATTAATTGAAAAAAAAAAAAAAGCCTTTTTGCAACTTGAATTTGTGAACGGTGGGGAAGCAAAAATACTAAACCAAAACCTATATGCTAACATACAAGTCCTGCAAAACATTTGTCTACTCTATTTCTACCAGTTTTTGAGCACTCTGCTGCTGATAAATTAGGAGGAACCAAGATTTTATAGCTTGGCCTTCTGAAGAAATAACGTTTCAAAGAGCTGATCCAGCCTTTTAAAACCTGATTACATTACCCAGATGAGCAGTTAATTGTACTAAAAACTGAAATATTTATCAAAAATACTAATATCTTTATTGGCAATTGGGGAAAAGTTGGAGTTTAGACCTACTGTAATTTCAGATTGTGATAAATGACTGAGTTCCAAATAGGATTCCAATTAAAGTTTGCAACTTATTAAGCGAATAGAGGCAAGCAAACAGTGCTGGGTGCATCTTGGTGGACTCCTGGCGCTGTTTACTTGCCTCTATTCGCTTAATAAATTGCGAACTTTAATTGGAATCCTATTTGGAACTCAGTCATTTATCACAAGATGAGAGGAAGACTTCAGCAAACTTCATTTTATAGTCCTGTAGGTGTGAATGTAAAGCCCCTAGGGAGAGAGTACCTAAAGGGCACAGGAAAGCTGGAGGGGAACTTTATCAGAGAACGTAGGGATAGAACAAGGGTAAAGGCTTAGACCTAAAAGAGGGTAGGTTTAGGTTAGACATGAGGAAGAAATTCTTTTCTATGAGGGTGCTGAGGTCCTGACCCAGTCTGACCAGAGAAGCTGTGGCTGCCCCATTCCGGGCAGTGCTCAAGGCCAAGCTGGATGGGGCCTTGGGGCAACCTGGGCTGGTGGGAGGTGTCCCTGCCATGGCAGGGGGGGTAACACTTGGTGCTCTTCAAGGTCACTACACCCCAAACCATTCTGTGATCTTAGTTCTATAAGGGGGATAGAGTCCTTACTGGAGGTAGATGCACAGCTTGGATCATAGGTAGCATTGCATAATTGATTATAATGAGGGATGGAGAGAGTTGAGCAAGGAATGGCAGCTGACAGGAGAGGGTGGGCTTCACCTCCAGAAAGCATTACTTCACAGGGGAGGATAGCGTACTGAGTGGCTTATTTCAGAAACTCTTAAATCATCATTACCAATGGTAATGGACATGGGCTATCAACATGAGGAAAAAAAAGAAGTGAAGTGTCGTCATTTTAAGTGCATAAAATATGAATGTGTTAGTGAATTTATAGGAATTTTCCTTTGTATAGGAAGGCTGGTCCTTTCTTATTCAACTCACTTGATAAAGCTGTGCCACTCTCTTAACTGTTGACTAGCCCTGTCTATGTTGTGTAAGTAAATAACAGATGTCTGTATGTTGCCCCCAAAAAGCTTGGAAAGAGGCAGGGGCTAGGCAGTAACTTGACTATACCATGGTCTTACTGTCAGCTAGTGTAAATACAGAATGGTGAGCAGAAATATGCAGAGCTAAGATCATACAGGTAACTGAAAACTAAGTTCTTTTTTACAAGCAAGTGTAGAGAAATTTAATCGAGCTGTGGCTCAGATAGCTCCCTTACTGATAGGGTAGGCTTTCTGACCCAAATACATTGGTGAAGATAAAAGGCAAGTTTTCATCAGTGGCACAGTTAGTAATGTCAATGTAAAAGTTCCGTGGGGTGAGAAAACTATGGAACTCATGGAGGAGAGGAACATAGAACACAATCTTTTTGAAATAAGAATGAAACTGAGAATAATACATGTCTTCTGGTTGACCTTGTGGAAATTACTTCGTCTCTCCCTCAGTTTTGACATCTGTAACATGGTCATAATAATGCTTGCTGGATGTAACACTTTGACATCTAATAATGAAGAATTGAAAAAAATCTCAAGAAGTTTTCTGGTACATACATGGCCTCAAAAGGGCCTGGGAAGATTATCCAGTCGAAACCCCTGCTGAAAGTTGAATCAGCTCAATCAGGCTGCCCAGAACTGTGCTGACATCTCCCAGCCTGGAGATTGCACAGGCTCTATAGGCCTCTGTTACAGTGTTTAACAGCCCTCATGGTGGATTTTTTTTTCTTTGTATCTAATTAGAATTTCCTTTGTTGCAGCTCTGGACATGTTTTTTTCTGCATGCCTCCAGGAGGAGCCTGTCTCCATTTCCTCTAGCAGCCAGGTCTCCCCGCAACTCCTCTTCCTAAGCCTGAATGGACTCAGTTCTCATAGGCAGGCTGCTTTGGTCATGTCTCCAGTGTCCTGACTGTCCTGGGGGCTTTCTACTGGACTCCATACAGGAAGTCAATGTCTTTTTTTCTTGTATGGAGGATCAGGAAGGGAGAACATCATAAGCAGACACTCTCCAGATGCAGTCTATCACATTGCCCTTGCATCTTTTCCGGTTTAGATTAATAAGTCCCTTTTTCTTACCTATATTTATTGCTGGTGTGGCAAGGGTTATTGTGAGCATGAGTCATGATGAGGCTTGAAGACAGTTTGAGAGGGTCATAGACAAAATGCTAAACTTTCAGGGTGAAAATTATGTCAGAGTTTTAAGCACCAGAAACAGGCTTGGAAATGTGGTGTCGTAGCTTTTGTGCTTCTCTTGTTTTTGTTATATCATTAGGTAATCATTTAATTTCTCACAATAATTTTTGCCCTCTGTAACATAAGCAAAAGAATGTTGGATACTTACATTCTGCTTTGTTACATTCTCCACTGAAAGGTGCTGTGGAAGTACAAAATAATAATCGTTTAAAGCTGGAAAGATTTCCTTAGAGAAAGAATTAGCAGCTGCAGATATCTTTCTGCAAGATGCGATATCTTTCTAATTTTTATTTTCAGTGGCATTGAGAGGTTATGCCCTTCAGCGTGGTTTACAATTACACTTAATGAATTGGAGAGAATCCAATCAGTAGCATCACCATAGCTATTAGATTAGCAATGTTTGTAGTGTGAACATTATGCTCCTTAGAGAGCTTTCTGAGTAAAGTATCTAAGCAGTCTTTAAAATACATCTTTTTTTTTATGCAACAATATATTGTTGGTATCTGTTACAAGTACAGCTTGAGAAATCCAGAAATGAGAGAGAAATTAGAAGCTTGCAGCAGATGTTACAGCTACTGAAGTAATCTCTTAACACACTCTTACTTGGCATCACTGTATATTTTCTGTTTAGAAAAAATATGGGGATGGATCACTTCCTGAATTTCCACTTCTAAATTTCTTTATAATACTTAGAACTGTTGTTTAAAATTTTATTTTAGAAAGTGAAACCTTGTATATTTTGGTGATAAGGAAAATCCGTTAAATGATGTAGGTTCTAAGAAAAAAATACTTCTGCTATGGTCTGCAGGCAGCTGCTGCACATACATTTATTTATTCAATTTTTAAAAATATTTTTAACCACAAATTACTCAAAGATTTTCTTGAGAAGAAGGGCAACATGGTTTTCTTGCAGCTGGAGAAAATGAGGCAGAAATATTCAGAACTTGTTTATTTGATAGTATTACTAGGTTGTGACTATATGCTCTGCAGCAGTTCTGTGTTTGCTGCTTCGGCAGACCTTGATCAGTTATTCTGAACCCCTGCTGCCTCCCGCATTGTGCCAGCACACCTGTCTCTGTGAATGTGCAGTGAACCAGTTACAGGAACTGATTCAGATGGAAAAAAAGGCTGCATTTTTAGATCACAGGCAACGCTGCAGAGAGTAGGCATCAAACTGAAGTCTCATGATGGCATTTACATACAGAGTAGATGGATTTTCTTTGATCAGACTACTTGCCCAACCAAGAGAAAGTTGTGTTAACTGTGGTTGCAACACCAACCATAAATTATACTCAAAATACTTGTAGCAACAACAGCTGGATGTTAGCCCTGCTCAAATCAAATTATGGAGTATATAAACCTTTGCATTTTTCTAACTAAATGCACTGTTTTTGAGCAGTTTTAATAAATTGGTACTTCTGAGCAATGTTGTCATATAACTAGGCTGCAGAAAAATATTAATTTATTCTGGAGGTGTGGGAACGGATTTTAGTCCTTGCACTGTATGTCTATGTACATCCTTTGTGTAGCACAGTAGCAGCTCTGAGTAAAAATTTTCACCTATGCAGGAGCTGCTGAGGAGATCAAAGGGAAGGAGCAAGTGGCTGTGTATTTTCTCTGAATTATATTTCAGGAGCCCTTTATAGTGAGAATTGTGATTTTAAGTAATAAGAGTTATTTCCAGGGAAGCAGTAGGATGACATAAGAAGTTTCCTCTGCACAATGAAGTAAAATATAAACAGGAAGGACAGTTTAAGACATGAACCTGCAAGAAAATTCTTAAAAAGCAGAAGTAGCTTAGAACAGAGCCAGGTTACTTGCTTGGACTTGCAAATCTGAGCTTTTTAAGAATTATGCAGCCTGAAACTAAATTCTGTTTTATAAGAGATATATATATATTTTTTTAAGTATGCTTATTGCTATCTCAGCAGAGGCACTGAGCAGTAAATTGTTTTTGATGCATTACAGACAGATTTTCTGGTTAGTTGCCATTGACAGTGATGGCTTTGACGTTGGTCTAGTCTGCAGAATTAATCAGAGGACACCCAGCAGCTGTTACTTGGTAATTTTTTCAGTCTGCCCTGGTCCTCTTCTGGAGGGACACCCATTAATTATGAGTTTATCCAGCAGCAGCGTTCTGAATCCCTCACGCTCTTCCATCATGACAGATGTTGCTTGTTCTTTGGGCCTTGTCTGGCAAAGACTTAAGCACCCGGCCTTAGTAAGCTCTCACTCCTTTCTAGCTGCTGTAAGACCTGCAATAAATATGTAATATTCCTCAAAAGCACTTGCCTTCTTTGGGCTGTTGTGTGTGCATTAGAGCTACAGCTGTCTGTTACCATGCTCATCTGCTATTTTAACTTCAGGAAAAGTCAGCAAGGTGAGGAGCACAGCTCTAGTAGAGGAATTTCTTCATTAGTGTCATTAGCAACTTTGTATGAATTAAGTAAAACCGACCTTTGAGAAATATTTTTTTTTGACTTATACATGAGATATATTCAGTTCTGGTCTAAACAGTAATTATTTTTTTTCCAGAAATACTAGGATGTATTAGAGAAGATCTGTCCTCATCAGGAAATTTCCTTTAAACTGCTCGCCTCTTCACGCTTTTCTTCCCCGTGCCTCAGGTTGATCCCATTGTTCTTCCATAAGTTATAGCTTCTGTGTAGAATTTGCATTTTCAGGGGCTGAAGAACTAATCTGGGATTTCTTCTGAGATAGCTCCTCGAGTAAAGTCATTCGTTTCAGTATTTGATGTTTTCCTAGTTCCAGGTATCTGCCCAGTACGGTATAGTAACCTTGGCTGTGAAAGTTCAGCTGTTTTATCTGCAGTAGTTACAAAATAAAAGGTAAGGTACAAAGTGGAAGAGAAGATGCAAAGAAGTACATCATAATTTGGAGCAGACCTCAGGTACTGGTCACTTAGAGATGGTCTTAGAACTTCTCAGGAAGAATGACCTGGTTGGACCAAAACCAGATAATTAATATGAGACAATACAACGGACTGTATAGCACTTGTTAACACTTCTAATCAGCATTCAAAATTATTTTGCATAGCAATAAAACTTGCAAGACAATTGGGTTTTGAAGGGGTCACAATGCAATTGTGTGGAAATATAATTAAAGGTGATTCCCCTATTAAGATGACCTACTATAGTAACCTGAATCCTGTATACAGTACAGCAGTAACACTACATATATTGTTGCTTTGGTCAAATCAGAGTAAAAGACAGATTGCTGGACTAAAACGGTCCTGTCTGATGGTTTTAAAAATAGAACAAAACATCCTGTTTTATTTTCTAAGTTAAAGCACATCTGAAAAGTCTATCTGTATCTGCTAGAGTAGTTAATTCCAAGTGCTGGTGAGAAGAACCTGGCTAAAGTCTGCAGTTATAGTCTCCCTATGAGATTCATAGTTTCAGTTGCATTTATAAATTTTAAAAAAGTCTTTGGCAATTTAATAGAGTGAAAAATTATACCTTTGGATTTCTTGCAGTGCTGCTGTTTTTATGCTTATATTCCATTTTGCATTTCTCTGGAAGTTGCTGATACTGTCGAATCGAGACCTTTGGTTTAGAAAACTGAGAGGCTTGTGCATGACTAAAGGTTTTGACTGGATTAAGTGGTCAGCTTCACTTTTCTGCTGGAGGCTGTTGCCTCTGGAGCAGGAATGACAGGCTGGCGCTCAGGAATAGGCACAGGTTTCAGTCTGGCATGCTAATTTAAAGTGGCTGCTGCTGGTGGATGTTCCCTGTTGTTTCTGTAAGTGCTGCTTACTGTTTCAGAAGGTAGTGATTGGCAACAGAAAGACTAAATCCATCTTTACCATGAAGTTACAATGAGCAGAAATTGGGCAGCGAAGCAATATCAATTACTCTACCTTCTGAGCGGAGAAGACAGATTTGGCAGTTTTCAAGTGACAACTCCAACCAGTTTTGAGAAAGATTTTTGAGTGACTACAACCTTAAATTGAAGTTCCTTAAATGAACGTGATACAGCAATAGCTTCACAAAACTGCAGAGGGAAGCAGATGACTGCTAATAGATGGCTTACAACTAGAAGTGGTATTTGAAGCTGAAAAATATATTCCTTATCTGTTTAAATCGCTTGTTTCCACAGACCCTTTGAACCCCAGTAATTCTGAATGACTGCTGCTGGATGCCCGTACATAAGGGTTTACGAGATGCAGATGTGCATTGTCACCCCGTATAAATAGCCTGGGAGAGGAGAAAGAGAATGCTTGCTGCATGGAACTGGAGCCAGGAACAGTTCCGTTGCAAAGTTAAATCAATTGATCAAATAAAATGTGTAGGAACAGCCAGAGGAAGCATGCTAGGAAGCATTACAAACTGTGGGTATTCAACCTCCAACTCTCGCCAGCTATATTTAGGGATTTCATTGCCAGCACTGTTATTATATTGGTTCCTTCCAAAGTAAACAGCAAAAATGTGCAGGTTGCTCTCTCCCTAATACTTGAATAATGCTTTAATTTATTTAACTGTGAGCTTTTTGGCAGAGATGAAGCTAAAGGACTGTATTTGATGATGGTCTGTTCTTTTTTAATTGTTGTACTTTATTGTCAGAAGACCAAGCTGTCTTTTCTCATTACTTCAGATCAGGCCTTAATTCTCTGCACCTCTCGCTTGACAGGCGGGTTTAGGTTAAGATCCTAATTTCTTCAGAATATGGATGATTGTAATTCAGTGTCCAAATCTGTAAACCTTTATAATCGGATCATTTAAGAACTGTGCTTTTAGTTAGTTATTTTTCCTTGTGGTTAAAAAGGAAAATGTACATCAAAAATTAATGCCTGCCACTTGGAATTTGTCATCTTAAAATTTGCAAAAAGCAATACAAAAGCTTTCACATCTTTTGAATGGCAGAGGATCTTAATGGAGTGTAAGTTGGGGAAGTTGTGCCAGACCCCATGCTCATATGTAAGCAGCCAATGTGAATGTTGTGGGTCAAGATCTTTGTTCCTGAGGCAGAGCATTCGAGGAGTTCAGTCTGACCTACTTCCCTCGCCAAGGAATGGGTAGCCTGCCCTGCAGCTACTTAAATCTTTTGCTGAAAAATGAGTGGGTGGGGATACTGAAATGACATTGTGCAAAATTTGTCCCAAGGACAAGTCACTTGCAATTTTTTCCTCTCTGGGCTGATATGATCACAGTAAACTGATGACCAGTCCATCAAAGCTTGAAATGCAGCATACTGAGCGAAGAGGCTATATTTTCTAAAGGTGCTTTATTTCTTTTAATTCTGAATTTGAATAGAAGATTCTAACAGCATTAATTTGAGCAGCACACACTCCAAGAATCCATTCAAATTAAATGTAAATTAATCCAGAATAATTATCTTTCTGCTGCTTTTGTATTGTGACTTTCAATTAAAGAAATGCATACATATGCACGAACACATTATGTATTTCTCTCACAAATGCATTGTGTGTTTTAGAGGCTGGTGCATTTAGGCTGTGACTTCTAACATGTATGCTTTGACATCCTGTGCATTTCCTTTTAGGGGATGATAGTCAGCTACTGCGTATTGCCAATGGGTCACGTTCCCAGTGCAAATACAAAACGATGCATGAGGTACTCTGCAGACTTCACCTTTTTTGAAAACACAATGAAAACATGTACAGTCTGGAAGTTAAGTGACAGCCTGAAATATGTAATACAGGAATATGAAGATGTTGGTGAAGCTGCAGCAGAAATGCTGGTTTTGAAGCAGGACTGCATTGCTTGCATAGCTGCTTTCCAGGGAGCTGAGTAAGCTGCAAAGCCATATAAGGTTTTCTTGCCAGAGCTGCTGAGACACGCTTAGACAACACCTTTTCTGGGCAAATCGTCAAAGTGACTGTGAGACACTTGCTGACATTTGTATGGCTGTAACAGTTCTGTGGCTAATGGTCCCCTGCCCTTCCAGTTTGTGAAGCTGTATTTGCGAGCAAGAGGGGATACAAAGAAGAGGCTTTCAGGTGAGGAGAGTTGAATGAATCGGCTTCCCAGTTTGACAGCCCTTAAACTCCTCAATTGCTCAGGACTTCTGTTTGCCTATGTTTCCCCAGCAAATGTGGCCATACCTCAGTCATCCGTGCTGTTGAGGCTCTAGCTCACAATCTTATTGATGGTCTGAGAAGGAATCCCATGATTCAAAGCTTTTTTTTAATTCCTGTTTTTTTAAGCTTAGTCTCTTGAAGCCTCCTTGCTTCAAAGCAATTCTTAGTATTTAATAGATGACTGGGGTAAACAAACTCTTTTTTGTAGTATTTTTAGTAAAATGAAAGAAAGTCATAGAATCATAGAATATCCTGAGTTGGAAGGGACCCATAAGGATCATTGAGTCCAACTGATAATTATCCAAGTGATAATGCAGGTAAAGCTTTTCATCCAGTATCCCTTGATTTTTAGGATTTCTGCATCAGGAGTACCACAACCATGCTGTAGTTCTCATAGGAAAAATTCTTTTGTTACATTGCACGCAATGCAACCTTATGCAACAGTGAATCAGTTAATAGCACTTAAAGGCCAGTTCTAAATAGGTCATGAGCAATGAAGTCAGTAGGGCTGGTGTTTCAAGCGTTTCGTATCTTGGATGAGGATTGTCTCTGTAGATCTCTCAGCTTTTCCAGTAAGATCATCATCTCCAAACCTGCTCTGTGCTGTTCACTGGTGTGAAAATGACCTCTCTTGTGCAAATTTCCACTCAATGTGCATTCAGGATGTTTTAAAAATGAATTTCTGTGGAGAGACAGATGAGTGCATAGCAGTTACCTTGCTGGATTGGTTCTGTCGAGCATTTCCCAAGTTTGGGTGCAGCTTTCAAATGTAGCTGTGTATTCCCTGTGCTGAGCAGCCAAATCCCACGTATATACAAAGAATGTGTGCTTTTAATGCAGTTGGTGCTGTTAGTGCTCAAATTCGTTCCTATGCTCATAGTCAGAAAGCACTGACTAGCTCCTGTGTGCTGGTGCAGGTGACACTGTGGAAGGACCAGCGTCGGTCTGGCATTGCACCCGGGAGGAAAGTAGATTTCTAAGTAGTGATGTGTGTTTTGTCCACCATGTGTTGTTTTTTTAATGTGAGGAGCAATGAGTATTAGAGAGTGTTTTAATAGGAGATGGGGAAAAAATTACTGATGTAATCACGTCAGATGAGATTGTGTGTAGCTGTGTGTGACCACCGAATGCCACTTCTCTCAAGCCTAGCTTTCGGAGCACTGTGATCTGTTATTACGAAGATGGTAACGGTGGTCAAGTGAATTACCTTCCAAAAGCAATAAAAGAGGAGAGAACCTCTGATTTTGTATTGTTTGTCAGTTACTTGGCATAGCTGTGAGATGGTGCAGTGCTCCACAGTGCTATATTTAGTTGTTTCCAAGGAGATGTTCTGTGCGATATTGATAATTGCATTAATCCTTGATTTACAGAATCTGCAGGAAAGGAAACTGTTCCTTTTCCTAGTGTTGGCTTTTTAATTGCTCAGTGATCTGTAATTTATAGCCACCTTCATTTAAGTCCTTTGTGCATGCATGTTTTGGGGGCAAAGTCAGCGGTCAAATTAGGTTTTTTAACCATAGAAATGATTCATGAATGAGAGCATTGCTGCTTGTTGATACTGCCTTACTTACGGTGCTTTATTTTTACTTCTGTGAGGTACATCTGCATGGGGAAGACTTCCTTTGTAAGAGATGGCTTTATGACATCCTATATTTTCAGTGTCAGAGGCTAAGAGCATTCATGTCAACTTTGCTTGTGCCAAGAGTATGGTTAAGATATTAATGAATGGGAACACAACTCTGCTTAGCATGTGCAATTCTCACTGTGTAGCAGAACAATCTTCCTGTCTCAGGCTCTGATGGCTTATTCACTCTGCATAAGAAATCTTTCAGGGCACTGTTATCCATGGACCTGCTTCTAATTCAGTACGCTCAACATGTGTTGTATGTCTCTGGAGGTAACTGAATTTCTGAGGTAGAATTATTTCAAACAAAAGTTTTTTGAGACTTTACATCTAAAATGCATGCTATACAGTTGAGCAACACTGAATTCAGTTGAATTGGAAAGGAATTAAGAAGCAAGCAAACAGCTAAAAAGCTAGCATACTAGTTTAAACCATATAATTCACTATGAATGCTCTTTGTGCATAGTGTTGTTAACGAACTAGAGCTTTTTAACTGCCTCATTGGTATACTCCAGTGTTTTATGGATCAATAAAACATATCATGCCACAGTAAATGCAAGTAAGCGATCTTGGTACTAGCTAAAATTCTTCAGGTTATATTCTATTCTGATTTCCATTCATAGCTTATTTGGAACTACAGCTGACCTACTTGTTCATTTCAATTAAATACTTTGAGACATTGTCTCTTCTTTTGTAGAAAAGAAGAAAGGAGAGCACGACACTGAAGGAGAAAGGAAATGAGCAGTTCAAGAAAGGAGGTGTGTTCATAATCTTTTAATATTGTGTGCAAGTTAGAGAATCTCGAATTAATACTTCACCATTATGGTGATATTGCAGAAAACCCATAGGAAGATCTCGCAGCTATCATTGTTCAAAGTTATCATCTATATCATTTTTTTCACCCAGCTCTAGGGAACAGAAAGAGAGAGACTTCCTTAAGAGTTAAGCTTAAATCACAAAAACTTGGATTGCTAAATTAGGTTTCTCATGAAAGCTGTGTTTAAATCCAAGAACATGATACAGGACTGACTGCTTTCCAAGTGCCAGGGTTTTTTCTTCTAATCAAAAACGGCTTCCACCAGATTGAGTTCTGCTAATGCAATTGCTTAGAATTGATGGAGGCTCAGTGGCTCAATAACTCTCATAGCTTTGTACCTTTGTATGTTTCTTTGTATCCACTGACCCTTTTCTTTCTTTGTACATTGTATGTGTGTACATCTCTATATATACACTATATATTACAGATTAAAGCAGAAGTACCTGCATGTCATCCCTGAGGCTGCACACACTCTGTGGTGCATGGCATGATTCATGTGGTTGAAAAGAAGAGGAATTAGGAAATTATTACAAGATCCTCTGGCTTTGCTTTGCACTTTGGAGACCTGTCCTTGCTGTTCTATTTCTCAAGTCATTTTCTGGTGTGTGTGTGTATATATACATGCGAGCATCTCTATGCATATATATGTGTATATCTTTATATATTTAGAGATGTACACACATATGCATAGATATATAGATCAATATATAGATACATATTTTTAAAAAATCTAGAGGTGTGCAAACTTGTAGCTTACACTGGAACTGGATATGTTGTAAACATAGTTAATCTGTAACAACAGGTCTGCAGTAAATAACAATACCAATGATCTTAGTTAAAGCACATGAAGGGAGAAAGGACCCCTACCATGCATGTAATGCTCTGATGGTTAGAGAATTTTCAAAGAAACAAGGAAATGTACATTAATGCTTTCCTCAGTCAACAGGGTTACACAAATAAGTAACTTCTGCTTCCCAGAAGCATATTCTGATAACCAGACAGTGGTCTTCCTGCTGGAGGTCTCTAAGAGAGCAAGATTGCTGGGAAATGGTTTACCAATTCAGGCAAGTGTCAGAGAAGGCAGGAAGGAGCTGCTGGGACTATGGAAGTAGCAAGCCTGTAATATTGGCTCAGTCATCTTTTGGGATCTTATCCATAGTCTTTTCCTGACAAATTCTTTGGCAGATGTGTTCAGTGTGCCTGTGCTGCTGATGCCTGCCAAACTGCTTACCGACCAGAAACGAACAACCTTTTAAGCACCTGTATGGTCATTGGCTAACATGCAGAAAGAATTGCTCTGCTTTGAGGAGAAAGCATTTGTCAGCTGGCAGGGCATTGTTCAGGGTCACTATAGGGCCTTTTCATTGTTTGACTCTGCCATTATTGGAAAACAACTTAATAATCTCATGTGCTTTATCACTGGTCTGTGTTTTAGATCAGACGTGAAGATGGATGACTTTCAGGTGCCAATTGATAGGTTTGTGGTGACTGACCTTTAAGTCAGTGGTTAAAGATACTCTGACAAATGAGATACTTCCCTAGCTGCTGTGAGCAGGTATTGCTGCAATAACACGTCCCAGCACGTGTTTCCTTTCAGATCAAGGATACATTTCAACTGAAAAGATTCAACCCCTAAGGTTGGTGGTACCCTCTGAACAAAAAGGATGAAACAGTTTTGGGGGTGAGAATTAGATGCACAGCATGCTGCAGTGGTTGCGCTAAGCACAGGACTACTTTTCTGCTGCTATGAGGGTGCTGATTTTAAAAAATAATTGGTTGTCATTAATACAAGTAGTAGCCAGTAATGTACTTTGTCAGAAAGCAGCTACTAATTCTGACCACTGGTTTAAATACCACATCATATATTGAGAAAAGTTTCCAAAGAAATTCTAGCCATATGATTCATTGACCATACTGGCATTTGAAATAAATAATCTGTGGTTTTTTGTTGTTTCTTTTCCCTATTGCATCTGCAGACTATGGAGAGGCAGAAGACTCATATACGAAGGCTCTGCAGATTTGTCCAGCCTGCTTCCAGAAAGATAGGGCTGTTTTGTTTTCAAACAGAGCTGCTGCAAAAATGAAGCAGGTGAATATCTTAGTTTTATGAAATGACAAGTATTGTTTATGTGTCAAATGAAATGATGAAGTCATTAGGGATGCATAAAGGAGGGGAAAGGAGTTGCTTGTTGCTTTTACATTCTCTTGTGCTCCCAGTAGAAATGCTGATACACTTGATTTTACTGAGGATTAATTCAAAACCAAAAGCTGCAATTGCAACAGCTGTTCAAAGTTGCTTTGCTGCATTATATTTAAAACACTAATTGCTTTTTCGTTTTCTTTCAAATAATTCAAAGTTCATGTGGAACAGATGTGCTCAAGCTTGTTTAATGTATACAGACCACTGTATTAGATTGTCTAGAAGTGTAATTAGGTAGTATTTGTTTTTAAATCATGTTTTTTATCCAGGTTTTTAAAACCTGGGTAGTCAACTTGTCTTCAAGTAATTGGTTCAGATGTTTCAGGCATAAGTAGGGCTTCCTATGACTTTATTAATTCAGTTAGCGTGCTTCCTTCACAGTTGCTATATAGCAGCATGGACCCTATGTAATAGGGCACTGTCTTGAGAGAATGGCTATAGGTGTTTCTCATCTATTTTCTATTCCATGTCGAGGGACAGATGCCCACATGTTACCAGAATCTGAAATGTACTGTAAGCACGATGGAAAGCCAACAATTTAACTTATAAACTAATAATTGATTTTAAAGAATTGAGGATCTCACCTTTACAAATAAGTTGCCGGACTGCCATATAACAGGAGTGAGAGGAGAACTTTTATGCCTGTTTGATCTCATACAGTCATACTAGTATACAGCTAGTATGTGTATTTCATATAGCTCACACATTCTACTAGTTGACCACAACAGGAGCTAGAAGGACCTATCAACAAGCATTCAGTAATACTTTTATGGCTCACAGGCATTGAGTGTCTAAATTTAGTTGTCTGAGACACTTGTATGGCTTTTCTGTCATGCTTATTATCATACTTTCAAAACTGTCTCTTCAGGCTATAAACATGGTGCTAAATTACCTCTTCTTTCTAAATAAGTGAAAATAAGAATTGAAGAGGAATTACTCCCTATTTTTGCTTTGGTTTTTATATTATTGTGGAAAAATAGTGTAGTAACTCCTATCCTTACTTTATCCTGCAAAGTGAATTTCCTTGTGGTTTTCCTACAGTATTGATGCAGCTCTGTCTGTAAGTGTACCATGCAGCCATATTTAGGTATTAATAAATTCTTGCACAGCTAAAATCCACTCTTGGGATACTAAATTAAACAGGCAAGGAAAAAATGGAATTCTGTAATAGCAGATGTTGGAACCTTTCAAATATGAAAGCTGTAACCTGAAAAAGCTCCTCATAATCCAGATGTTAGCTAGGAAACTAATCCAATATTTCCCAGATGAGCGCAGGATAATAAAAACTGTGCACAAGCTACTGTATCACCTGTATAGATAGTAGAACCTCACAGACCCATACCTTACGCTGAAAATAGATTCGCGTTATTAATAACTTCCCCCATTAAGTATTTTTTTCTTCTGTGTTTGCATCACCCATTTGCTTTGCACTACCGTAAAAGCTTGTCAGGCATTCTTCTGTGAGGCAGCTTCTGTTTAATGGAGAAGAAAATAGTTCCTGGGGTATAGAAATGCAGAATCTACCCTTATGAATACTACTGCGTCAATCAACAATACAGGCACACAACAGCCTTTTTCTTGATTTTTTTTTTTTTTTTCTTGAAGTCCTTTTAGTTCAGATAAAAACAAGATCTCTGTCTTGGCATTCTTGCTTTTTTTTTTGTATCATTATAAGCAGATTGCCTGACTCGCATCCTCTAACTGTGGTTGTCTGGGCACACTAAAATCTTGTCCCTACCACTCCTGGCAGTCTCAGTTTCCTCTGCAAGGGACAATGCCTATATTAGCGCTAAAGGCAGTATCTGCTTTCCAAATGTCTTTGCTCTTACAGACAGGAATTTATCTGGGAGTCCTGGGAACTGTCTATTCCAACCCCTTAATTAATTGACAAATGTAGGAAAGCTGTAGCTCGGTTAAGCCAAGGCCTGCATATGTGACTCAGCCTTTTGATGGTCGCTTGCTGCCGGCTGTTCAGTGCAGACTGATTAGTGGGGCAGCCGTGCAACCTGAACACTGGCAGCCTTCAGAGAGAGGAAGCTAATCGCTGGTAAAGGGCTTTAAATCAGAAGCAATGGTATGAAAAGCCTTGATTACGTGAACATCCCTGTTCCTTGGAATGCCAGACGAACCTTTTTGCTTGCAATTGTAAGCAAGCTGTTTCCCAAGAAGTACGACATAAATATAACAAAACTGTTCTGTGTTCTAGGACAAGACAGAAGCTGCCCTAAGTGACTGCAGCAAAGGTATGACTTTTGTTTCCTGTGCATCACTCTTCTGCCAGATCTTTCATTGGTAAATTAAGCCAGTTAGTGCTTTACCACAGAGCTGTAATTTTGGGCATTTCAATATAAAGAATTTATGGAAAGGCTATAGTGAAAGACACCTGAATGTAAAACTATTTATTTTGTAAAATGTCTGTTGAACTTACTGCCTGTAATCATTTACTTTGTTTTCCTGTGGCAATAAGACTGCTGTAGGTACTTTTTCAAAAAAATGTATTTTATGGAAGCTGTTTCCTTATAGCTACTATTTTAAACTTACTTCCACCTGCTATTCACACCAAATCTTGGTTTAATTTGAGATTCCAAAGAAGTGTGGGGCCTCACAAAATTAAAAGCACTATCAAGTCCCTGTTATGCAAGGCTCTTGCTTGGTCACAAGGGATTATGCTCTCTTGTTTTTGTCCTGCATAGTTTTATCTTTGCAACTTCTAGTGAAATCATTTCAGCTATGTATTGCTTTATTGCTTCTATGCACTCACCCATGCTCAAATATTTTTTCAACTCCCCATGACAGCTGGGGAAAAATGTCCAAATTACCAACCAAAAAACTAATCCAATGGCTGAGTGCCAGTGGTGCTTGTACAGTAAATTTCCGTTTGTATGTTCTAAAAGGAATCTTGAAGGTAACAAAATCTAGCTGACCTCTGTTACTGTGGGGTTTTGCCTTGTTTTGGTAGTGGTGCATTTTGAAAAACACTTCTGGTAATTTCTTGGTGGCTAAAAGGGAACAGGTCTGTTTTGCTGCAATGAGACTTAAACTAACCATCGCTTGATGCTGCCCAGGGATATATATATATTTTTTTTTACAAACTGCAATGCAACACTTAGCGCACAGTGGAGCAATTCACATTAACCTGCAACTTGCTGATTGTAGTGTTGTCTTTGTCCTTCCAGAATAAATAACCTAGAATATTTACCTAATCTGGGGTTTAGTTGTCCTGAGAACAATTTTAATGGGTTAGCAATTAAAAAATGGGCAGGTTCTTGTACTTCCTTTTCCTATGATGAAAAATGGATGAAGAAATCCTTGAGAAATTACCATGCACAGGCTATTGTTAAGTTCAGCATTCAATCCTAACTGTACCAGTAAACATGCTCACAACTGCCAAGGGAATAAGGAGAAGAAAAGATTAAATTCAGTCTGAATGGCTCTATGGTGACTTGTAGAGCTGACATAACCTTTTGTGGCTTCCCAACCCACTTTTAACTGTTTGATTTTTTTTTTTTTTTAGAGATGTTCAGAAGAACACCAGTAGTTGTTCTAGAGTTTCTTAACTTGCACTGAGATAAGCAAGGAAATGCTTGGTTTCCCTACTACGTGTATCTTTAGGTACATTTAACTTTAGGTGTAATCTAATAATGCAGACTTATTATATATGCAAAAACTGAAAAATGTTATGGATTCTTCACGTTTCTGAAGTGCCACACGATTTCTAATGCACAAATAGAGTTTACTTCTATATAGTGACATTTCATTTAATGTCTATGATCTACAGTCAATTGCACTAGACCTTCATAGGTGGGTGTAAAGGGTGCCTCTCTAAATTATGATTTTTCTCTTTAAACCATGACAATGATTCCAAGCTGCATTATAAAACATCTGTTAACATTAAGACTTTAATACAGGCTTAAGAATTCATTTGAGGGGGTATAGAAATGTTGGAAGTAAAATATTGTGTTTTGTTCTTGTTTTCCAGCAGTGGAATTAGATCCTAACTATATTAGAGCTTTGCTGAGGAGAGCAGAACTATATGAAAAAACAGAAAAACTAGATGAAGCTCTGGAGGATTATAAAGCAGTCCTAGAAAAAGACCCATCAGTTCATCAGGCCAGAGAAGCTTGCATGGTAAGCCTTTTTAGTGTACTTTGGCACAACTTTAAAACAAGGTCTTTCTTTTCCTAGTCTAAATACTCAACGCTGTTTACGCAAGCTGCTTCATACACAGTGGTGATAACTTTGAGTCTAAAAGTGTACTGGTTTTCTCCTCTGGCTATACATAAGAAAGATTACATGAAATGCCATGACTTCAATGACAAGGCTCAGGTCCACGAAGCATAGTCCTCTTTTAACCTTTACAAAATGAGTGGAAGTAAACGTATGTTCTGTAAGCATGTAACTACATCTTTACCTGTTGAATAACCTACCCCATGTCCCACACAATACATGTTTGTGCATGCGCTGTCACCTCCCACACAATTTATCAATGAATATATTACAGTTCTTCTAGTTTGATTCTCTTCCAGGAGTATCTTGGAACTGTTAAAATGCATTAACTTTGTTTTAAAAAAGTTATTTCAATACATGCCTTTTCAAATACAGCACTCTGATAAATTTCTACTAAACATTGAAATTTTGCTTGAGATTTTTAATTGTACTTATTCATGCACTAGAAAATGTTTAGGTCAGAACCTATACAGTGCTGACTGTGTTAGTGAACCATTTTAGTAGCCATCACTTCAATAATGACCTGCAATTTGGAAATCAGAATACAAGTACCCCATAATACAGTTCTTGCTAGTTATTTAATTAGTGAGAGTCAATTTTTCTTTTAGTAGAATTATCTTTCTGATTGGTGAATTTGCAGTTGAATGCCTTTATGGCATAATTATTAAATAGATACTTTTTGATGACTTCATTAAGAGAATGGTGGAGACAAGATCTGTCTGTAGCTGTCTGAATTATGCGACTTAAGTCTTAATTTTCAAAAACTTAGTCTTTCACATGAAGGTGGCACTTTGTAGTTGCAAACAGCACTCTTTTCTGATTAAACTACTTTTTTGTTCCGAAACACATGAGTTCTGCAGCTTAGTACTGTGCTCCAGTGTCCGTTTTCAATCTACATTACAAATACTTCTGTATTAAAGGCTTCTTGAAGAAACATTGTTATATCTCTGGAAGTACATTAAAAAAATGCTTTAAAGTTACCTTGGACTTTAGGATATGGCAGCTTGGATGAACAAAGGTAAATCTGTAGAACGTCTTGAAATTCCAGTCTGTCATGTAAATAATCCCCACTGAGTGGGGATTATTTAAAGTTATTGCTGCAGACTGCTCATTTGAGGTTTCAAATAACTTTGTATAAAATACAAGCAGGACTGGATTTTTCTAGTGATACTTAGTATGTTAATGCTTGGTGTGGAAAACAGCTGTGAATTTGACAAGTTCAAAGGGTCTTTCTGCAAGAGTTGGTATAACAAGAAGCGCAATTTATTTTGTGCACAAAGCTCTCTGTATATACTGCTTGCCATTCTTAATTTTGAAAAGAGGTTATGAAGGCTGTGTTGAAACGTGGTAGGTATGCAGCTAGACAGTATGTGGTTTTGGAGGAACGTGCTAATGGAAGGTAGCTGCTATCAAACATAGTAGTGGTCATTTTATGTCAAAGTGGGAGCCTCAGGTCATGGTTGGTGAATGGCTTGCAAGCACCAGAGAGCCTGGAAAGAGCTGACCATCTTCTGCAGGGAAAACAACTGAACTATTGAACTATCTTTCACATCCCTTTAAAGATAAATGGATGCAATTTTAAAACATAATGCACAATTGAGCACTCAAATCAATGTGACAGTACTTGACTTCTTCTAATAGCTTGTTAAATTTTCAGAGGGCATCATTATTTTAAGTTCAGCTTCACATCAGTGAACATGCAACCTATTCTGCCCCCTAAAATTAAAATAAAATTTTAAAAAATTACAAAATTATCTCTAAAACCACTTTGTTAATACAGAAATATATTTGCAAGGTTTGTTTAATTATTTTAATATCCATGTGGGTAAATTATTAGTAGTGATTTCTATTTTATTTTTTTAATTCCTCTTCCCCTCCTCCCCCTCTACTATGGTGTTGTACTGACACATTAGAAACTGCTTTAATAGCATATTAGACAAGGCTTGCCTGAAATTACTTCCTTTGGGACTGGATCAATTGCACTTATGGCAGAAAAATATTCTGCTTAACCGTGTAACTCCTGTTAGTGTTAAGGGTAAGAACAGATAAACCCATGAACTGCCAGCTGCTTTAAAAGCTGTCCAGTTGCTTTCCTTGTGCTAGCGCTGGTACAAGTTCATGACTGACCCTACATGGATAGCTGGTTATTTTTATACATATAATAAGGAAAAAAGGAAAACCTTTCCAAAAGGAAAACCATCTATCTGCAAGGAAAGAAAAGCCAGCAACCAATAACCCCCAAAGTGAATAGTTTTATATGAATAGTTTTATATCACCATGGCTTTCTGCTGTCAGATGCAGACTCAGATCTACTGCAATTACTAGTGAGAAGGAAAGATGTGGTAAAGGCAGTGCAGGAACTGGGGCCATCACTTCTGGCAGCACCCAGTGAAAAGGTCAGTTTACCGCACTGTGAAACAACCCCCTAATGTTTGTTGCATGCACAGCAATGGTTTAATAAATGACGAGCTTGTCAAACATCATTACTGCATGGACAGTGAATGCGATGCATCCGTCATAGACTAGAAAAGATTATTTGTGTTGGCCTCATTTATAGTCTCCTAGCTGAGACTGTGGCTTATTTGATCCAGGAATTCAGCCAAGGAGTCTGCTGATGTTTCTAAAGGAAATGACAGGATTTAGTTCTTGTAGCTTGTAGCCTTCTAGCATTAGCCTAGATCCAAAAAGAGGCCTAGTGTAATCTAGTCAGTTGTTTGGTGAAGTAGCCTTTGGTGCATTTCAGCAGCTCTCCATACAAAGAGTGACTGTGAAGATCAGACAACTTGTTATGAACCACCAGTCAGGACTCCACAGATTAAGCCTTGGGAACACTGTCAGTAGTTGGTTCAAAGTGTGAAGAATTTGAAATACATTTTGGGTGATCGGAACCCCCTAGAAGTATAGGTACCGTCTCTTTTATATCTCTTGCAAAACCACAATCTTTCTTCAGTGAGTTTGCCTCTAATAATCTTATAGAAGTGCCAGTGCTCAGTTACCACTGGAAATTTGTTCTAGGAAAGGATCATAAAAAATGCTGCTGTTCTCTCTGGCCATCGTTCAGGAATGTTTTAGAATGATCAGTAATTCTTAATTTTTGTAGCTAGGAAGTACAAATGTTAACTGTTACACGTGCCTTTTGCTCCTTGACCTCCTTTTAATAGGCAGAGACTTTAGGCTTGCATGTGGTGCAGAACACTTTGTACAAAACACCCTCAATTTACGCTGCAGTGGGATGTAGGACATTCTGCTCTGAGTTGATCCCGTTCTTTGTCAAGTTTCAGGGTAGAAGCAGTCTTATGAGATTGAGGCTTAAATCTCACCTCTTGAAAATTTGTTAATGAAATACTGACAAAGCTAGTCCTACACTTCTAAAAATATCCACAATATCTGATTTTTATAACAAAAAACAATCCCAGACTCCACAAATATAGTTAGCATATCTGTAATATGGAGGGGGACTAAGAGGCTCTGCTTTGTTGTAATGTCAAGTGCAGTGCTCTTTGCAGAAATAGTGCAGCACTTCTGTGCCCCCACTGGTAATCAAAATGATACATCAAGAGAATCTGCAAATTTGCCTCATTCACTGTTAGAGCTGATCTTTCTTCTTCCCATACGTAGAAAATATTTCACATGCTTTAGGGAATGTCATAATCTTATTAAATGATGGTTATAAAAAAAAAACCTGAATACACAGTAGTTCTTTGATTCCTGTTATCTGCTCTAAAATTTCAGTACTGTTTGTATTTCAGGAGTACAGTGCTAGTGTTTTGATTTTAAAGCCCCCTGTTACATAGTTCAGTTACTCTTGACATCCTCAGTGTCAAATTAAACAGTTGGAAGTTATAGTGTTTTGTGGTCAAATAATCCCTATCGATCCTTTCCTGGAAAGTGTTTAATTATGTGGTATCAATCTTTAGGTTTTGTTTTTAGCAGGTGCATATCAGTGGTGGGTGAATTTTAGCTTCAACACAGTTTCTGAGGGTCTGGCAGACCAGATAAACTTATTTACCAAAAGAAGCTGTACTTTGAGATAACTATGTTAGACACCAGGTAAATAGCTGTGGTTTATTGATACCTTCTATAGATACATAGCCTTGCAGGTATGTTTCTGGAGTGGGAAGTGCTGAGTTTGTGGACCTGGACTATTCAGACCGACATAACATGGAACATGTATTCCAGATCAAGTTGTGTCTTTATTTCCTGCTAAAGCATGATCTCCAAATGTGAGAGAGACTGTGTATATCAAATTGATCCAAGACTCAGCAAATGTCACAGCCACAGTGCAAACTGAATTTGGAGCCTGGGGATATCTGCACGTTTTCATGCAGGCAGCTTGGGTCCAGATCTGCACCCAACTTAATAAGCCCCTCCGGGTCAGCAGGAGTCAGATGAGGTCTGACTGGGCTAATTAGATCTGGCTCAGTAGTGATACTGGGCCTGGTCTGGTTTCAGACTTACCCATCCGTGTGTATGTGCATTGTGCTCATTAGTGTTAATTTTCCAGCTTTTTATGGGGTATACCACCACTCTTCCCCATCAGTGTAGAAGATGAATATTTACCTGTGTTCATCAGTGTATATACTGCTTTGAACAAGAATAGTCAGGCAGTCTTGGCAGCACTTTTTTTTTTCCTTTCAGAGGAGAAGACCTTATTTCTCTGTAACAATGATATCAGAATGACAAACCTGTGATGCTCTGTGGGGACCAGAGCTATAAAATACAGGAAGGAACCAGATTAGGAAATTAAATTCATTAACTATGTTCAGAAGCCAATGATCACAAGCGAGATGTATAAGGAGTGAATTGCACACCTGTTACTATGGTTTGCAACTGTAATTAATTTAATGATAGCACCATTACAGCAAGTCTGTCTTATCTGCAGTGACCTCCACAAGAAGAGACAGCATAGTTATGCATGTAACTGCATTCTGACCTGCCAGGATTGTACAGTAATAAGTATAGTATAAAAAGTTGAAATAGTTGCTTCTGAAAATATGAAAAAGAGGTATAAAAAGTAACTCTTATTCACAATATATTTTGTTTTAATATAATATTTAACTTACGAACAGTAAATACATAAATGATACAATGGTAAACTTAGTTGTAGTAAATATAAAATTATAATTCTAAATGGTGATTACAATCATTGAATAAAACACTGGGACTGTATAAAGATGGAAGATGAGTCACAGCTGGTTTAGGTGTAAATGGGGATCTCAAATCATAGGAATGCCTAGAATACTGTGCAGTTATGTAATGCTCATTAGAAACATAAGAAGCTTTTGTCTATGATGGTGCACAGATCTTAACTTTGTCAGTTTTGAGGAGAAAAAAAAATGAACAGTTCCTTGAACTAGTACCTTGCTCAGGATGAACTTGGTAGGGAACTCCCAACCATTTGTAATACGCTCTCCTCTTTAGAAGTATACCAACATCGCATAATAAGGTGCTGTTTATTAAACTACATCCTGAAATTCAGTGAGCTTCTGATAAAATATTTGTATGTAGATCTTCATGTTTTCATTGTGGATTTACCTGAAGCAGTATGCCAGTGAGAGCAGACATCATAGATGTTAGTCTGTGTTTGCTTAGTTCCTATGACCTCAAACATATTTAATGTGTGTGGCAGAGGAGGTAGGGCTAAAATGTATATTATAAATCTCTTAAATTCAGTAACTTTTCAGTTAAAATACCAGGCAAACAGATCAGATTTGTTTTTCAGTAGTAAAAATTCATGCCTGTATGAAACTTGAACGTGCAAGTTATGACTTGCTGCTTATGTGAATTGATGTCATAGAATGAATGACAGGTTTCCAAAATAAGATAAGTGGTTTGACATAAGGATTTTTTTAAGATGTAAACTGTATATCCTTGGTATGTGTATGAAAATTACATAAGCTTAAACTGCAGTATTATTGAAAGCGTGGATCTGATTCCAGTTTTTCTTCCTCTCCACAGCGATTACCCACACAAATTGAAGAACGGAATGAAAAATTAAAGAAAGAAATGTTAGGTAAGTAGTATGCACATGTAACTTGCGTAATAATCATTGTAGTCTACTAGGAAAATAAAAATTTGTGACTAGAATCTCTAATATAAAATTTAAAGAAGGTAAGTTTTAAAGTAAATACTTGTGTTAAACAAAATTCACGATTTCTTTCTAGCTTTCCGTTGCTTAGTTCTACTTACAGTAAGCTCTAGCCAAGTAATTTTTCCCTACAGAAAAGGCTATTAGTTAAATTTAAAGACAAAAATACTCAAGACCTTCTATAACAGCATGTAAAAGCAGGGGGAAATGGTTTGAAACAGGCCAACTGCTCTGTCCTTTCTTTCTGCAAGTAAACATTTAAAGGAGGCGTTCCCATGAATGGGTTAAAACAGGATTTTCACTAAACCTTACATTAAAAAGAAAGTCAACCAGCTGTAATAACTGAGCATGTTTGATCTTGTGTCTGAATAAATAAATTTGGTTCTTTTTGTAGCATTTTCCACCTATAGACCTAATTGACTTTTACAATTTATACTAAATGATACTGTTGACTGAACTTCTTTGTGGAAAAGAGAATGTGATTAATATAAGCCATTTGAATGTGTGGGCCTTCAGCATTGTGTTGTGTGGCATCGCTTGGATAGCACAGTAACTGGACTGCTCTGTTTCAAAAGAGTAACTACTTCAGTAAAATCACCCAAGCATGATACGTTAGCATGTAATACTAATTTGTGTAAAGCACTTCCTTGCATAACTCACAGAGTTGTAATTAAACTAATAATTTTAGGGTCACCCCCCTGCCTCCCCCCCAAAGAAAAAGACTGCTGCCAACATTGTCTATTGCCTCCTAGTTAGAAGGATGTGTTAAGTTCTTATCAGTTCAAAACAGGGCAGAAGCTACTCTGACAGACTAGTGCTTTTTAAAATGAGTTTCTATTTTTACATCATCTTTTCATTTGTGATGTTTAGAAAATCCACACAAAAGAGCAAGGACAAATGACAGTGTAAGGTAAAAAAGAGAAACTGTCTGTACCTGACCTGTTTCAGAAACAGCTGTCAACAGTTGTGTTTACTCATTCTAGGTGTGACAAGTAGATGAAATGCATTTTTAAGATGAGTAGGCTTTGAGTTTGGAATAGTGTTTTGTTATTCTGTGGAGAATCAGGTTAAACAAACTCAGTCTGTCTTGTATATAATAGCATTAATTCCTAAAATACTTGGGAAGAAGAGGCTCTTTCAAGAGCTTCTGCTGTAGTTGATATTTTCCTTTAATTTTTGCTTCTTGCTGGGTAGGGAATCTGATTTGCTCTTGTTTTGTATCTGTCTTTACCTATTTAAATTTAAATAAAGCTGCAGTAAAGCTTTCTAGAGCTGCTGTGCATCACATTTTGTTTCCACCATTGTGCTTAGATCAAGTTATAAATAAATAAGGTTAAGTGTGGTAGTGGTATAAATAAATGAAAAATGCAGAAAACCTTCAGAAGGATTATGACTATTTGTAAGATGGGGGATGGTTTTCAACAGAGTAGTAAAAAACAGCTTCTGAAGAATTCTCCCTCTGTACCATCCTTAACAATGTTTGAAGGGCCTAACAAATCAGAATGGCTTGCACTGACACAGTAAATCCAGCATTACAAACTGTCATTACAAACCTAATTCTATATTGGTAATTTTTGCCTACATTTCAGACTAGATGTGAAATTAAGTGTTAATCCAGTAGCAGTTAGGATTTGAGAATTGGATTGGCCTTTTGGGAACCAGTTCAGGCTGTGTGTATTTGGGATCCTAGAGATGGGAATCCCTTCTTGGTGATGTTAAATATGTGAAAGGGAATGTTCTGATGTTTACTGGTGTAAACAGCTAGGAAAATCCCACTAAGAGTGGGTTTGTATAGCGCATAACCCTATTTTCACTGACAAACTGTGTGACAGGATTCACATAAATGGTCACATTTTTGTTATAATTACATGGTGTAATTTGGGCATTTATTCTTGGCACTGGTTGTGATCATTAGTGTGTCATAAATGGGGGATATTTTTCTGTAATACATTCTCTTAACAGAACACTTGAAATTAAATTTTGAATATGGGCAAGAACGAGACTCATTTAGACATAGAGCTTAGTGATATGGTTTAGTGGAGGACTTGTTAGTGCTATGTCAGAGGCTGGACTCGGTGATCTTGGAGGTCTCTTCCAACATAGATGATTGTGTGATTCTGTGTGGTTCATTTTTTATTTGTGTTATTAAATGTCCTGTATCTCGTATTTAACAGAGGCAGCAGTGATGTCATGGATCTAGTGATGCAAGCCTGGGAAGGAGATACTTCTCAGGGTTTTCAAAATGCTGCTGCTCTATGTGAGGTTAAATAAAAACTGAAAGAGGGTTGGGGGGGTGAAGTGGGAGGTCTAGGAGTATAAGATGACAAACTTGATGCAGCATGGTGGTTAAGGCATTTATTTGGATTCTTCTTGTTGCATTTGTTTTAAGCTGCTTCAATTATTTTTCAATAACTTAATTAATGTTCTTTACACATTGAGTACTGTCAGAACAGGCGATTGCTTGCTGTAATCCATGAGGGGATTATTGGTTAAACAGTAGCAGGTGCACAAGGATTCTTTCACCTTGCTCGCAGGAGAGCCAGCTGTGGTGTCTAGGTTTTACCCCAGATTTTGTGATTTCCAGGAGCAAGTCAGATCATCCAAATAGTTCTAGGGCTGGCCTGGTCCAGGAGCACTTGCACTAAAGTTAAATTAATAATTGACAACATATTCTAGAAAGAATGTCATACTTCAAAAGGAGCCAAAGCATGATGAAGTTTGGATATTGCCTTGAATTCCTGTTTTAATCAGTGAATCAGTCAGTAACATTGTTTTTTCTAGGTCTTTATTCTTTCAAATGAAAGGAAGCACTTGTACACCTACCCAGCTGAGTAATGTCATGAAAACTGGAGCTGTGTATAAATTAAAATACACACACACATAAGTTTGTATACTAAAAAAAAAGTGGAGTGTATCTTCTTCCTACCCCAAGTGTGTTTCCTGTTTTCCAGTGCTATGGCTCATTACCATGTAGTTTTTCAGAAGCTGAAACCACAAGTGATTATACATAGATAAATCAGGGTACACCTCCTTGGCTGGATCTTCTCTTCCAGTCTAGCTAGCTATGAATTCTTGCATGTAAATGGTAGCACATGTGATTAATGAAACTGTTGTTAGAAAAAGCATGGTTTACTGCCTAGTTTACTAGGGAAAGCAAAAGCTGCTTGCCCAAGCAAAGCAAGGAATTCGCTCACCACTTCCAGTCGGCAGACAGGTGCTCAGCCACTGTAAGGAAAGCAGGGCTCAGCATGTGTAATGTTTTTTTGGGAAGACAAATTACAACACTCCCAATGTCTCCCCTTCCTCCGTCTTTATTTCAGCTTTTATTGCCGAGCATGATGTCCTGTGGTATGGAATATCCCTCTGGTCAGCCTGTGCCAGCTGTCCTGCTCCTGTCCCCTCCCGGCTTCCTTGTGCACCCCCAGCCTCCTTGCTGGTGCATGAGGAGCTGAAAAGCCCTTGGCTCTGTGTAACATGGCTCTGCAACAACAAAAACATTGGTGTGTTATCAGTATTTCCATCAAAAATCCAAAACAGCATCGTGTGAGCCTGTACAAAGAAAATGAACTATTCCAGGCAAAACCTCGACTAGATGATCTCTAAAGGTCCCTACCAACCCAAGCCGTTCTGCAGTTCTTTCCCTTTATGCGTTCATAATGTGAGCATCCTCTGTTTCAGTCACTGCCCAGGATTAGAACACATACTAACCATTTCCTGTGTTTTTTTTAAATTTCTTTTCAGATTTTAAAACAAAAGATCTCTAGCTGTTGTCCAACAAGCTAGTCTTGTTTAGACTGAAATTATTGTGATAACTAGGACCGGTGCCTTTGGGGAGGGAGGGTGAGAAGAGAGGAAGCTTAGACCTGTTTCAGCAAAGTTTAACAGCTTGTGATCTGTGGTGACAAGGCAATTTTCTGCATAGCCATAGGAAAGCCAAGCATATTGGATATAAAAAATTGGGATGGAACATGCCAATCTGTGTAACCCATTTTATACAAATAATTCATCAAATCTGATCAGCTTTCAGCATAGGTTATAAAATGAGTGAGTTCCAGAAAATAACGTGCCTGTGATTAATGGAAAGGCCTATCAGAGCACATCACCTGGACTTTTTGATCAATAAGAGCTTTTTCCAACTACTTAAGGTTAGTGAAAATATTTATTACGCTTAATGCCTGAAGAATGATTTTCTTCTTTGATACTGAAGGGTACAGTGTACTTGACACTAAGCTACTGAAGTCCAGTACTGTGTGTAGGGAGAATGTGAGGTCACTTAAATAGTTCAAACCAGAACTGATATGCAATTCCTTTGGGTTCAGTCCTTCCCTTATTATTTAGGGAAGGGAAGATCACTTGTCCTGATTCTTTCAATTGCTTCAGAAATGTTGGTAATGCAAAAAGTTATACAAAGATGAGGCCTTCCCACAGAACTTATTAAAAATATATATATATATGGCTTTTCAGCTTCCAAACAACACATTAACACTAGGAACTATATTCAAAGAATTGCCAGGAAGACTCAACAGCAGTCAGTTCTGGCTGTTACAGCAGGAATAAATAGTGAGAAATCTTTTGTGCATCTGCCTTTTGCAATAGGACATTAAATTTCAGTTTAGGTGAATCACAGACTTCTGAGCCCTAAATTGACTTTTACTAGTTAGTTTTCCTGTTAACCTCTGAATATTGCTTTGCTGAATAAATTTGACATGCTGGAGTTCTGGGTGAGAAGTAGACATATGCTCTTTAAAACACAAAGAACAAGGTCTATGGAAATAGTGTCTCAGGAGAGTGTGACCCTGCTCCAGGACAAGTGAGTGCTCGACTGCTGAGAACTCTTTGCAGCTGAGTCACAGCTCCACAGGCTTTTTTGTCTCCTGCAAGCACAGTCTCTCTTAAGAGAAGTTGTCTTTGGGGGAAGGGGGAAATTGGACTTAACTACAGATCTAAATTTCAGGATGAAAGGAGAGTGGGGGAGGAGGAAATGGTGCTTTCCTACAATGATGGGTTTATGTGCTTCAAGCAGCAGGAACAGTGCTTGGGGCTTGAGTTCCCGGAAAAGGCAAGGCTTTCTTCTGCTTTATTAACAATTCAATAAATGTATCTGTACCAAAAGGCAATTGCAGTATGCAGGTTTAAGTGATAGGCTGGTGACCTCTAACTGTATTGTTTAATACTCAGTCACAGCTTGCATGAGACAAAGAATAAAGGATTAAATATATAATCTTTAGCTTCTCCCAAAGAACTGGCCTGGCTACAAGTAAGAATGCCAAGGCAGTTGTTCTGTGTTTATTGGCTCTAGTATGACCGGAAAAGAGCCATCATACTCACTCCAATTAGAAAAGGCCTTTCACTGTTTCCTGAAACGGGCAAACTTGTCTGCCTGCTCCTGAGCCAGCTGCAGAGCTGGGATAACTTGTAAACTGTTTACAACTGGCTGTAGGAATGCCAGACTATGCCAGACTCTCCCACCAGTAGACAAAGACACATCTCACCCCAAAACGCAGAGCTAAGCAATGACCAAGTGTTTGTCTAAAAGTACAATAGTAACTATTCAACCCCATCCTGGAAGTGCTATGAACATCTGTAGAGCTTTATAACCACAGTGCATTTAGGATGCAGTGTAGAATTATGAACTTGACTTAGAAATTTATACCAAACAGTGTAGCTTTAAATAAATAAATAAACAGTAGAAGGAAGCTAATCCTAGCTGAGCCACCCACTGGAGTAACCTTGGCCAGATCACTGTCACCTCATCTGTTAAGGCAAACAGGAGAAAAAATCAAATTGAAGAAATTGTCCCACCAACTAGCTGCTTTTGTAGACCAAGGTTGGTTGTTTTTTTTTCCATTTTGACTCACAAAGACCAATCTTGCTTTAAAATAATTACACAAATATCCGAAAGATACCCAGTTGTGAACCAGCACTTTGATGCAAAAGCTTAGTTACATTGGCATGCTTAGGAATACTGTAGTAACAATAACTGTTAGTTTCTTTATGCAGGATTGAGTTGTTCCTTAAATTAAGATATTCACATTTTCCCCTGGCTTGTTTCTTTTTGTATTTTTTGTGAACGTACTCAGAAAAAGTTCCGCCTGCCCCCTGTTCAGTTTTGCAGATGTTGTTAAAAAGCAGTCTATTTTGGTTTATTGGGGTGGTGATTAACCTGACTTGAACAGCTGCCAAATAGAATGCCCCTTATCTCTTACATCCACTGGGTAAGTTGAGACTGATTGAGTTTCAGTTTTGAGCACAGTCACAGGGCTGCAGCATCATGCAAGGCAAATTACTTGATCCATTTGTGCCACGTAAAGGCTGTTCGTCTCTTTGCAAAGGACTTGCGTAGGGCTTGGCTTCTTACATTATGCATTTTATCTATTTGATTTATTTATTCTACAATCTATATAATTTTTTTTAATGGTGTCCTTTGGTTGTCCTTCTTTTATAGGTGGTAGCAAAACTAATTTTCTAGAGTCATAAACCTTATGTAGTATATATTAATTGAAGCCCTTAGATTTTATTAACTATCATACTGTCTATATATTTATCAGTGCTAATTAAATTATGGGTGCTTAGAACTCCTTCCAGTGATAAGTTAGCTACAGAGAGCTGTAGTTTTGAAGGTGAGTTCATGAAAATACATCAGATGACACCCCCCCAAGTTTTTGCAAGCAAAATAGTTATAAAGTTGTATGCTTCAAAGGCAACAGCTTGGTTTGCAGGTGCAGGCACATTTGTATGGATTAATTTCTTTTAATGTTCTAAATATCAATGTACACATTTAAAAAGGGATCCATAGCAATTACACGTGAGCAGAGTTTGAGCTTTGGTTTTCTCTGTTTCTTCTGGTAGTCTAGGAAACTGGGCAGTTATAACATACTTGAATGTTTATAGAACTGTAGCCGCACCAAAAGTGGCATGAACTGAAAAACCTGTGTTAGAAAACTGAGCATTGGCAGCTATCTAAATTATGTGTAAGTACAGGGCAGACCAGACCTCTTCTGTGGGCTGTTCAACTCTCCTTAATTAGGACCCTATGACCTGAGGAAATAATTTCTGGACAGCTGTAACCCCCAAAGCTGACATCATAACTGCCTTTTTTTTTTTCTAGTTCATGTAAGAGCCTAAATATTCAACTAACTGGAGAGATTTCCACAGCATTTACCTTAAGTTAGTAGATAAACTAATGGAGCTGGACTGTGTATTTGGGCATAATTCAGTGGGAGTTTTCCCTCTGCTTACTACTCACATATTTCTTTTTCATTGTAGGCAAACTGAAAGATCTTGGGAATTTGGTTCTCCGCCCCTTTGGCCTGTCAACAGAAAATTTCCAGATAAAACAAGATTCATCAACTGGTTCATATTCCATCAATTTTGTTCAAAATCCAAACAACAATAGATAACGTGAATTCATTCTAGTTCTGCTGGCTTTCAGGCTTTGTGACCGTGTGCTTGCACGTACCACTAAAAGGAATCACCAGATATTCTTCACTCTATCCAAGTGAAGATAGACTCAAGCATTTTCATTTCCCTGCTTGTAAAATTATTTACAATGTGGATGTACAGAAAGTAATTTGACTTCTTAGTGATAACTATGTCCAGCGTGTGATTTTTTTCACTTGCAGTTTTTGGCATGTCCAACAGTCAGGTTCATTATGTTGGCCCATTCAATGCTGGCAACAACATTCTAGCAAGTAATTCAGTTGAATCAAAACACCTGTGCACTTATGGCCAAGAACAAAGCCTAACAGTGTCTTGGGATGAATGCATCTAGCAGAAGCACTTCTCCACACTCAGCAGGTGGATATGACTGACAGCATGCACAGAACCAAGCTGACTTCTTCTGTGGAATATTTTTTCTTTGTAATAAAGGCTTGGTATTTCTGTTGGTTTGTTTTGTGAAGTTCTTGCCTTGTATTGTTCCTTCCCGTGGGGATAGTATTGTTAAAAAGGCTTATAAATAGCATACTTGCAAGACATTACTTTGAGCCATTTGAGTTTTTTTCTCTTGCTTATAGCAGCATCAGAGACTACCCTTACCTCAGAGTTTGTTTACTTTTTATTTATTTTGAAGATGACATGGACATTACATGCCTATGTATATATACACCTTGTAACAGTACCCTGAAGTTAGTGAAATTTGCTTGTCTGAGATTCATTCATATTACAGCTATCCATAGCGGCCAACAAGTGATATTACAATTGATTGCAAAAGATTCTTGTAGACTTTGAGAACTTTGAAGCATCTATCTATAGATAGATGCATAAAAAGAAATACATATACATGTTTATGGTTTTTCAAGGGTTTTCAGGTGTCTTGTATTTACTACTTACTGGTTTTTATTGCAATGCTGAAACATTTACATTGCAGGCATTTTTCAGTTGTCTCCATGCAGCTTTCAGTACATGATTTAAATAATTAGTGGTAGCTGTCTGATAGCTATTAGTCGTCATCTTACATTTCAATAAATGTTTTTTTGTGTCCTTAAGGACTGAAATTGTAATAGTTGTGTGTCTTGAGCGCCAGTCTTTACACTGATAGGCCTGAAAGGAATAGTCTCTCAAGCTAAGGTTTCTTGGTGCTTTTATTCCATTTTGACAGTGCACACTTAAAGGCGAGGGGTGTTGTCGGTTTTTTATTTTTGTTTAACTATATCCTGATGCATTTTTAGTTTTGACTTTGTTGTTAACTGTTTATAAACCATGTCTGCAAGGAGTATGTATTACATCGATGGGAAGTAAAATGTCATTGTTGTCAAAAGAAGACCTAATTCACAGTGAGGCCTATGCTGCCTTTAACATCTTCTGCATAATTAAAATGTCACTTAACTAAACAAAAAGAGCCTCGAGGATTTCCATGTGCTTAAACTGTAACTATGTCTTGTTTTACTGGAGTACTGTTCCAATCGTGCAAGGCTCAATTGTCTTTGCTAAAATCAGGCAGACTGGTATGTGTGTAAAGGGGCGGTTTTAAAAGAAAGATTTTGCTCCTGGAAGCAGCCACAAGGTAGCAGGAGCTGGAGAGGTGTTTGCCAGCCAGATGCTGGGTGTGGTGGGCTCCAGTATCAAGGGAGAGGGGCTGAGCTTACCTGGGCTATGAGGGAATGTGCTGGGAGATGTGTGCTCACACCTGGAGTGTCTGCAGGTCCAGAGTGGCTCATTAGCTGGCTTATTGCTGGCAGATGTAAAACCATGCTGCTTTCAGAACAGAGCTCTTCACTTTCAGAACTGAGCTCTTCAGGCTCAGGGAACATTTATTAGCTTGGACAGAGTGTTGGGACTAGTGTAAATCTTGCTAATTTTTCCTGAAACCTGGAGTACTATGGAGCAGAGATGTCCAAGCTCCAATGGAGCCCTGGGCAGAGGCAGTGCTGAGCTGGCTGGAACTCATAAGCTTGGCCTGAGCCCAAACTGAGGAGCCAGTGGGGAACGTGAATTGTGCTTCACCAAAGCTCCCAGTTGAGCACACATCAGGTAGAGATGTCAGTACTTGCTGTTACAGGCTCTGCATTGAAAAAGGGGCTGGCCCTGGAAGCAGTATGGTCAGGCTGGAGCTGGAGCAAGGCTCCACTGCCAAGCTTCACTAGGTAACGCCTGAAGGGTGGGGAAAGGAGCGCATCTAGGGTTTTGTCTGGTTTAGCAACATCAGCAGTAGTCTTGCATTACTGCATGAGGCAGCTTAGGTCGGGACTCTGGGCTTCACTCAACTGCAATATATGTGCTCTTAGAGGACACATAAATGGAAACCATGTGGAAGCTACTGTGGATACTGTATGTTTTCTTTGTATCCTTTACTACTAATTAATGGCTACCTTTACTCAGCCTGTGTGTGTTTACCTATTATTTACCAGTGTATGACTGTTGTGTGAAGTTACAGGCAGTGACCTAGCAAGCTGCTGCTTTGTCTTACAAAGGAGTTTGGTGACAAATATTCTTCCTTCCATTCTGTTCTGGCTTCACATGTTTGGAGGCCTGGAGGGCTGCAAATATGCCTTCTTGGGGGGAGGCTGGTTCAATTATTCTGGAAAATAAAAGCACAACAAACTTTTGATATTTCTGCCTGCTGCACAAGCACCTGAAAAAGGTGTGCAACTTCCCTGCTGAATGCCTGATGTGTACCTCTGGTTTCCAAATGAAAGGAAGAACAAATGAAGCTGAAGGATTGCAGCTGATTTGCTTTTCACATTTGTGTTTGTATTTTAATTGCACCGTGTGAAAGAGGCAGCTTAATGTCACTGGAAATTGCATGCACCGTTACAGAGGACTCAAATCTATAGGTCATATGTACTCAAAGTGCCACTCTAGGGCTAGAATAGAAACCTCTGCACTGTATTATCTGACATTACAGCAAGTTTTCCTCTAGGTAAAACTCCAGTTAATTGCCTGAGGGAAGCCCCTTTGCATTGTCCAAATCCTAAACAGCTGTTTGGTGGTTTTTTTGGCTTTTTATTTTTAAAGGGATTTTTTTATGTCTAAATTGGTCATCACAGCTGCCAACAGAAAGGTAATTGGTACTTCCTCCTGTTGCAATTGGCCACAAATCCACTGCATTGCCAGGGTGTTTTGAGGCGCATGCAGTGGGTTTACAACCTCTAATAAGAAAAAATGTTTTATGAAACAATCTTTTAAATATAAATGATCTAAACCAACAACTTCCCTTGCTTCCACTAGTTACTCACCTTGTCTTTTCAACAAACAGTCATTTTTTCCATGTGGTATTGTCTGTCCTCGGCTCCTGGTCTTTGTTCCTTCTTATTCCTCTGCAGAAATAAATGCTTTTAGTAGCTGGCATTTTCTCCCCGTGCATGTTTGCATAGTAATGAAGGGGCCTGCTGGTCTTCTTTGTGAGCTGAAGAGACAGGGCTTCAAGTCTCCCCATACAAAGAATTTTCTCCAGGCTTTCCATAATGTTTGTGTCTCAGACCTTTATTTTTTTTGACATTGAAGAAAGGACATCGGAACCGATGCTGAGATTTGTCTCCCTTCTGCTCTGTGTGTTCTTGCTCACTTCTTCCTTGTTTAAGTGCTCAAACCCTTTTGGCAACAGCTGTGCCAAGTTTTTAGACCTCTCCTAAGCCTTTTCTGGGCTAACTGGTTCCTGAGACACAGACCCCCCTTTCCTGCAGCTGCAGGCAAGTTTTCCTTGCTTGTGTTACTGCAGCTAAACACAGAATTAAGTCATGTTGTCTTTGGTAGGCCCGGCTTACTGAAAAATACAAGTTGTTTTGTATGATTTCCTACCACGCTGTTGCTTACCACCATTTTCAGGAGTGACTTTTGGTTTGCCTCTCAGTCACAGACAAAAGAGTTGACTAGCAGAAGGCCTAGCAGGATCTCACAGGAAGCATCCCAAGTTGAAGGACAGTGGAATTTTTTTTGAGATTAATCTAAGATCCTTAATCTAAGTGTGCATCATTTATTTAATACTGTGGATGTTTATCTATAAATATTACATATATATATGTATTGTTGAGTGCGATGCCAGGTAGTGCATCTCTATAACTAAATTTACTTAAGCCTGGTTCAATGACAGCATCTATTTTTGATGGACTAACTCTATACTGTAGCCACCGACTTCCAGGACATGGATTTTTGTCTCTGTCCAAAGTAACATATCCAGGATGTCATACTTCAGAAAACAACTTCAGAAAACTGAGTGTCCAGTCTGTCTCCATCGCTTTAGCTTTTCATTACAAGGGCACCCAAGAAGTAGCTCATCGATTTTGTGGTAGGGCTGTTAGCACCATTTCCTGAGCTTTACCAGCACATCTAGTGATATATGCTCAGTAGCCTCTTTAGTCCATGGTATCTAAAGTTGCCACTGCTTCTTCATTTCTATCCTTTCAGGACAGGTAATACCACATAATTGCCAGTTTAGTCATTACAGTACATTACCATATGCTACAGCTTGTATCTTTTGTTGTCCTCATTTGTGAGACTGTGCCAAGTTTCTTATTGTACAGGAATATGAGGAGTAAGTGATCTGATAATTCAATGCAGGTTATTTATATTAAATTTAGGATTATATCACTTCTGTTACCTCTACTTTTTCTTGTGTGATGGGAGTGGGATACCCAAGAGAGCTGTCTTCACCCTCTTTTTCTCTACCACCACTCAGTCCAGCTCCTGCATCAGACCTGGACACAGAAAAAGTTAACGGGGTGGGTGTTTGGGTTAGCACAAATTAAAACCTACGTTACTTAAAATCCAGACAGTCCAGGCCACAAGCTTGCATGCTACACTCAGCCCACTCAAGCTGACCTTCCCTCTGAGAGAGCTCTCTGTGCCCTAAATCCAAGACGTGCAGTGACGTATGGCTGTTTCCAAAGCCTGTCTTCACTTAATCACTGAGGTTTTACAGCTTCACAGGACATCCCAGCAGCTGTTCTCCCTCCTGTGTTCAGCACCAGCAGCAGACACTTGCTAGGTCTCTGTAACCCCCCAGCCTTGTAGCTGTAGCTGGCATTTCGACGCTTGCACCGAGGCACACCGCAGACACAAGTGGTGGCAGACACGCAAGGCTTCTAGAATCAGTGGTCCAGAAAGCTCTAGGCTGTATGGTACAGGTTCCTGAGAAAGCAAAGGCTCTTACTTATTCCCCAGAAAAAGCCTTGTGTAACAGTCTCCTCAGCAAAGGGCAGCCAGCCAAACAGCCACCAAGGAGGTCTCCACAAACCTCGTTTGTTTTTAGCACCCTTTGCCGTGCTTACCACAGCGGGGCGTTGGGGCACCCCCGAGTTCTCATCCTGCAGCCTCTTGTCGCGTACCCTGGTGAGCAAACCCAAGGGAAAGTACCACTGCCAAGCCACCCAAGAAACAAAAGCGCTGCTCGTGCATCCCCGGGCCGCCCACGCTCAGGTCTCAAACCCCGCTGGGCTCCCTCACTGAGGCCGCTCAGGGCGCCCACAGAGGCCGACCCCAGAGCCTCTCCGGCAGTGTGCCCGCATCCGTGCCTCGCTTCTCCTCCAGCTCCCAGGCCCACTGGCTGTGTCATTGCCCTTGTGGCAGAGCTGCTCACTGTGACGGTGCTGCTCAAAGCAGGGGAGCCCGGCCAGCTGCAAGTTAGAAGTGCCCAGCAAAGCCACCTCCACTGTTTTCCCCTGGTAAAAGAATAAAAGTAGGGGGCATAAAGCCTCAGTACCCTGCCCAGAAGCTCAGCTGGATCTGTGGGGGGTGCGGTGCTTCTGGGAGAGGCTGCTTGGCCCAAAGCGTGTTTTTTCCAGCTGATGTTGGGTTCTGACCATGAGAATACTAATGCCTGGTGAACACCTGCAGTTCCCTCCACCTCACCAAGGATTTAAGGGATTTAACGTTGCTTTAAAATTTAATAATAATAAAAAGCTCTCCCTTTACATTGTAAGAGCTGTCTTTCAAAACACCAGTCTTAAGCAAGAGGCAACAGTCTCCAGTTAGGAAAAGAGGCCTTGGGACTGACATAACCCATGCCCATGTCTTATGTCACCGCAGTGCCGCTGATCCCCACCCACCCAGCCAGTAAGCAGGGATCCGAAATCTCTCTCAGCTCCTCACACCAGAATATTTCGGGTTTGATACAGGACCAAGCTTTGAAGCTGAATCCTTCCTTCCCTGATTAGCATGTTTCAGCACAAAACTTACTTGAGATCTACCTACCTCTGATTAGCACAGAGTCAGCTGCAGAGAAAGGAGAAGCCGCCGGTCACCAGCTCCTGCGCTTTAATTAGCTGTGTTATTCCTAAGGGACTCCTGCAACAGCCAAGCGCTGCTGCCGGCTGCTGCAGCCAAGCTGCAATTATATCGAAGTACCACCTCCTTTTAACAGGAGGTAAAGATGAGTACAGGCACATTTAATGCGCAGCATTAACGCGTTGCTCATTCACAAGCTTTTCCTGTTTGGAAGAATCCCAGCTTTTTCTTGTTCAGCAGCCTAATTTTTATCCTTGCCTGCTCAGCCTCCTGCTTGGATGGCTGTATGTACTGGGGGTGTCTTCTACCAGCAGAGGCTCTGGGTAGCCTGACTGTCAGCGACACAGCCCGCACAGTACATTGTCAGGCTCTCAGCTGCTGTGGCGTTCAGCCAGAGACATCACAGCCTACCCTGACAGACAGAGCAAAGGCCTTTATAGCTTCAATGCCCTAAAACAGCCGAAAGCCATTAACCATGTTTTTCTGACCCTGCATGTTCAGTGGTTAATCCTCCCATTTGGGGCCTTCACCATTTGCAGCTCCGGCTCCAGCCCGGAGGCAGGCAGGATTCCCCATACCTGCCCGCTTCCCAGCAGCTGGCCCTCGAGAAGGCCACTTACACAGCCACCTTCCCGACATGGACACGGCAGAAAGAAAAGAAGTTTGCCTTCCCTAACTCAAGCCAGACACACACTGCGGGGCAAGTGGATTTCTGTTCTGTTTCTCACTCCTGAATGTGAACCCAGCCTGTCCACCAGGCACAGCCCCAAGCGCAGCGCTGCGGGAGGTGTCACTGAACAACAGCCCCGCTGCCGGCTGACATCTTGGTGAGGTGAGATGTTAGCGAGAGGGGAAGTGGTATTATCCAGCCTGGTTGATCGATTTGAGCCTGGCTGCTGGAATAGCTTCCTGAACATATTCCTGGAGCGGTGATGGCAAGTACCAAGCGATAAAACGGGCCCCCGGGGAGGCAGCAGGGCTCTGCTGGGCTAATTGCATCCACGCACCGCTCCCGACAACTGCATCTTTCTTTATCTCCATGAGACTGACACATTTCCATTAGCTCATTTGGCTGCAGCATTCCATCTTGGGGCACTTTTCTATCTGAGAAAGGAGCTGAGAACTGCAGCATCTGGGAACCTGCAGAAAGAGGAGGCCAGGAGCATGGGCGCTTCGCTGCGTTCAGCCAAGGGCCTGCCCCTGCCCTTCAAGTGAGAGCTCTCTGACACAAGGTACCTGTGTCCCCCGCATCAAACACAGCAGAGGCAATGATACTTGCAGCCAGCAGCAAGTTTACTAAGCCAAGACGCAACCAAAATCTCTGATATAATTTCACTGTATGAATGGAAACATGATGTACATACATTAGTCCCTGTCCTCACGGCTTTGAAAAGGCAAACAGAGCAAACTGAATCACAAGAGGGTTAGCTTTCTCTGTCTGTACAGAAGAAGTATTTCTGGGATCTCATCTTTAGCACAGTCTAATATTCCACCTTTTGCACTCCAGAGCCCCAACGCTTCTCTCTGATGGCTTGGAGTACTTCAGTATTCGAGTGAGCCCTCAAGCAGGCACAGCCTTGGTTTAATGTTTAATGACCACATTTGGAAATTCCAGTCCCTAAGCTTTTAAGACTTGGAGCTCTTAGCTGAAAATCTCGATTTCAGTTAGAACTACCTCTCCTTGGCTTTGAATACTTGCCCAAAATTCAGAACAGCCCAAAAGATGATACACCGGTCACAACCTGCCCAGCCCTGAGCACCCAAGGCTGGGGGTCCAGCAAGTGAATAGAAACAAAGCCCACACAAACACCCAAGGGAAAAACCTGAGCAGAACCATAAAACAGACAGCAGGATGCAAACAAAAAACAGTCAGCACTGTACGAACCAGGAAATAACCTGAGCTTTTTTCTAATGCCATCCAGTAGGTGCTGATCCTTGCCACGCTCTGCCTTTCCCAGGCAGTGCCTCCACGCAGCCTTTCCTGCACGAAGAGAGAGAAAGACAAATTCACTTCCAACAACTTGAGCAAGGACAAGCGATCAAGAGAAAAATGGTGACAGCGAGGGGCAGTTGGTACCAAAGCCACATTCAGGCGGGCTGGTTCCCAGCTCTGCAGTTGCTCGGAGGGCCGTACACGCTGCTGCATCATCCTGCTCATCTCCTGGCACACGCATTAGCATTTGGCAGCTGGAGCATCGCTGCGCCATCAATTGAGCCACAAGACGAGCTCCCTTACAGCACTGCTCGCATCTCTACTGCGCTGCAAGCGCTTCATGCAAGGCACTGCCACACCGACCTCGTGCAGCAGAGAAGCATTGCAAGCTTCTTGCACTCCCAACTTTCTAGGAATTGCAAAAGCAGCCGCAAAATGACTTTACCATGCAAATCTCAGCAGCCCCTTACTACTCTTAATAGCCTTGGAGGATGCTGTCCGTCAGGGAAATGAGCCCAGCCCATCACCAGGGAGCACAAAGGCAACGCAGAAGCCCCTTGTGTGATTTCCTTAACTACAGATGAGGCTTTGGGCAGGTAACTGGCTTCCCTCTTGTTGGGCTCCTCACCACATAATGCTTAAAAATAACGAGTATGTGTCAGTGTCTGAGTTGACTACATCATCTCTCCGTTAGTGACTTATCTGATTTCCTAAAGAAGTCTTCCCATTGGTCTCACCCTAAAAGAAATCTTATTTCTGTGTGTCAGTCCCTCACCTTTCAGCTGGCAAGGCATCGCCAACCCTCCTGCACCAGAAGCTGCATTAAGCAGCTGCTACATGCACTTTTGCCCTCATTAAGTATCACCCTTTTGATGCTTCAGGGAAGCAGTAAACATTATTACTGAGTGGGATTGTGTGGGACTGGCTTTGCTGCTGAAGGTTGGATTACTTTTATACTTTCATCACCAAACCGCTGGAGTGAAGATTAATCAATGGGGTAATTGCAGAACTCTGAAAGCTGTATGGCTAACCCCTCCTGTGGGTTTCACAGTCTTGCAGCAAATCCAGCAGGCTCCCACAGCGAGACGCTACCAACACAATGTCACAAAGGAAAAGCCATTAGTGAGCAATTACATTTCAGCAGGATTTCCCCTTTCCAGCAAGCCCTAATGAGGATAACCAATTCAAGAGGAACTGCTGCAAGAATGAATGAATAATGAGAGAAAGAGGATGGGAGTTCCTGTAATCCGGACAGAATAAGAAATCACCCTGTGCAGGCAAAGGAAAACATATGCTAGAGCTCTGTTCCAAGCGACAGACAGATGTGGAGACTCGCTTACAGTTACAGGAGGCACCATCTGATTTCAAAAGTATCACAGAGGTCCTGGGCCATGGTCAGAGTTGCTACAGACAGCATACGTGCATGTGCTCACTCCACTCCAGAGCTGAATCAATTCTGGGAAAGACTTTACTGCTAACAACAGGTCACTGCAACGAAATGCCTGACTTACAGCAGGGTTAATAGCTTTGTCTTGCCCTCTAGTTCCAGGCATACTGTGCATCAAAAGAAAATTAATACTACCTTGAAATATGAACTTCCTTGAAATCAAATTTACCTGAGCAACTTTTTTTTTTTTTTTTTTTTATCTAGGTGCTCAATTACAACTAAGGTATCTTTTCTTCACAGTAATAAAAACACAAGTGGGAAAAAATCTATATACATGCTATCTTATACATACATAATAATCTCCTGCAGATTCTACCACCTGAAGAAGTGTCTCCCAACCTGCCCTCCTCTGACCACAGTGCCAGAGGCGCAGAGCCCCGTTTCACAAGGCAGCTGGTACGGCACAACCTGCTCCCCTCCTTTAGGGCACCACGATGAGACAATGCAACTCAGCACAAGGCATTTCCTCCCCAAATGGAGAAACACCCTATTACACTTACCTGGACAACTTGTCTGAAACGGTTAGGGCTGGGAGTGAAAAACAGTCAAAGGAGAGGCGAGCAGGCGGGGCACAGGTATTCAGAGGCCAAGCATGCCCTGTGCTCCTGCTGCGTTGTGCCTCGCTGCAGCTGTGATGGCATGGCCCTTGTGTGCTTCTGGGGAGATTCGCTCTGCACTGTGGGGCCAGGGAAGCCCTGAGCTCACCCCCAGCTCTGCAGCTCGCTTAGCACTCACAGACTGCACTGGAAGCATGGCCAAAGGGGCAGCAGCCTCTGAGCAGGACCTCCACCTTCCTCCTTCAACTGGGCTGGGTGCGTCTCAGTCACAGCCATGAAATGTGGCCATCAGGACTTCTTTGTATGTCTCTACAAAGCATGGGTAATCTTGTCTCATTAATGACATGGCAAGAAAAAGAAGAGCTTTTCCCCATTCCTTGTGGAAAGCATCCAGCTGGTTGAGCGTGACTTGGCATCTTTTAGCCACCGTGGTGAAATGTAACCTTGGATAGGGATTTGTCCAGGTGATTCACTTCCAGCAGTGAACTAGTAACCTCAGTTTAATCTTTGTTTAATTCAGGGAAAATAAGGAAAAAAAAGAAAGAATAAAAAACAGAAATCAAAGGCTTTTTGGGTCAAGGACCAATAAAACAAGGAAGCTAAGACATCAAAACATTATTCAACATTATTTCCCTTTAAAAGAGCACTGAAAAAAATCAAGGCTTTATTTGAATAAATGTTACACAACATTCTTTATCATTTACTTCTCAGCAAACCTTAAAGGATGAATCATATTTTCCTCATTCAAGTCTACAAAATGAAAGAGGCATAGTGACCATTCAATATACAGACAAGAAGGTTGCACGGAGCAAAGCTTAAATATTAAGCAACTAAAGCAAAAAAGTGAAAAGCAATACATTACTGTAATTATCTATCATTAGAATATCCCTGACAATTTCATTTCAAAATGAAAATCTGGTTTCAAACAAAATGGCTGCAATACTTTCTGTGAAAACAAACGCAAGTACAATTAGCTACCTTGTCTATTTTTATGCTATTTGCTTATATACCCATATTATCCAATGCAGAGACCTGCATCACTCTTGAATGTTTTTGTTTTTCTCTGTATTTCAGCTGCTGTGCACAAGTGCTCATGACGATGAGGAAATAAGAGCACTGGTTAAGAGTCAGATGTCACACAGGCAGGCACTACTGGCTTCTACTTACAACATCAGTCAGTTTTCAATCCAATGTGCAATAACCCTGCTATTACAGTCTTGGGCCTTTTTCCTGAGCAGAAACTGTTTTGTGCCATGTTGTTTGATGGCTTCTCTTTTGTTTGGTTGTGGGGTTTTTTTTTGTGTGTGTGTGTATTAAAATGTTATTTAATAGGCCAAGACCCTTGTACATTATCAATACAATCAGGGTTTAGTGACTAGAGGGTGAAAGGCTAGCACATACTCTATACCAAACTGCTTCCCCTTTCACCAAGTCAGACATCTTCATTTTTCTAAATTCTAGATAAATCTCAGGCCACAAACAGGACCAAACCACTGATCCTCTTCTGACCGGTGAAAAGGAAGAGCACTGTAAAATATTAATCTGAAATTTTAAAAAGTCATATTTTATTATGAAAAATGGTACAATTTTAACCTACTGCATAGCATTATACTGCTATTTGTTAAAAAGTAGGCAGTAAGTATTCAATTTCCGGCTTTATAAATAAATTACCTCTTAAAAAAAGGATTGAGCGAACACTAAGCATGACCTGGCTCAGTGTGTGTGCAACATTGATACACCTTTCCTGGATCTGGATGACTGTCCTCGCCTCTCACTTCCCTCTTCCCCGACTGCTTAACAAGTTTAAACCTATTGCCAACACCAAAGCCAAACAGTGGAGTTGTCCTCACTTCGAATTCAGTGTTACTTAATTCAGGCGCCATACTTGAAGGCTGTGAAACTGTCTTTGTGCTGATATCGATGCCTCTTGGAAAGGTATCTTTCTTTTTAAATGACCTGGACAAAGACACTATTTTCTCCAATTGAATCAGGATACTAAGGAAGAAAAGAGTTTAATACAAGTCTTTTCAAGTTCTCTAGAAACAAAAATTTGTCTTTGAGTAATTATGTGCACATTTTCACTTCAAAACAAATATTTTCACATGTTATATAATAAATCCCCAGTTAAGAACATTGTAATAAATGATACTGCTGAGAAAGTGTGCACACAATGTCAAATAATCAGTGACAAATAAATTAATATTTAATAACTCAGTATTTCAGCAGCGTGTCCAGCATTCACAAGCTCCACTGAAGTAAGTCTTAGCAAACACCTTTTTGGGGAGGGGAATAAAATGGATAAAACCCACTGGGTTTGGTTTTTTTTGTTGTTTTGTTTTGTTGTTGTTGTTGTTTGATTTACAGCTATTCAAACAAGTCAATGTAACTGAGATCAACAACCATCAGAAACACTAATAAAACCTTTGCTCTAGTTACCTATCTGAAAAATATTTTTGTCAAAAGGAAAAATTAACCCATGATTAGAAATAGAAACGCCATTCAATTTAATCACTCTCCATTCACAACTCCCATCTTTTTACAGTATCATAAGCAAAATGCTACTCTCTGTTGTAGCCCTTCTTAACATTTTTCACAATCCTCAATTCCCTAAGTGTTACAATAGCATAAATAAAATGCAACCATATTCACACAGAAGGAGCTTTCCCATAATACAGAGATACATGGAGTTTGTGGTCACTGTCCTTTCCATCACCTCTATGGGAAACATTGGTCTCATATAGCAGGACTGTTCATATTTTACAATACAATTGGTTTTGGACATGCTTTTGATCACAGGTCACAGCTCTGCTAACACCTGCACTAAATACTAACTAAGCCTCATAGAATGGAAAATTGCAATGCTAAAGTTAAGAATTAAAATAAAAGTTCAAAAGTTACAGTCAACTTCCCAGGCAATTGGCTCCATCACTGGCACCTATCAAAACATACAAACGTGACTGTCACATTACAAAAAAAAAAAAACAACAGTTATTTGCAGTGATTCTTCATACTAATAATTCAAGTGGTTCCTTGCATGTAAGTGTCTTATAGTCTTCAATAATTTCATGCGTCATTTATTGCAAAAAAAGTTTTATAAAATATTTCCTAACATCTTTTTAAATTTTAAAGAAAATGAATATTAGGTACAGGTGCCCTAACTGGGTGCTAGGGGGTGCTTTAACATATTTACCCCCCTTTCCCCTTCAAAAAATGTTTACTACTTGGTGAAGATTTCAGAGGAAAAATAGGACAATTCAGTCTCAGATTTCTTTCAGTCCTGATGAGCTGGTGCTCTTCGTGGCAGTGTAGTGAGGTTCCATAAAAACAGCAGTTGACTAGTGTCTCTGAGCTGAAAAGGGGAGAGAAAGGGAAAACGGTTAAATGCCTTCCAGAATATATTGCAAAAGTAGGTAAATAAAATCTGAGGTGGCCAGAGGAGTTACCGGTTCGCCTGCTCAGCTTTGTGCCTTGTGTGCAGAAGACAAAAAAATATATTTATATTATCATAAGACATACACAAGTGAACAAACTCCTCAGTTGACCGGAGTTTTAAGAGAAGCTACCGTACCAGTCTATTATGTCTCACCCCGTTTCAGCATCAAGAGAGAACTTGTATTTTTAAAGATGTTTCGAGGTTGTTAACAAGGGAAGGAAATTAATACACAAAAGCTATACAATGATATATAGTTGACAGAATAAAACTAAAACTGACGCTGTAAAGCCACTCTGAATGTCAGACCTAAGGAATGCATGGGAGCACGAAAGAATAAAGCTGCTCACCGTGTTGCTTATGTTCTCCCACTTGCTCCACAGAACTCAAGCAAGTGGTAAGGCAGGAGAAACAGTCCAAGTAACAGCTTCTGCATGAGACCACCAGGGCAGTAGAGAATTAATACAGTCTGCACTGACTTGCCACTTATGTAGTGTGGAGAAAACAGATCTCTAAAAAAATAATACTGAAGTTGGAAGAGGCCTCTTAGAGGTATTCTGGTCCAACCGCTTTGTTCAAAAAATACACAGGAGAACAAAAGAGGTTCCAACAGGACCCAGCCAGCCGTGTTGGCTCCTTTTACCACTATGCTGAGCTTCAGACTGCTGGAGCTATTTTAGATGTATATGCACATTTTGCAGTATTGGCAGTGGCATTCTGAATAATCCGGCTGAAACTCATACCATGGATGAGAAAATCCTAATGTTCTTTCTGAACAGACAACTCTCCCAAATAATATCCAAAAGAAATATATATAAAATGAGAAGCAAAGGAGAAGAATTCATGAAAACAGGCCTTACTCTAGAGGAGGCAGGGAAGATGCAGGAGATAAATGTGGAATTTGTCTACTGCTCAGTTACTCATTATGCCACGAAAGGACAACAGAGAACACATTGTATACAATGAGATAGAACTCAAATAGGAATGAGATTTTGGGAAAGCTGATACAGAAAAAACAAGGACTAATTACAAAACGTAACTGGGTCAGGCAAAGATGCACCTAGATGCTATACTTTGACAGCAAACATGTAGGCATTCATTTTAATACACAATAGATCCTCATTTGGGTATGGTACTCAGATCTGATACAGAATTAAACCTATTTTAAGTGTGTTCCACTCCGAGATGCATGAAATAGACCTGCAGAGCCATTCTGTAAAGAGAAGGATGCCAAAGTCCCCCCATATTCAACAGGACTTCTGCTGGTGCAGGGAACTAAACACCGCAGTGCCCAGGCTGCAGAACAACCAATACTGGGCCTTCAAGCATACAGCCAATACAAAATTCTCCAAAATAAGATTAACTTTAAATTAGTACCATGTATCCATGAAGTCTTGAAAAAGAAGCTTTTACAGTATGTCAGAGAACCAAACGCTACCGAGAAATATCAAAAATCCTACAAAACGTTGGATGACAGTCCAGCCAGTATGTCCAAGCGCCTGCGCTCCCCAACTCAAGCCTCAGAGACACAACTCCTAGCCCGCAAACATCTGTGGTCTATGAAGGGACAAAGCAAGACAGGAATCTGGTTTTCTGAGCGAGCATACAACTACAGCTACGTCTAAGGAAACGAAGAGCTAACTTTAGAGTGGTGTTGCCTCCTTCTGAGGACAGGCAGTTTTGGTTTTGACACTTCATGTACCAACCTAGTGATCGATGTGGTTGCAATGCTTTGCAGATCCACATGTGATAAAGCCTCCTGTGTACCACCACCAAATGTCAGCTCACAGAAGCCAAAACCAGTGCATATCCACTATCTAATCCCAGACCTAATGCAATGATATAGTACTAGATCGCACCTTTTTACATTACTGTATTAAAGTAAAAATCATGACTTCTTCATGTAAACCAAGCTCTGTTTGCAGCAACGGTAGATTCTCTTCACTGCCCCATTTTCTCTCCATCTCAAGAGACACAAGGCACATGCACATGGCCACATCAAATCCAAGCAGTAAGTACATACTTGGACTAGAATTCACAACGTTGTTGAGTACTTGCTTGGCTTTAAACACATGCTTTGTATTTCCTAATGGAGTTAGGCACGCATTTCAAGTTAAGCATGCATGTTAAGAGTTTCCCTAAATACGGGTTCTCCCTCAGATCTGGGGTTGGAAAGAACAAGGGAAAAAAAGATAAAAGAAAACAAGCTTCATTTTCCTAGAACAGTGGTTCACTAACTACAGTCCATATGTCAACCAAGTTTTCCACCAAGGTCTTCCTGCTCATGTTTTCAATTCTTTTCCTTCTTTTAGCTATTAAACTTCATTTTAAAGAGACTAAAAAGTTACTAACTTCTTTTCTAATATTACTTTTACACATCAGCAGTGCCTATAATCATAGACAGCAGATGAACTGCCACAAGGTAGTTTTACTAAGATGTGATCCACATAATAATAGTGTTTGATGATGGCTGGTTTTATACAAAATCTTTTTAAAATTATTTTTATTAAAATTTTAAATTATTCTTTTTTACCTTTACATTATGCCTGCCACATTATTTAATCTGATCACTTAATGCAAGTCTTAAGAGAAACAGCATGGTTGTTTCCAAGAACATGCACATACATCCTGACATCAGAGCAAGTCAGGGGGAACAGCTATATCCGAGGTGTTCAAATAGAAGAGGGAAATAAAATAACCAGCAGCTCACCACCTCTGGCCCAGCCAGTGCCTCCTAGCAAATGTGCCCTTCCCTCAAGGCAGGGAAGGGAGCAGACAGCCCTGCCCCTGCCACCAACAGCTCCCACCTGAATCCACAGCAGGCTGTCAGACACTGCAAGGGAGCAGCAGGACTCAGGCTAATGTAAAATGCTGCTAGTCATTGAGATCTATGGTAGACACAATCTGGTCAACGGAAGTCAAGAAATTGTGATGTTTTAAAGAGGGGAAAAAAAAAAAAAGTAACCTCCTTGTCTGCCTGAATTCTTACCGAGTAGACTACTTTTGCTGTCCAGAAAACACCATACCATGAAAAGATACTAAAAAAAAATCTGATACTAACTTTATGTGCTTAAACTAGACCTTACCAGCAGAGTTTACCTTCACAGGAAATAACACATCATTTTGCAAACAAACTAGCAGACAGCAAAACAAAGTGTCAACACCAGCAATGTACCTATGCAAACACTGTACTGCCCACAGAAGACTTTGGTGCTCAAAGCTGGAGCAATACTCCGAAATTGTGCTGCACGAAGTAACTCTAAAGTTAAAATGGAAGCAATTGCTTAGAGTTCATGGTGACTGTGACCTTTTCTATATTTTGAAGTTAAAAAAAAAAGCAAACTTAGGGCACTGTCTATTCAAAATCAATGGCATTTTACATCCAATTTGTAATGAAGCCTGTGATAAACCAGATTTAGAGAAAAAGTAAAAAAACACATTTACTGAAAACCACATTTACTGAAAAAGGAAAGCAAGCATGACAGCTAGGCAGACAACTTGCCATTGCAGCCATACAGCTGGTAGTCAAAGCCAATTAATCACCACTCTCTTCCATGTCTTAGATCTGTCTTGATTTCTAAAATGTGAAAAACAGCAGCTATTCCTCTTCGTTTTAGGACATGAAGCAGATGAGACACCAGTTTTCCTTTCCAGGTAAAAACCATAAGGATGAAATTGCATCTTCCTTTGGCTTTGTGTCTTCACATACAACTGTGCACAGTTGTGTACAACTCATTAGCAATGGTCAAACTACTAAGCATTTCTTTACTATAGTAATTAAAGTCACTTAAAAGAAAAGCAGATGACTCTCAGTTGTGGAGTATATTGGAGTCTCCCTGTATGCTGCTTCACTTTATTATAAGTATTCTAACAACTATCCCCATTTGGCTCCTCACAGCCTATAAACTGAAATTCAGAGCCTTTCTGGCAGTAGCAGTACAATCTTTGTGGAAAAGATTATAGTATGGAAGAAATCTGAGACAATAAAAGGTGAAAGAGCAATGGACCAGCTGCTCGCAAGCCTGTTATGATTAGGAGCCAAAGAACCAGGGAAAAAAAGTTGATGAAAAAGATAGAAATACTCTCTTGAAATCAATAATCCTAACTATTGAAGAATCTGCTGTTCTAATACATACTAAACATACATTTGTTACCTGCATGTTTGGGAAAATTCACGAATACAGAATATTTTGAGATGGATCCTTTGTCTTGTAGTCGTTATGTGGGAGTTAAGAGTACTGTGTGTGAATTTAGCAGACCAGCGAGGAATAACTGTGGCTGGGATTGCTGTAAGGTACATAAACTGACTAGGGGATGTCTGATCAAAGGGGCTGTCCAGTCAAAACTACTTTTATCTGGATCAATAGCAGTGTTTTGTATACAAAAGGTTTTGACAGGAATAAATGAAATAAGTCTCCTTGGATTTAGTGACTGAAAAATAACCCCCCACACTTGCAGTTTCTTCTCTTACTACCCCACCAGCTATATTGTAGAGGAACCTCTCTCATCCTCGGGGTTTCACTGTGCATGTGCTGGCAATGCAGGGAGCAAAGGTACAAAGAGCCAAGGTGCCACAGAGCACCAAGCGGCCCCAGCTCCTCAGAGCAAGCCCCCATGCAGGCCGCCTGCCTCGGCTCCTCATCTGCCACTGCATTCCCCAGCCCTGGTGTGTACAGCAAGCCGCCCATCTCATCAATTGCTTGGTCCCCGCGTTCATTCACTTCCCCATATCAGTGGTGGCCGGTAGATCAGCGACAGAAAAACCCCATCCTCCCCGTGACAGGCGGCATGCCCGGCAGTCCGGCCTGAAGTTGCTTCGTCCAGCTGCTGGACTCTGCGGAGCCACCACAAAAACCACCGGCAGTGAGAAACATTAGCACATGTGTCAGGACAAGCACGGGCACAGCTGGTGGCCTCATGCTGCTGATGTTGCCCAAGTCTGCCCCGCTGCACCCCATTTTACACAGTCGCTTTCCTGGGAGTTATGGCTGAAATACGGACTTTTAATATGAAATTTTTCACAAGGCCGATGCATTCACTAATGGCCAGAGAGCAGCACTGCTTTTGAAAGTGTTTGTTTTGCTCTTCAAAGGAAAAGCAGAGAAACAATAGGCCAGCCAGCAAGGAGAAAAGGCAGCCGGGAAGGACAAGGAGAATAAAAATAGCACCATCTCCCATCAAAAACTTCAAAGGAAAAGATACTTAGTTCTTTAAGTGGATCGCTCCAAATTTTAAATAGTTACAGTAATATAAACAACTTCATCAGCTTGCTAGCACTGTCTACATACAAAACTCTGTAACAGAAGAAAGGGCAGAAGTTATTTAACTGCAACAAATTCAAACTTCGACTTACAAAGTCGAAGTTATGAAGGCATCAAGAGTTAAAATAGGCTTCGCTTCCAGGTAATTACTAAAAGAAAGCAGAACTGTCATATTCCCATACAGGCTAAGATGATTTTCAGCAACTGGGCCTTAACTACAAGGCAAACCAAGAGCAATAACCCATTCTTCGGTTTATGTGCCTAATTCTCTGAAATACATAACACAGTACCAAGAATGTCTAAAAACGTGCCAAAGCCAGCTTTTGTATGTAAACCTATCAGAAGAGATTAGGTCCCTAAAGCCCTCAACGCCTCTAAAATCTCAAGGTAAGTGTTGTTTTTTCCTTACAATAATCAAATATTGCTAATGCAATACTACAACCAAGAATATTCAATGCTCAAAACCTTCAGCTATGATTTTAACAGTAACATATACAGGAAAAAGCAAAACAAAAGAACAACAAAAAACTTCCCTTTTTCTCATAGAGAAATATAGGTAAACAGTTTGTGTGAGTTATGGGAGGCAAAGGTTGGGGAGAGTGATTTTTATTTTATACTTGCACCATGTGTTTTAAAATTCTGAACCACTGAAGCAGTGCAATTAAATATTAGTGTTTCTAAAGCCAAACAAAAAAGATCCTAAATGATACTAAATAAATATAGGATGCAAAATTAGCATTTAAGTAAAAATTTGCCTGGAACTGTACCTGCTTGCTTTACTGACAAAGCAGGTACCTTCTTCCTCTTTGTGTACCTGCTCAAACACAGACAGGTGAGGCCATCAGGGCAGAGCCTGCCACCAGAATTATGCTACGTTTCCATCACTGAGTCTCTTGCTGATGGTAACAAGCTGGTGGTAACACAGCCTGCCTTCCAAATCTCAAAGGCATAGTACATGGCTGGCGCATGTAAGAATATTTTTTATTCATATTGTATATCTGACATCAGAACCGTTAGTAAGCAAACATGAAAACTGACCTAGATGGTCAAAAAAACCACCAAACAACTCATTTAAGGTTGGCATATGATATAAATGATGTCATCCAAACACGATTGTGCATAGTAAAGGCCCCTTGGCAGGGATAGAGTGCAGTTCAGGAGCTTATACCAAGTGTGAGTCCTGCACGACTGGGAACAGGACACACAGGGCAGATAATTCCTTATCTGTATGTTTCTGCAAAGATTCTCTTTCCTAAATCTGAGTTGTTAATTACAGAAGTACAGAAAGCAAAGCTATGACAGGGCCAGGATAGGTGATCAATTCTATCCCATACCCAAACGCAGGATTAATTTAACTAACCTACTCCTGACAGAGGTTAGCCTAACCTATTGTTTCTAAAAGCTTGTAATTACGGAAACGATGCAACTCTCCCGACAACATCAAGGATTTCACTGCTCTAACTGGAATAAATATTCTAGTGTCTAATCTTAATTCCCTGTCTTGTGATTTTAACTATTAGTTCTTGTTCTAGTTGCAATTAAACAGAAATGTATTTCCCTTTTGTCTCTGCACCTGTCCGTCAGGTATTCGCAGACTTCCAATATCCTCAGTTCCATCAGCCCTTTATTCTTTCTCTGCCAAAATCGTTGGCATAGAAACTGCATTATGGTTGTTCAAAATGTACATGGTCCTGGTTTTGAAAATAACTTCTCAAATGTAGCCCAAATTCCATACAGCCATTTGTCTTCATACAGTGGAAGAGCAGATCCTGAATTTAAACTTGGAACAGGGGATCCTGATTCGTTCCCTGCTCCAACATACACCCACAGCCTGGTTTGTTAATATTGTCCCTTTGAACCATGGGTAGGTAGGTAAGAAGTTTTTAGCACTATGCATACGAAAACTACCTGAGAGGGTGATGCAGAAGACCCTGTATTATCAATTACATTTAATTTCCATGCTGCTACTTATCCTACTCCACACCAAGAACACACTGATGCTTTTTCCTGAAAAAATACATACATACATGGAGCCATGGATCCAAGTTCCCTTCCACAAGCAGTAACTGGCAGTGAGCCTGCCAGTGCTGCAGGTCCACCCCTGAGAGTTATCCCCAGCTGCTGGATCTGATGCCAGCAACAAAACTGTGCAGGGAAAAAGCACACCACCACGGACAGCAAAGCGGTGTCTCCACAGCCAAGCCTGGGAACTGCTGTTTTTCCTTGTGTTCACAGAAGGGCAAGTGTGTCACAATTAGGTTTTTTATATACAGATGTATATATATAAAATATTCAGATAAATATATATAAAGCTAATACATATATATGATGCTTATATATATATATAAAGCTAAATTACAGTATGGATCAGTATACATATTCGAGGTATTACTGAAGAAAACCTGAAACATAAGAGTAACTCACAGGATAACTACGAGCTACCACTAAGATTTAACAACTAAAACACAATCTCCAGAGAGATTTCTGATTTAGGGAAGAGTGACTGCCACACTCTAAGAATTTTGCAAAACCCCATCTAAATCACTACAAACAGTTCTTACCACTGATGTCAAAGAAAGATGAGCTCGAACAAGAACAGGTGCAAAAAAATGCTGGTAAAGATGAGCAGGGAACAAAAAAAACATCCTACAAGTGGATCTTATTTTGTCCAGTTACATGGCCACATTCTATAAACACACAGCATAACACCACACTAAGGGAACTATTTAAACTAAAATACCAAGTTTTCACGGAGAACAGCAACTGAGGTATTATACCCGTTGAGTAGGAACTCAGCATTACGACTGTCAAGGCCACAAAGCAGAGGTTCTTCCCACTACAGATTAATAATTTGAAGCTGGATCCACATCTCACAAGTTTGGATCTAATGCCTTAGACACCTTGACAGCTACTACAAAAGCTGTGATACTGCAGGCCTCTACCCGCCCTGCTGCTAAATGTGGCTGATCCCTCATCACCACAGCCATGACAGAAGCCTTAAGGCGTTTATGCAAGTAGGCCTCTGGGGGTATTGATAGCTTATTTTTATCTATAGGGATAATTGTACCATATTATTGCCAAGTATAACCTGTCTATATCTCCAAAAGGTATCCTACTATATCCTCTCTTTAAAAAAAAAAAATCCCCTCAGCAAACCAACTTCACATAAGCATAGCCTCACCTAACAAAATCTGGTAAAAAGCCACTCCATTTCCACAAGCTTGAATTAAATTCTAGATGAGGTTAAGTCTGAACAGTTGGCTGTGGGGCAAGGACACACATCGCTAATTTTTTTCCTATAACATCTCTCAAATATGAGAACTATTCCCTCCTACTGCTCTTGCAGAGTAACATATTAGTCTCAATGCTATTCTCCTAGTTCTCCTTACAGTATCACATCTAACTCAATATACCAAGTTCCTCTCTTTTCCCTCAGCTTCCTTATGACTTTTCTATTTATATACTTAAGAAGTAAACTGAAAATAAGAACGGAAAGATAAATCATCTAAGCCCTTAACCACTCTAAGTTCTGTGCTGTAAGACCCCTTTCAAGTTTGTTTCTGAATAATATACCAACACTTCTACCAAATGGCTTATGGCAAAAAATAGTCATCTTAACTACCTTTTTAGTCATAAGCTCACTGTACTTTTATTCCAGTTCACACTCCCAATCTACAAATTAGCATACAGTGATCCCATTGTACTGGCTGAATTTGCTTGTTTTTGTAGGAATTTATTAAAATACAATTGTAAGAAAGAGAAGAACCAAAATGGCCATCATCGATTATTGGCTTCTTTCTTTGCAGAGCTCTGCAGCCAAGAAGACTGCTCTGTTTGTGTACCTCACAGAACGTGCCTGAGGACAGATGATACTGCTACTGAGGACAAGCTACGTGGATTTAACTTTCAAAAACTGTGTTTGCATTATACACTAACAACTTCAGCAAAAGCTTATAGATGACAGGAACTGCCATTAGTTTCAAGACTTGGGAAAGTTAACCAGTTAACTTCAGGAGAGTTAACGAGAAACAAGCCCGGAAGTGAAAAAAGCAACTCATTACTTCCACTGATGTTTTTTCAACCTAATCACGCTTTGAAGCTTCTCCCTCACTCTCAGAAAAGTATTTTACAACATGCTGAGAAAAAAAAGTCTTCTTGGCTTTGCATATTTGACTTAAACTAAACCCACCCCCAATGTCCTTGCTAGTGAGGTAGATGTCAGTTCTGTAGGTTTCAAACTAAAGATAACACTAAGAGGAAAAAAGTGGTATAATCAGAGATAATTATCTTGTTTAAGTGTTGGCATAAAATTACAACTCTGATTAGAAAAATAACAAATATTTGTTCAATTTCCTGTAGAACTCCAGAGAAATAAGCATTTCACATTTGCTCCCAGCTTTACTCATGAAATGATCAAACTTCCAAACACCCCAAAGAAACCTTTGTGTTTTAACATAACTATTCTCTCACAAAACATTTTATCTGAAACTAAAAATTTTCAAAGGAATAGTAGGCTTGTGTTAAAGACTCGTAACTACCTATCACATTTTTTTCTCCAAATTGAAATACCATACATATACAACAACTGTGCTGAGGAATTTCCTTAATTCTAAAAGGTATCATCTGCAATTTATTATATTAAGCTGATATAAAACTAACAGAGTCAGCCTTTACACTGCTGTTTGTGTTCATAATGCACAGCCTGCTTGCAACAGTTGCACAGCTTAATTACACAGATGCACCATGCTGGCACCATACAGGCATGCTCCTGTCATTAGTTATTTGATAAATCATTTAAACTGTCAAGCTAATTCAGAGATGGTAGAAAGAACAGCAGTTCACACTCAGATTGTGGGCATTGCTGCGATCAGGTAGGCATGTAAGAAAGCAGCTTTTTGCAGTTTAAAGCTAAGACAAAGCCTAGTGCTATATAAGTCTTCAAAGCTAATCTATACACAGCATACATGCTGCTATAATCAAGGTGACTTACTGTCTGAACCAGACTTTGCATTAAGCCCCATTTTCTCCATTATCAACTATTATGTCTAGAGTTTTGGCTTCTTCAGAGTGAAAAGATCATGGACCCATGAATAGGATATTTTCAACGTAAGGTAGCATGGTGTTGTGAAGAAAAAAAATACTCTGGTGGTTTTGAAACCTGTTAAGTCTGAGGCAATGATGTACTACTGCACATTTAGTATACACTATAAAACTTAGGAAAGGCTTTTTAAAAAGATTGACCACCTACAAAACTCAAACTCATTAAATGCCTTTCATAAAGTTTGTTTGAACATAAAGCAATCAAAAGAAACCCCCTCAAACTTCATGCTCTTCAATCTTAGCAGTGAACACCTGATCAAACTTCAACTACGTATGCTCTAGTACTATGCTAACTTTAAATAAAAGAATACAAAGCTTGAATACAAAGCTTCCAAGTATTTTAAAAAAAATACAGTACTGATTTTACCACTACTTAACTCAGAACAACTCTAACTTTTAACTGGTTTGCTTGAGATTCTAAACCTCAAGAAACCAGCATAGAGACATCTAAACCATGCTGTATGGGTTCTTGGCTTCAAAAAGCAGTCTGCTTTAGTAACAAAGTACGGCTTATTTACTTAAAGAGTAACTGTTTCTGTTTGCAGGAAAGAATACATAGAAGTGAAACAGGATATTTTTTTCTGCATTATGAAATTTATTGTGTGTTTATCACATTCAAAAAGCATTGACCAGTTGGTTGATTACTTTTTTTTTTTTTGTAACTGTTAGAATGCCAAGGAAAAGCTGATATATTCGGAAGCTGAACTAGCACCTAATAGAGTTCATCAGGAGCTTCCGAGGTAATTTGAATGGCCATGTATTCAACACTTTGGAGTTCAAGTAGTTCTGTGGGCACAACAGAGTAATTTTAAAAGGTTAAAAGAAACCAAATGCTTTGGAAAGACCAGACAGTATCATGGATATATGAAATTTATCTCAAGTTTAAAAGTTTTTTAAGGGTTTGATGATTAAATCCTTACCCCATTTTCATGTCTGTTGAAAGTCTCAATTTTCAGTCTAAGCTTAAGTTTTTACATCTGTCATGATTGCCTGCTTGGGCAATTATGGAAAAAAAAACAGGATGAAAATTGCTTTGGGATGAACGTTGACAGATTCTTCATGAGACATTGCAAGGCTCAAACAGGAGTGAGTTAAAGAAGAGAGAGCAATTCTTATGGTCAGATAAGGACCAAAACTAGAGAAAAAAAACATACAATTGATTGCATGAAAATGTTCCGCATTGAGCAACAGACATGCAAGAAAAGCTGAAGTAACAGTGGAGAGTGGGTCTGCTTAGTTTTTGGTAGATGGAGAAAACTGAAAACATTTTCCCCACTGTACAAGTGTCAGTCTTTATTTGAATATATGGAACAATCTAATTATGGGGGGAGGGGAAATTATAAACTTTACAGAAAGCCCTCTACAGAGCTAATTCTGAAACAAAAAGGGAGAGATAATTGCTTAATCTCTCTGAAGTACACCAATAGTGCTTTACATCAAGCAGTTATATTTAAAAATGAGTGAAAAAGGACAGTTTACTTTTTAAAAAAGGCGTCCTCTAAATAGGCATACATATAAAGTACTCTAACATCCTAGATTTTTTCAAAGCTTTTTGAGAAACACACACAAATAATTCAGATTTAGTCAATTTTATTTACAGTTTGTTTTTTTTTTTTTTTTACATTTCAGAGCATTACACAATTACATATTCTCATTTTCTGACCTGCAAACAGATACCTTAAACGGAAATATTAAAAAAAAAAATGAAGTTAGATACATCCAAAATGCAACAATTACACATCTGACAATTCACAAAGTGTAATTAACTAGGACGTATCCTAAGAATTTAGGAACAACCAGTCAGGAGAAAATCTGACCAATTTCAGCAATCAATTATTTACACATTCAAAACAAAGCCTCTCTTAATCTAAAACTCCAGGCAAATGGCCTGAAAGACTTCTTCAGGAAGAAAGACCAGAAGTTATGATTCACACCTATGCAGCATTAACAGCCCTTGATCCCAAATACTGAGCAACTTCTCAGCTTTGTCTTAGAGCTACAGGCATCCCTCTCATCTTCTCAGACCCTGAAGTGTCAATATTTGTGCCCCCATGTGCATAGAAAGGCTGAGTGTTTAAGAAGTGGTCACTAAGATTAAACCCCATTTAATCTGGTCTTTAGTTACATGAATTTTTCTTCCTTAAATTCAGCAAATCTCCTAATGGCATTTAAACTGGCCTACGTGGATTGGCACGTGCCTCTGAAATGTTTATGTATGCATCGAACCAATTTGCACTGGCCAGACTAAACACATTATAGAGTATTTGAAATAATGTTTAAAGACCATTTAGACAAGGCTTACATTCCTACACTTCCCTGATGGGCCACCTAAAGAAAAAAATAAAATATCACAGCTACTACTTTCATCCCTTGTGTTAACCCTTTGCCACACAGCAACTAGGTACATACTGGGTAGAAACTACTAAAAAATTCCCTGCAAATAAGCTGCCTTTCAGCTGAGGCTATGGCTCCTATGCATTGGGTGTTGGAGGATTTTTTTCTTTAAAAAAAATTCTCACTTGAAAAATACTGAAATTCTCACTTTACGCTAATTTTGATTGCATGTTCAATTTGTTTAACTTTCAAGAAACTGCTACAAATGGAACAACTTTAGTATAAAAAGAGCATTCAACCGAGTGCAACTTCTGACTTGGCAAGTCCTTCATGGTAGTTCTCTAACTAGGCTATGAATTTTGAGGAGCCTCCAGATTTCTTGCCTACCTTACTCTCCATGTTCACGTTTCAAACTGTGTCAGCAGGGCCCGAACTTCGGGAGTCAGCTGCTTAGCAGCCTTAGCTGCCTCTGTGACGGCCTTGCGGTAAAGACCCTTTCTCTTCTTATTAAAGCGCGACTGGAAGTTTTCTAAAAAGGGGGATAGTTGTGAAAGACCAAGAATAGATGTTGTTGGGGACCCAAACCACGATATGCAAGCCTCCTGTCGAACTAAAAGGCCATTATCCTTCCGGCTCACAGTTATGGTCAGAATACGGGCTGGCCACCAAGGGAAGCCATAAATCTTGGCCCAAACAATGTCCCCTACACATATGGTCCTGCCATCTGGTGTAACACACTTAGAGACTTTTTTGGAAAAGACTTTCATTTTCAAGGAATTACTGAGCTTTTTCTCTTCCTTTGAAGAGGAGGAGGAGGAGGAAGGTGCATGCATGCTGCCTGGAGGAAAATCAAAGCTTTCAGTAGAGCTACACTCAGAGTTGGTAGATTTCAAATCATCTGTGCTATCACTACTACAAACTGATGCACTGGAAGAGTCAGATTTCTTTTGATTAAGGGTCATGTAAACCGTTATATTGCTTTTGCTGCCTCTCTTGCCCAATGTCTGGTGTTCATCCTGATCAACAGTTACATGCACTTCACTTGTGTCCTGAACCTCACTGCTGGCCTCTTCAGGGCCTTTTGAGGGGCTCTGATTTTCTGAAGGGGCCTCACCTGCTGAGCGGGTGGAGGAGCAGCGAGACTGCGGCTTAGTTGCCATCTTGCCACTCCGTATTTTCTCAAGTCCTGTCTTGAGAGAAGAGTCATTTTCTTCATTCCGATATCTTTGTGGCTTTAAACGCAATCGAGGTGGGAGGGAACCTGAGCTGGTGTTCTGAAGACGCCGTGTGAAGTGGACCTTTGAATGTGCATTTTTGGAAGAGGAGGTTGCACTCTGCTTCTTTTGTGCCTTTTCTTTGGCCATTTTCAAGACTTCCCGAGCTTTTGCATGATCCATGTTTTTGCTCTGAAGAACTTTTTTTGTATTTAACTGCGCTTTTGAAGTATTTGCTTGTGCAGAAACTTTAACTACTCTGCTTCTGCTGTGGGCAATATTTGAAACCTTGACCACAGCATTCCTTTTCTGGCTTTCATTTTGGCTTTTTCCATCCACCTTGTGGTCAGTCTTAAGTTTTTTATTCACAGTAGTCACACTTTCATTTCTTCGTTTTTTATTATCCTCATATTTTGAAGAGTCACTTGCATTGCCACCTTTTTTTATTTCCTTTTTTTCTGCAACAACACTGTTTTTGCACTTGTCACATAAGACCTGCCGGGGTCGTAGTTTGATAGCATTCATGATAGAAGTGGGTTCCTCCCTGTACATTTTACGCTTGGGCCGCTTAATTTTCCGGGGTGGAGGCTGAGGTATTGACTGGTTATATGTGTCCCTGATAAACAAAGGAGGAGGATATGGCGCTCCCTCATGAAAGAGAGGAGGTGGTTTAGAAGTCCATAGGCTTTTAGCTAAGCTTGGTTCTGATGGCTGCGTGAGAGAAGAGTCATCAGGGACTGCAGCATTAGATTCACACTTCACCTGTGCCTCGTCTTGGAATGGTTTACTTTGGAGCTGCATGGCTTCGGGTTTATCCTTGTATTCCCTTTTAGGAAATATGGTCACAGGGATTCCGTGGGGCCCAAACCTTGAAGAGAACAAAAGAACATTAAAGGTTTTGAGAGATCTTTTGCTGCATTTACTAAAAAGCATTTGAAAGCCTGTCCACATTACATAACCACCATTTGAAATACATGAATTCTGGGCAAAACTAAAGCATTACACCAAGCCTTATGGTAAATTTTGAAAAGGCAGAATACCAAAACCAAGTCAGCAGAGAACATGAAATATGTAACTTCACTTATATGCTTGTTATACTTTCAGGGATTGCTGTTAATAAAAAGTATTACCTAGAAGAGCATTAAAAAATTTAACCTTATACTTCTAGAAAACACAAGCATGCAAACACTCAGGAAGTCATCCCATCAACTCTAAATCTATGCAAGATTAATTTCCATACTAAGTCAACTTACGTGAGGAAGGCATCTTCTGTAACTTTTACAGAGTTCTTCAATTTGTGGCATAGCACAAAAGGCTGAACTTACTCCAGATTTAAGCTAAACACAAAATGCATAAGTATTGGCATTTAAGAGAATGCTATCATTCTTTATGTACAATAAATACCCACAGAAGATTAGTACTTCTGATGCATGACAGCCTAAAGCTTGCTAGCCCAGTAGACTGAGTTTCTTTCAGCAAAGCTACCTTCATAATTTCAGTACTGTATAAATCCTTTCCCTCTGTTCTGCACACAAACAATATTTTAAGATACTGCCTACCTTTCTGCAGACAGCTCTAGGTATTCTATGATCTCTGCTGCCCTATTTGACAGGCACATAAGACTTCTCACTGATTAAGACAATAGAAAAATCCCAGCAAGTCTTAGGCATTAGTTCAACCTTCCCGTACTAACAGATGTGGCCTGTTCAACAGGTAACCAGTACCTTCTGCAAAAGGTTATGCTAAGGGAAACATTTCATCAGCTTACAAAGCATTATATTTGCCTTCTCCAGAGAGAAAAGCCAACTGATAAATACATTCATATTTCAACGTGTCTTTCAAACCCTAGAATAGGGAGAAAGGGATTACAGAAGCCTGTTCAACATTTCTTGTATCTTACACTAGAATCTGCCATCTGAAGTATCAACCTTAGCAGAGCTCTCACAAGGCTGTTCAGCACCCAAGCGCTGCTTGACTCCAGCTCCAATACACACAGAAATGTTTGGCTTACATAAGGTTGTATTTTAATGGTCTAGCTTGATGCAGTAAGAACATGACAGATGAGGTTGCAATTTAAACATTAAATCATCCATTCCAAATCACCAAACAAACACCATTCGTGTTTATCCCACCTCATATCCCACAAGACATGTGAATCAAGCCATTACCCAGGATTTGTCCTCAGGTTAACGCTAGTTCAGTGCTCTTCGGCTCTTTAACTGCAGCAGCATCTTAACTGATTGAACTGAAATTTGCAATCTGTGGTTGCCTCTCAACTGAAAACAAATACTGAATACTGGTCTGGTTTCCTGCAATAAACACGCAGGTTATACAAATGCCTATATGTTCTCTTTTTCAAAACAAGTTTTGAAGAAATGTGTCATCTAGTGTTAGAAGATTCTTTACATTGTCACCAGCAAGAATCTTCACTTATCTGCCTTTCTGCATATCTGATAAGCTACTTTTTACACTTAATATTGTTACTGAAGCAAGCAATCCATCCAAGATTAAGTTACCCATCCAGCTCGCGCTCCGTTATACCTAATCAAAGGGCAACTCAACCATTTCCTGAATCATAAAAAGAGCAGCAGTTGTACCCGTGACAATTTTCAGCTAAAAAGTATCAGCACGAGTGCTATTGTTCCCCTACCCCTAGACGCTGTTCCGCTGCTACCTTCGAACTCTAGAGCCAGAGGCAAGACCCAGGCTAGCCGTCCAAGCACTGTTCTGTCCTTATGCATCCGCCCATGAGTGCTCTTTGCCACAAAATATCCTCCAGCCTCACAGAAGTTCATTTGTCAGGGTTGGACCCCCCCCAGATGTCCCTCCTGACAGGAGTGCTACAATTAAATGCAGTCTACTGCCACCGAGGGCTACAAAGTTACAATTTAGCAGCAGACATAGGCATTTCTCCAGCCTACAGTTCGGCATTAATCCATCAAGGACTCCCTCATAACTAAGTTTTAAGTTCCCTAAAGTCCCAAAGTCCACCAAGCATAAACAAGTTGCTTTGCCACAAACACTCTTCCTTCCACTAAGGAATTACGAATAGGTTATTGAGCTCCAAGTGGGATTTAAAGCAACAAAAATCAAACATACACCTATCAGCTGATAATTAAATTAGCAACATTTTCAGTGTTACTTGCATCAAAAACTTCAGTTTCTTTTACAACACAGAGATCTTGATCCCATCTTTCACCACCTGATAAAGATTACAGGAGTTGGGAAAACTGTTAGCTTACTGTATGAACTGAGAACAAGAACTCTTAGAGAGAACTCTGCTGTGAAAATTTCCATCCCAGATGAACACCAGGAAAGTAGAACTACATAGGACTGTGATATTTAAAGGGCAAACCCCATACAGAAGTACATCACTTACACTTCTTTTTCTCTAAGGAGCTGTATTTCCTAGTTGCTTACAAGACACGTCCATAGCCCAATGCACGAGCCTTCTGCTAGAGGACAATTACACTGACTTGATGTTAGGACATAAAGCATTATTAGCAATGATCTGAGAAGAAGTAGACAGAAGACTGCAAAGAGGTTCTTCAGAAGCATTCCATTCAAGTACTTCATCTCTTCTAGATTTTCCTTCTAGTGCCTCACAAGCAAAGTCAGCATGATCAGCACTCAAAACACATAAAGGAGCCTAATGGAAAGCTCCACACGACTGATACAATGAAGTCATTTAAGATCATTAATGTACCTCAGACTATCTTTTCCATCAAGAATCTCTAATACCTTTTCATTCAATGACTTCTGTAATATATAAGTGAAAAAGCTGAGAAACAGGACAGCTGAAGTGGAATTTTTGTATAAGACACAAACCTGCTTTAGTAAGACACAAAACCAATCCATACCAAATATTTGAGGCTATTGCCTGTCTCACAAAAGGTACTGTTTTAATGAATGAGCTAGAATCTGCTGACCCTGTCCACCTCAAAAAAAAAAGAACTGTTTACAGAACATTCACAGCTACTGTCTGGTACCAGTTATGTAAGAGTAAATGAAGACAATTTGTGTAAGTTGTGCACCAATATGTAAAGACTTGACTAGCAAAGACATAGTTCATTTGAAACAAGACAAATTGGGCATGTCCAGAGACTGAATATTACTTCCAACAGCTGACTGCATCTTTTCTTGGCCCCATCTAATATCAGGTTACAACCCTAAACATTCAGTTTTTACATGACTGTTGATTCCTGCTTGGTAAATTTCTCCAGCTGTGCAACTTGGAAGAATTAAATGAAAATTAGAAAGAGAACAAGGGCAGAAAGACTTAGAGAAAAGAGAAAATGACACAGAACAGTGGTGTACAAAGACAGAAAGAAGAAGGTAATAAGCACGACAGAGAAAACAGACAATGGCTTATTTTCTTACTAGAAGAAGCAGAATGAATACGTGACCAAAAAAAACCTATTCAAGACAAGGCATAACAGAGCACCTAATTAGTCTAATAATGAAGTTGAGTATTTATTGAATGTACTATATGCAACGTGAATTTCAAGCCCTATTTTCATACCTCTGGACCTTGAAGACAAGTGCTTTCTATACAGTCACAATAATGATGTCTGTTACACCAGCTACACATTGGAAACTTCTGTGAGTACCACAAGTACATAGGTCAGCCATAAAACTTGCAAGAGCTAGCATTTGGGTCATCTACTAACAGAGATGAAGATGAACTAAAAGACTACAATTAAAAAAAAAATTAAATCAAAGCAGCATAACTCAAGTATATCACAACATAAATAACACATCGATACACACATCATTCGGTGCTGACTAGGGAGTAGTAGACCACCTCTTAAAAAAGGTGCTACATCAGTGAGATAACTACCTATTTCTTATGTTGCATGCTTGAATACTACAAGGAATTGCCTTGTCCTTGTTCTAACAACTGACATTTTTTGGAATATCACCCATCCTTACTACAACATTTTTGTCCAGAAAACATTGTTCTTGGAAAGACGTGCTACAGTTGCTAATTGCTTAAATCAATTTGTGCATTAAGCAGCAGTTTTTCAGGCAGATATTATGTTATATTTATAGCTCTATTTTAGAATATAGCTTGATGGAATAAAGGGATTCTTCTATGGGGGTTCTGAAACTGAACTGTTAGAAAAAAAGAATAAGAAACGGGTATTAAAACCAAAATTAAGGCATTTCTGGAAAGCACTACACTGCTACTTCATACATATTCAAAATTAGAGTTTTCCATGGTGCCAAGCACCCTCCCTCTTAAAACTGTCCTGGCTCTTTTTGTTCTGAAAAGGTACCTCTAGAAGAAAATACAGATAGAGCCCATTGTAAAAAAAATACAAGGAGGTTTAAAAGTAACCAGAGTAATCAATAGGATCTAATCATATTTCTACTATATATATACACACACACATATATATGCATTAAAGACAAATAATAAATAGCAACAGGAGAAGCAGGGACTATATTTAAATAATAAAAGTAATGGGGTAAAAAAGAGACCCCTTCTAACAGTCTTGGGATCTTTACACCACAAAGAGCTATCAATTGGCTAGGGTACGCAGAGACAGAAATATGATTTAAAAAGTCAGGTTTTATTTCCAGAGTTTGTCAACCACAGGTTAATCAATATGTAGCCATGGCATCTTTTGTAATTATTTAAAAGATGGTTTCGATATCAAACCTAGAAGTCTGTTACTTACAGCCAAATAGATTTGGATGCTAGATATATAAATCTAGGTACTTCAAGCAAGGTAAGAACACTTCTTTCATACCTAAATCCTACAGCAGAATTACTACAATGAATACATATTACTATACAGTTTGTATGCAAAGCAGAGGACTGTTGAAAAGTATTTTTAAATAAGCATGAAATAAGGAACAAATCCCAGCTAAATTGACAACTACACATACATAAACATCTAAACAATACATCTTGGGGAAGAGAGTGCCTACTTTACTATGTAAAGTCAGACTATGGTAATCTCTGATTACCTTTTAATGTATTGCTCATTTGCTCAGTATCATCCTTACAGAAAAAATTGATTCAATAGTTTCTTATATCTCATGGATAAAGGCTCAAAGACTGAATGCTGGAAATACAATACCGTGCTCAAGTAAGGGTAGGGCTAAGTATATTTGTTTCACGCGTATATCCAAACTGAGGGTTTAAATTATAATATCCAGTGTAACAGCAATTAGATCATAGTTATTTCAACACAAAGTATTTCCTAACTCCTGAAAATAATCTGTATCCAAGATGCAGATTATGCAGTGACATATTTGTACTATAGGATTTAGTTGGTATGATACAGCATGTTACAGAACACGTTGGTTTTAGTGGCAGGCACCTCACCAAAAAAAGCATACACGTAAGCCAAGTTATCAGCTGAAAGGTTTACTCACCTCCCAAGCAATATAAGACCAGGATAAAGACACTAGGAAATGACAACTTTATTTAGAGCACTAAAAGCACGGCAAAGAACCACACTGTAAGTGACTCTCTTGGAAATAGCGTGCCATCAAGAAAAGCTGTTGCCTCACCATCACAAAGTCTCAGCACCAATAAAAAATTGGTTAAAGATATGACAGGTCAAATTAAGAAACCGTACGTGTCAATCCATCTCTAAGCAAACCAATAGGAAGCTTACGTGATGAAAAGACTTCACTGATCAACATTAAGCTTAGGGTTTTTCAAGCAGGAACACTTGTCTGACATCCATCTTGTTTTGGGCACTTTCAAGGCAGAGAAAGAGAGAAAAGCAGGGTATGCATAGAAAGAAGTTTGAAAGAGCATCTTGAGATAGCCATTTAAAAGTATTCAAGGTAGGAATGACTTAAATCAGATGCTAATTACTATCATCCTACTGCAATCACTACACAAATGGAAGCCAACTAATGATTACAAACAATATGCAAATATACCAAAGGCTATATTAACTTACAGCACACCTCCCCATAAAGTTACAAGTCCTTTCAAAGACTTCTACTTCCATGAAACTGGATCACAGAAGTCCATGTAGTCAGGATGCTGATGCACACTTTGAAGAATTAGCCTCTGTAGAGACAGAACAATCTCTAAGTTGACAAGCCCGAAGGGTACTCAGATGGTTCTTAATTACTCCTTCCCGCCCCCCAGAAGTGGAAAGGCACGTTTCACTTTTTCACTGGAAAGAATCTACATGTGAATTCTCAGAATTTCCATCATTTTTTGTAACTTCAAGAGTTCTATCAAGGATGCAAAAGTAAACTTATTTTAAAGATAAAACATGTTTTAAGTTTAGGCTTCCTACTAGCTACTGCAATTGTACTGACATGTTTGTAAGGCTGAAGGTCCACTGAAACTCAAGTTATCTTCTAATTTTTACATTTGTTGTCACTGTTAGTTACACACATGGTTTCCATTTTAAAGTGGATGCTTTACTGATATATTTGGATGTGTTACAAAATGACAAAGCTTTATGATAAGTTATCTTTAATATACACTTCCAGATTACCCATATAACAGTCAAACCCAAGAAACTTGGAAGGGAGTGTAATTTATTAAAGAAGGAACTTTAAATCAATTCAGTGTCAAGATGTACAAGTTTCATCAGTCCCATAGAAACAATAAGAAATTAAGTCATTTAAAGTATATTGAAAACTTCACTGGCTCTCAATACTTGGAGCTCTCAAAATCCTCTGGCTCTCAATACTTTGAGCTAAGTCAAGCTGCCCTCAGAAAACAACGTAACTCAGGCAGAAATACAGAATTTCAACACAGAAAAGAATACCGTGAGAAGAAATGACAGTTCAGCCTTTATCCAGTGCATCAGAGTCCAATAAAGACCAGTTTTAGACTACAGCTACTTTAGGAAATGGAAGTTGGAGACATGATCCACAGACGCCCTACATACCCTAGGGAGATTAGGGTTCACTGCTTTGAGAAGTGGCAGGGGACAGAAAAAGTCACACTTCTGTACTGACTCAAAGGCAGAAGGGGTTTGGAAAGTCTGTCTGTTCAGTTTAAGCAGCACTTATAACATGTTTTATACCTATACTAACAACCCCCTAAAAGCTGGTCCAGTTTTGTCAGCCTTTTTTACTTTCTACATGGAAATCTGGAACGGGTAAGCCTTTCAAAAAGCATTTGAGAAGTGACCACAAACAAGACTCAGTAAAGTTTTGGATGTAGATAGAGATGCAAGAGAAGCTATATTCATATACGAAAGTTGAAGCATTACAGAATCATAGAAAAATTTAGGTTGGAAGTAATATTACAAGGTCCTCTGATCCAACCCTGTGCTCTGAGGCTAAATTTGACACTACACTATTCAACATAACCTGTCAATCAGAAAGTATGTGCAATTTATGCTTTTAACCACACACGCTCACATCAGACCTCTGCTTCCAGCATTCTAGGGACAAAGCAAATACCAGAGAAATGTTACAGCCATTCCTTAAATGCTAGCATTCCACTAAGCCCATTCACACTTCCGAGAAGCAAAAAAAGAGAATAGGGGATAATTTTTAGGAACATCTTGCAAACTGGGTATAAATTCACCAAGAAAAAAAAAGTAAAACCCACAACCCCAAGTAACAGACATTTCTTCACTACTGAGAATACCAGTACTTCCATAGAGCTTAAGCTTTCCCTAGCCAAGAAAGAACAACTGTCCCTATTTATTAAATTAGCAGGGAAAGAGAACTTAGCACAGCGAAACACACCACATCTTTTTCCAGGTAACACTTCTGCTGCTTCTTCTTCACATCACATCCTGAATCTTTCACAACTCGGAGTACCTTTTTTCCCCCTCCACTTCTCTTGGCACACAGAGTTACAATACACTAGACTCACCCTGCAGAGTTAACGTCAAAGTGTAAGCGTGTGTAGACTGCAAGTTTCAAGAAGTGTTAAATATAAGTGATTTAAAAATAACAGATGTTTTGCAGACTGAGACAACACAAAGTAGGGAATGCATGCAATAGTTCACTTAACCTTATTATTTTGCAGTAGAAAGTCCAATGAATAAATTGGAAGAAGCACAGGATTTGAGAGTCTCCAAGAAAGACTGCTATAAATGAGAAATACTACTAAGATTATCAGAATTTGAACCTATCTATAACAGTTTTTCTCATCTTAGATTTCATGCATGCCTTGCTGCAGGAAGTCTTTCTTTCTCTTCCACAATCAAACCCCAATTAAGATGTAATTTTAAACACTTGTCTTCTAGCAATAAACTGAGCATCTTTTGGCTATCTACAGCTTTTACGTCACAAAACAACCCTTTGCTCTCCTCCCACTGCCTCCTCCCCCAGGAGCTGCAACATTCACAAGCAAGTCAGAGGGAAAATAGCTTAGAGAAAAAGACAGTGGTCTGCCTTTTTGGTAGACCTGTGTGGTGCCAGGAGCTGGACTCAATGATCCTTATGGGCCCCTCCCAACTTGGGATATTCTATGATTCTAGAAGTGTCAATCACAAGTATAGGATGAGAAGCTAACTTTTAGTCAAATGATAAAGCCATATGAAGCCCAAATCCTGGCTGATGGCTACACAATAGAATATAAATTTAATTCTTCTCACCTGTCCCCCAGTACTTAGTTTTTAGAAAGGCAGAAGGGGAACAATGCAGAATTAGTTATCATATCTCCAGAAGAGCAAACTATAACCAGGAGTTTTTAATCCTAAACTTTCAGATTTACAGATGCTGTTCACATCAGTTATTTCCTTCTGTGCATTTCCTCCAGGTGCAGAGCAAGATTTACAGTAATTCTAAGCCAGCAGGTGGCATTAACATCTCATATACCCTAAGCAAACAGAGTTAATCAAATGCTGGATACAGCAAGCTTAAAAGCCCTATCTATACCTAACAAGTACTTTTCAATGAAAATTTGAACAGTGGCATGGAAAATTAACCATGTTCTTGCACAAAGCCTTCCAGTATTTGCTTTGACAAACCAACTCGATTGTCTTCCCCTGCCCGATGGCTGGCTGCACTTCCTGCCTCTTTTATCAGCACAGCTCCATTGCGTACCCGCCAAGGAACCCACATCAGAACCTTATCCTAGAAGGCAATAAGGCACTTACATGTTATTGCTGCTGCTCTCATTATATCTTAACAGTAGGATCACATTTTTAACTTGTACTGTAAGCCTTCAGAGTAAAAAAGGGAGATATGTCCCTACTGAAAGGATGATTTACTGTATAAGATATTGATTTGGGATTGACAGACGTGGCTTCCTATTTTCAAAACTTCCAGTGCAGCAGCTGACAGGTTGATCTTCAGTACATCACACTGCCATCAGTAAAGGCAGATAGAGTACTTCCTTACCTCAAATAAAGGTGAGAAGAAAGTCCACTGAACACTGAGGTACCCATATCCTTGTGTTACAGACTCCTAAATGAACATCCTATTCATGGTGGGCAGGGGGTAAAAGGGAACAGAAGGAAATCAAACCTTTAATACATACACCATTAACTTCATATCAAGATCCACAATATTAAAATGCAAAGTCAAAACATCATTTTAACGATGGAAACAGAATTGGGGAAAAAATAAACAAACAACTTTAGAACCACAAATATATGGGGACAGTTTTGCTTTTCCTTCTCTCCAAAATTTAAGTAATTTAGAACATGCCTTGAGAAGGCAAAAGAATTCGGTAGACAGTTTTTTTTCTAAATATTCATTAAAAGGTACTCTTCATGGTGCTGTATAGAACAAGCACCTTCATTACCCTGAAGAAAGAAGCAGAAATTAAGATCCAAGAAGGACCAGGAATTATTTTCTTCTGAAAATACAAGGAAAACAATATTAGCTTGTGTAGTGAACACATCAGCCACTTTCTGCAGTTATTAAACAAGTATTTCAATACTAAATTTTACTTTTACTCAACAAGAACTCTCCCACAGAGGCCTTCCAATATTGCTCTACAGGAAACAAAATTTGCATTAGGAAAGTTTATAAGATGCACTTGGATGACCTAGGAGAGACATCTTTCCCTAACCACCCCTCTTGTATGCTAGAAATGCCACCATTTTCATGTAAATTTATGCTGAAATTGAGGTGGTTTTGATTTAACCCCTAATTTCTCTTCTGGGTTCCCATATAACAAGTGCCCTTGAAGGAAGTCCAGGATCATACAGATGAAGAGGAAGGAATAAAGAGTTCAACTGCATAAAAGTATCTGGGAGAAATAGCACAAGCCTTCACGTGCCACTTTTCCCAGTCCTTATGATGAATGCTTTCCCCAGCGCCTGCGCTTCAAAACAGCGGAAATGGAGATGCACGCTTCCACCAAAACCACAATGCAGAAGAAGCAGGGCGTTTGCCTGCCACAGGTGACCTTTAACGCACAGGGCTGCAGTAGATCTGCTGCATAAGAAAAGGATCGTCAGCGCACAACAAAACCTCAGGCAAGCGAAGGGATGTTTGTGGTCAATACATGTATAAAAAGATATAATCTCTTTTAGAAGTAAAGAAGCAAAATGAGATGCCTGCTCCTTCACAAGCACAGATACCTAGAAGTACAGAAGCACATGCTCAGTCACCTTCCTAACCAAGGTAATAACGTGATTTTGCTGTGTACCAGACCTTCAGATCTACAAAAGAACAGATGTTAACTAGCATTATAACCTAACTCCTCCTGGCCTTCTTTGGGGCATTCAGTATTTCACACTGCAAAAGAACACAGACTGCAGATCATATTTTAGTAATTGGCTTTGAAAAGACAAATTGTGATTTGAAATGCAAAGTTACCAATGACTTACACGTTTAAAACTTACTTCCATGACATTATCCAGAACTTAGGTTTCAGAAAACGCCTTCTGTTTCAAAAAGCAATCAAGATGTTAGGCCCAGGACAAAAGTGCTGGTCACTAATACCTTTCTTTTAGAAGACACTGTCAATACTGTTATTAGAGAAATTATTAAACAGACGATAGACACACACGTGCAGTCTAAATTTTGACAAAATCTAGATCTTCCACATTGCAATTCTTTTTAAGAATAACCCTGGTCAAATTTCACTTTTCTCCCATGTTGTTGCATATCATTTATATGCTTATAAAACAAAATAGGAACAGAGATTTTCACCTGTAAATAGCAGCTAGAGTGTTTATAAATATAGACTCACAACAATGACTTGTGGCATCCCAAGAACCCCCTGCTATAGGAAGGCAATACAAAACCAAAACCCAGACCTCGCAATCTGGTAAGTTACTTTGTGAAAATACCAATTCCCAAAATGAAATAAAATAAAAATCCTGGTGCTTAATAACCGCTAAACTTCACCCCATTCTCCGCACACAAGGAGCAATTAACATTAATAACCACACTTCAGGACCATAACAGCCTGGCTTGGAAACCACTATTCTGGGAAATAGCAGGTAGTGCAATTAAGGTTACCTAGGCAATAGCAGACACGAGCCAAGGAGGGGAAGCCCCGTGGATCTCCAGGTCAGGCACCCGGCGTGGATGCATGCCCACCTCCGCAGCTCGGGGCTTACCCCCCCGAGCAGGAGAGTGCCCGTGTGTTCGCCCCCTTCTCGGAGCCCCGGTGCCAAGCTCCCACCAGGGGACGCGGCTGAGGGCCCCTGGAGGGGGACTCCGCATGGCTCCGGCCGCCTGGGGAGGCATGGGAGGAGGAGGAAAAGGATGAAGAGGCGGCTCGGGACGGCTCCCCCGGGAGATCTCACCTTTTCGAGAGGTCCATGAGGACCCCGGAGAAGAGCTTCTCCCCCAGACGGAATGAGACCACCAGGGCGTCCTCGATGATATGATCCAGGGTGACCCGCACCTCCGAGCCGGGCAGCAGCGGAGCCTCCGCCTCCCCTCCGCCGGGAGCCCCGGCCACCGGCGACTCGGGCCCGGCAGCGGCGGCGGCAGCAGCAGCAGCAGCATCCGGCTCCTCCTCCTCCGGCCGGGACGGCTCCTCCCCGGGCTCCGGCTTCGCGGAGCCCCCAGTAGCCGGCGGGCAGGGCTGCGGCTCCTCCTCGGGAAGTTCGGGCTGCCCAGCAGGCGGCGGGCAGGGCTCGGGCTCCGGGCTGGGCGCTCCCCGCAGCTCGGCCCGGGCCGAAGCAGCCGCCGCCAGCACCACCTCCGGGGCGGCGGGTGGAGGAGGCGGCGGCTTCTCCGGCCTCTGCGCGTCCGCCTCCCGCCTCCCGGCCGGGCTCCGGGCCGGCTGCGGCTCCTCGGCCTCGCCGGGAGCAACCTTGCCGCCGCCGTCGGCCTCCTCCCCGTCGGGCACCGCCGACTCCACGGCCTCGGTGACGGCAGGCAAAGGGTCCGCGCCGGCCTCACTGCCCGGGATGGGCTCCAGCTCGGGCTCGGCATCGCCGGCCCCGCCGTCGCTCGGCACCGCCGCAGTCGCAGCCGCCTCCGCAGCCGTGGCCGCCATTTTGTGTGCTGCCTCCCCGCCGCCTCCCTCCAGCAGCGGGATCGATAGCCGCGGCCTTCCCCCGCCCGCCTGGGAGGGAGGGCCCGCCCCCTAGGCTCGCATTCGGCGGTCTATTGGCAAGCGCGCCGCGGCTCCCTGCTTCTAATGGAGAGCGGAGCCGTCCGTCAAGCTCGCCGGGAACTTGCCGTTGGCCGGCGGGGACTTCATTCAATGGAAAGCCGGGAAGAGGAAGAAGGGGCGTGGCCAGGCGCTTCACAGGCCGCTACGGCCCGGAGGGGCTGGGCCGCTGGGGCCGTCCCGCCGCCCCATTGGCGGAGGGAGGAGCCGCTCCCGCGAGAGGCCGCTGATTGGCGGGGATTGACGTCCATCAGTGGGGCGCGAGTCTGGAGCCGCGCGGCGCTCGGCATGCGCCCTAACGGCGGGCGGGGAGGGGGGGGAAAATGGGGGGGGAAGGGGGCGGCCGGGGGGGGGGGGGTAGTGCGCGCGCGTTCTGGGGCTCCCTGAGTGAACCCTTTGCTGCGGGACCGAGCAGGGCCCTCGTCGGGAGAGGGAATGAGGGGAAAACGCACAGGAAAAAAGAGAACATGAGGGAAATGGGGGGCTTGGTGCCTGCCGCGAGGGAAGTCTGGGCTTTAAAAGGTGAACAGCGGTGTGTTGGCGAAGGTGGAGAGCGGGGTGGCGAAAAGGGGAGGGAGAGCAGCGAGCGTTTGCCCACCTGCCGTGCTGGGTCTGGGATTCTCTGCCTGAGGGGTCAGTAGTTGGTATCGGCGGGGCGTTTTTTCTCCCCAGGTAGGAAATCTTGTATTTCCTGAAGAAAAGTTAATTGTTTCATGTGACGCTTTACATTTGCGGAAGCTGATAGCTTTTAGAAAGGAGGGAATCGTTAAAGAGGGAGGAATGAGGAAAAAAAAAAAAGTCAAGTGACAAAAGGGTTTTATTTTTCCTGATGTTAAGGGGAGGGTTATATTGCGCAGCAACAAATGGAACTTCCTGAAAAGTAACAAGTAAAACCTGTAAGATCCTCTTTAAAAATAAATTCTTCTTCATTCAAGTTAGCGGCTTCCATTTTCAGGTTTTGAAGTTGCTACCAAGCACGTACTTATGCTAGAAATAGAGCTACACCCCACTTTTTTTCTGTAGAAGCTTATAGCTAATGGACATAAAGAACCAATGAAACTTTTGCAAGAGGTACAAGGAGAAATCCTTGGCCCAGTGTAAGGCCTGGTAGTATACTTGCCTTTTTTTCCATTGTAGGAAAACAAAATTATGTGCCATTAAAGGATTACAGTAACAAAACCAATTTTTTTAATAAATGAGGTCTTGGAGTATTCTTTAAAAGCAAAAAAGATATGTTTAACTGCTAGTAAAACATGGTCATGCAAGCTATAGGATTTTAGTAGATAATATAGGTACGATTAATGTACTCTGTTGACCTGAACATTGTGATTTCACTTACATAACACAGAAAGGCTCTGCCTGTCGTGTCTGATAATGCTTTTCTTTGCATGGTGCTGCAAAGTGTGTAAGAAATATACAGAAACATCAGGAAGAACAGCCAGGCATATTTCTGGAGACATAGAACTAGAGTCAAATTTGCTAAAGATAAAACTGCTTAATACCTTTCTATGTTTTACCACCATATCTATTAAATCAATGGTTTGGTAGTGTGAGTGGGTAGAATAGAATGTGTTTATTGGGGGAATGAGTAGTAGATACTGATTTTATTTTTTTAATTATTTTTTTCCCAGTCTTGCTTGCAGCTTTGTCGATCTGTATCACAGGGAAACAGCAGATGGATTCAGCATATGATCTGTGGTTTGAAAGAAATCAGATGTGGTAAGCTTTCCCCATACTGCCTACCATTAATATTACTGCCTAAATCATTTTGAAACATTTTTCGTTTGACCAAATTTCTAAAAGACCTGTTTTCTGTATCTTCAGGCTGTAACACTTAGAAAGATGGCAACTGTCCAAGAGCCCCTAAGGGGCTCTTTCTCAGAATTATGTTCTTTCTCAGATTTCCAGAGAACAGTGAGAAAGTTTGTGTTGCCACTGAATTACCTTAATTTCAGAGCTAGCCCTCAGCAAGGATTTTGGTTTTAGCTCAGATCTGAGATTTAGTTTTTTTCCGTTTATTCTGCCAAGGAGAATGCAACAGTGGCACTGGAAGGTTTGCAGAAACTGCAAATGATGCAAAAATAATTCTTATCTTGAAGGAGTGTGTGATATCAAAGAATTGATCTGCTGGTTCTTTCCTCTCATTATTTTGTTCTGTGTGATCATGACAACAAGTGATAAGCAGAAGAAACTTTTTACCTTATTCAGCTGAGTCTTAGAGCAGATTAAAAAGCCATTAGTGAAGATAGCTCATATGTAATACCAGAACTGTTTTTATATTACTCTCCTACGCAGAGAACCTGACTGTGCTTGGAGGTACTCCAATTGTATTTCAACAGTAGACCAAACCATACTCTGCATACACAGGATTGTTCTGCTTGTCAGAGCTATGCTCAGCTGTTCTAAGGCTGGCTTCCCTACACTGTCTCACACACAGTAATCTATTCGTTCAACCCAAGTCTGATACTGTGAGGAAAAGGCATCAGGTTAGTTAGTAGGGTTGGCAGGGTGCTGGGATGCTTCTTGTCATCTGTTCTATCTTTTGCTCCTCTGTCCCTTACTCAAGAGAGGTAGCACTGTATTTCAAAAACTTCTGGTTGTCAGGAAGCTCTGAGAAGTTTGCAAAAGCAAAGCTGCCAGACAGCTCTCATGCAGGAGAATCCAGAACTGGCATGGTCCTTACTATAAAACAGCATGGCTTGTGTACGTGCTTCATGTGGTTGGTGAATTTAATTGTGCTCTCTGGTCAGCTCAATTAGGCACAGTTCATTTCTCTAGTGCTGCTGTGCCGTAGCAAAGAACAGCAGTAAATTCTGAGCCTACAAGAAATTACCAATTAATACGAAAAGACTACTCAGCCCTTGAGCTAATGGGACATAGCTCTGCCCAGCAAGCTTTTTGTTATGTTAAATTCAACCTCTGTAAAGGGTGGGCATAAAACCGAACACTTCCTCTTCCAAAACTTCAGGGAGATTAATGCTTACTGAAAGCCACTCTGCTTTTCATTAGGTGTTGCTTATGGCAGTCACCATTAAAATGCTAAAACTAATCTTTTACTTCTACTGGATTCCCCAGCAGTCCTTAAGCAAAGCAGGGGAAACAAACTTGGGTGTATGGCTTTGTTAACACTGCTTGAATTGTTCATTGTAATAACAAACAGGAGATAATGTGCCTGGCCCAGCAAGAGGGTCTTAAAAATGCTATGTAAACAGCTCTTTGGCAGTATTATTTACATGTTCAAAGGTGCTGTATGTGCTTTTAAAAAGAGGTAAAGAAGGACATTTGTATGCCACTCTAATCTAGTGGCCAACAGAAATATGATGCCATAGGTAGCCTTTAGATGGGAGTGTGCTAACAGTAAGCATGTAGATGCAGGATGAAACTTGTCCATTGAACAAAAGCGCTCTTGCTTTTTAACTTTTCTCCATCCCAAAGTTCTTTGATCACCACTTAATTTCTATTTATTTTAAATCTAGCCTTTAGTCTCTTGAGTGTAGGGTTTGCCTTCCTGTGGCTGGTTTGCATAGTGATTAGCATAGCTGGGCCTTGTTTCCTTCCTGCAGCCTTTACAAACTGCCAAAATCATATGAATGAAGTTAATGAAACAAATTGTACTCGTGCACACTTGCTGTAGATTAAAATGAGTCTGTATTTAGCAATTGGCAGAAAGGCCATAAGTAAAAAAGAAACTATGAATTTAAGAGAGGAAGGAACTCATAAAAGTGGAGTAAATACCGTGAATTTGAAAGCAGGAAAAATGCAAAGCTATATGAAGATGTGCTAACTGCACTTTGGCAGACTGGGGGTGGCAGGAGAAGCTGCAGTAAGCTTGAGCTGAGTGACTGAACGGATGTGATGTGGTTGTGTGGTGCCTGTAAGAAGCAGATATGGTTGTATCTGTATGTATTGGTATACGGCACTGGAAGAATTGTTTGTGTGAGTAAGCTGGGATGTGATAAGGATCAGCTCTGGCAGACTTGACTGTTTAAAGGCTTGTGCTGCCAGATACTAATTAATGATACTGATTTGTTCTGTCCTGACCAGAATGTATTGTTGCACTGAAGCAAATATGAACAGGAAATTTTGAAGGATGTGAACAGTCACAGCATGTATGTGTTTCAGCTGTGTGTATTGTGGTGGTACGTATAATTATCAGATGTTGTGTAGTGGTAACAATGTCATTCTGTCTACACCAAGTTCCATAAAATGCACTACCAGGAAGGGGACACCACAACAGGTAATCACATCTATGCTGCAAGGTTGCAATGGAACAGTGTGCATAAACGGAGTATAATTAGGATTACGGTGAAGTCAAAATGGATTTTTGTAGCTTATGCAGAAATACTGGGCATCCCGTAAGTTGAAGTAGCCACTGTTACCAGTGAAGCTGTGATAGCAGACTCAAGAATGGGCTGCACCCTGGTACTTGCTTGGTAACCAGAATTTGTGTTGTTACTGGTATCCGAGCTGGCTGGGTACGTGTATGTTTTCTGTGTCCATTCAGGCTGCGATTGCTCTGTCTTAATGTAGGCATATAAAAGACTTAAGTGAATATATGGGTTAATATATTTTATCAATTATTTATAGGGAGTGTTTATAGTGTCTTGGTAGGATAGCAGACTGTTACATAAGATTTTTAGGTTAGAGACTTAGATTTTGAAGCAGTAACAAACTTGCTGAGATTCTGTGGCTCCACACATCAAGGGATTATGCGTTATGTACAACCAACAGCTTGTGAGAAACACTCTGTGGCCAATAACTTAGGCTCAGTCCAGGATCTCAGTGAAGTAGTAATTTATTTGCAATGGCGGGCATCCCACAAGCCAGAGCACACCTACTAGTCACACAGTACAGTTTATATACTTTATTTCTCGATGACCAGGACCCTCCCCTGTTTCCCAATTGACTGGGTGATCCAGGTTCACAACCTATCCGATGCTTCACAGGCAATACATGTCCGTCAGTTGCCAGCTTGTTAAATTTCAAATTTCTTTTGTTTTTTTTTTACTGTTTGAAGTGGTAATGTTTCTTCACTTACCTGACTTGACACCGTGATGACCTTCACCTGATTGCTCTAAGGAGGCCGGTTGTCTGCATTTTACATGGTCGCCTGCTAAGTTTTCTTCTCACTGCAAGCATATCTCAATCCTTCCCTCTAAACATTGTAACTCTGTGCAAAAACGTTTTTATTCCCACAATTCTCCCCTTTATAAATTGTTGATTTTTGCAAAACTTTTCTCTTAGGTATAATTTGGTAAATATCTTCCCCTTCTTCACTTTCTTTGCTTTCCATCTCTAATATCTTCATCTTATCTGAGTAAGGTGGTGGCTCCATGGTCATTTGTTTCAATAGTGCAGTTTCAGTTAACCACTGTACTGGTCCTCTTACACAGGGGATAGTGCAACAACCAGTGGCTGTCAAACTTCTGCTACTACGGTCAAGGATGTGAATATGGACACTACCATCCCTTTCCATTTACCAAACCAAGATTCCAGCTGTCCGGTGATGGAAGTGTCTGTTCCTAAGTTTTCTGCCAATTCACTGGCAAGGGTGGTAAGCCCTTGCAATGCTCTAGTTACTGTGCCATCCGGGGCAGTATTGTTGGGGATATAAGTGCAACAATGGTTGCTCAGTATCACACACACACACACCTCCTTTCTCCGTGAGCATCATATCTAATGCTATTCTGTTTTCCCAAGCCATTTTGCTGGTGGCATCTAGTTGTTCAGCGATTCCTCGTATTGCATTCCTTGTATAATTTATGAATCTCTGCTGATTATAATAAATATAATTAATCCAATCCACATTCTTATCGTTACCCGCCAGAACAGTGACTCAAACCCTGCAGCAATTTGATTTCTGGTTTTCCGTTCATCGGGAACTCCTCTAGGCACCCCAATAGAATCTATGTACACTCTATCATCAAATGATACTCCTAAGCTTCTTTTACTTCTGGGTATTTGTGATGTTTCTCTTTCGAATGCCAGGGTGAAGGGTATAGCTAATTGAACAAGTGCACAAGTGCCTCTCCAATTAGATGGTAGGGTGTAACGTAAGATCTTCCCTCCGCAGTACCACCAGAGATCTGCCCAAGCCTTGAGCAGTTTCCCATCAAGTCTTTGGTAGCATTCAAGGTCCTCGTGCACAAGGCAAATTCTCCCAGACGCTAGGTAGCACTCACACCCTGCCTTGAGAGGCAAGCTGTATATATATATATATATATATATATATATATATATATACCTATAGCTGTAAAGCATGCAGGGGGAACACTGATATTGCTATCACACAAGGAAGGGAACAGCAAAGAGAGAGACTTACAGGCCTCATTTCCCCAGGCAGTCTTTTCTTGGTACAGTGCAATCATACATCACATCCTTTTGGAATCCTTGGTCCACCCCAATGGGAAGGGCACTATCTGGGCAATCGGTCGTCCCGAGGCACAAGCATAGCAATTGCTATGGTTGAGACTCTGGACAGTATATTTGATCCATTCTATCCAGGCATTCACATCCCCATACCTTGTTTCAATCTCAAATGTTTGAACTGTCGCATTTCAGAAAGGGCCTCCTGTTTTCTCTCCTGTTTTCTCCTTGAGTTTCTCCCTTTATCTGATGGCAATAGAGGATTGTTTCTGTACAGGTATTCTCAGTCTGGCTGTTGGGTTTCTCCCAGTCATTTGTTCTCTCTGCTCAATTGTCATTGGGCATTTAAATCTCCACAAGCTAACACCTCACAATCATCAAATGTGACGGATAACCCATGCACCCATATTTTGATGGGGTATCCCGTCTTATTATCTGGTCATGCCTTTTCCAAGTTGTCAATTGACTGAGGCCTTCTCTGAGGCCTACAATCACTAGAAACAAAATTAATAGTTGATTTTTCTCTGTCATTATTTTTAACCCTTAGGTTTCCAAATAATTATCAATACAAAGAATAAGATGTACACTACTACTATAACAACCCCCACCCCCTTGGGAGCACTTCAGTTTGCTATAGGTCTGTCCTTTCTCTCAATCGCAAGTTACACTCATTAGTTACCTGTGAAAATAAAAGGTTAGTTTACAATTACAAGCTTTTATCCTGCTCAGAGTCTACTACGAGATTTTTCTCTTCAATTTCAACTTCCATTAAGTCTTCTGTAGGAACAGCTTCCCAGGTACTAGGGTCGATGGATGCCTTCACTTGAGTATAGTGAGTCTAATGTTTTTCCGCAGTTCTTATGGCTGTTTCAGTGGTTAGTAATGGTCCTTCCCATTCAGGCCAGGGTTTTGATTCTCTCCAGGTCCGAATCAGGACCCAATTTCTGGTAGATGGTGGTGGGGGTTTGAGCCAACAACCCACAGGTCCTGAGAGATGACAAAGAAGAGGACAACCCCAGAATGCAGTTCTTAAGAAAACTCTTGTTTTGAATTGTGGTATCTCATCCCTTCTGCCCAGATAGGGTAATCCGCACAACATCTTATATGGTGAAATTCCTGTATCCTTTCTTGGTGCTGTTTGAACCCGTAGGAGTGCTAAAGGCAAGCATTTTACCCAAGGAAGTTGGGTTTCTAACACTAATTTAGTTAATTGCTTCTTTAATGTCTGGTTCATTCACTCTACCTTTCCAGAAGAGGAGGGGTGCCAGGGGTGTGAAAATCCCATTCAATCTCTAAGGCTGGCATTAACCCTTGCAGTACTTGTTAAGTGAAATGACTTCCTTGATCTGAATCAATGTTTTCAACTATCCCCTATCTAGGGAATATTTGCTCCGGTGATACCTTAGCCACCATGTTCGCAGTGGCAGATACCGAGGGGAAAGCTTATTCCCATACAATCACGTGGTCAATTAGGACAAACAAGTACTTAAGTCTCCCCACTTCAGTAAAGTCTACCTGTATACTTTGGAAAGGTGAAATCCCTGGCTCCAGTCCCCCTCTAGGTGGGTTACGGATGACCTTTTTATTTACCTTTTGACATATGGTACATCCTCTGCATATTTGCTTCACTGAAGTGTATATTCCTACACAGATGTACTTTCTTAGCACAACATCACACATTGCTTGCACCTCCCAGTGACTCTCTTGATGTGAAACGATTAATATTTGCCTCATTGGTGCTTTATTCAGCATTTCTCTCCCATCAGGTAGTATCCATTTTCCTTCAGACTTCGTGGCTCCTGATTCCTTAAAAAAATCTTTCTCTTAAAACTTTTTAGTTCTTTCTCAGTTTTCAATGATTCCCTGAATCCTCTGTGGATTTATTCTTTGTATTCCCTCAGACATTAGATGCCTTATATGCTTGACTTATTTTTCTACATATTGTAATTTATTTTTCAATACTCCCAAGCCCTGTTTTCCCAGAAAATAGAATAGCTCGTTAGTAGCTTCCTTCACAACTGTTTTCTCCTGTCCTGACAATAAAAGATCATCCACATATTGTAACAGTAACACCTCCTTTGTAGGTTGGAATTGCTCCAAAATCTGTTCTAGAACTTGCCCAAATAAATTGGTGGCCCTGTAAGCCCCTGAGGTAAAACTGTCCATCTGTATTGTTGCTTCCACCCCCATTTCAGGGTCTTTCCAGTCAGAGGTGAATGCTCTCAGGGTCTGAGAGCACCCCATTAATAATACTGTTATTCCAGCCTAACAATTTGCTATTTGAATGCCCAATTTCATTATCAAATCCCTTCCCAACAAGTTAGTCCCTGCCTCGGGTGCATACAATAATTGCCCAATGATCATTTTATCCCCTAGTCTCAGCTTGGTGTCCCCAAAAAGTGGCACTGTTATCCCAGCCCCTTCTACCCCCATCACATTTAGGGTTTCATTAGTTAATTTAATCCCTGATACTTTACACGCCAGTAATGACCTAGCTGCCCCAGAGTATTGGGTTCACATGGCAAGGTTCGGCGGGGGGTAGGGGGGGACACACTGCAGTGGCAGCCCCCATGAGAAGAATCCAGAAGCCGCCCCATGGCAGAAAATGGACAATTTCATCCAGCTCCAAAGGTGCCTACTGTTGCCCAGAGCCAAGCCATGAGCAACACAGTCTGTGCCTTTGTGAGAGCACATCCAAGAAAATGAAAACAAACAAACAAAAATCTGCTGCTCAACAGCAGCTGGGAGAGCAAGGAGCGAGAAACCTCCACGCAGACACCAAAGTCAGCACAGAAGGAGGGGGAGGAGGCGCTCCAGGCGCCGAATCCCCCTGCGGCCCGTGGAGAGGGCCCGGGTGGAGCAGGCTGTCGTCCCCCGCTCCCCCCTCCCATCCCTCCCCGATACTTGGGAAACTGACCAAACACCACAGCTAGACTGTTACTTAGATAATGCCTACATCATCTTTCATTCAACTTCAAACAGCTCTGTCAAACACTACACACCACACCTTTAACACCTTCAATAACCCTTTTTAACACTTCTTTCTATCTTTCTCCAGCTTGTACTTTCACCAAAGTCTCAGTCATTGGCCAACTTAATTCCATACCTTTTTCCCTCCAGGATGCTGAAACAACTTATCAGTATACCGTATTTAATTCCATTTTTCTTCTCTTCTCCTTCTTCCACTCCGGATATTCCTTCCTGAAGTGGCTGGCCTGGCCACTTAAAACATCTTATCAAAGCCTGTCCCTGCTAGGATTCAGGCCGCAACACAGGTAGCTTTCCTTGCCTGCCATTCCTTCATCTCTCTTCCTCTCTTTTCCATCCTGGCCCTGACTCCCCCTGAAGATTTTCTTCCTCTTTCTCCAGCCCTCTGCCTCACTCACTACCTGCTACACTGTCAATACTATTAGTTTTGCTCTCTGCCTTTCCTTCTCATCTCCCATCCTGACATACACCTTCAGGGCCTCCTGCAGGAAGGCCCCCCACAGTGACTGTTCATTCCGTTCCCCCACCCTCTGGAGCTTTTTCTGTGTATCTCGCCAGGCTTTAATCACAAAATGAACTTTCAAGAGCCCTTGGGATACGGGGTCCTTGGGATTCATCCACAAGTACTTTCTCATTCTGACCTCAAATCTCTCATATGGTTTCTGTGTCACGCATTATTATTATTATTCCAGCCAGGATTGACAAGTGGGTATTTCTGCCCTGCTGGTTTTACTCCTGGTCCTGGAGGATGAGCTCCTCCTGATCATTCCCATTTCGTCCCCTGTAAACAACATACTTAGTACAGGCATCATTTCCCCCCAAGAGTATAAGTAAGGCCCTAGGAACTGGTCTAATTGTTCATCTAGCCTGATGGGCTCCTCAGTTAAAGACTTCATCTCCTTAAAACCCCAACACCTCTCTGCTGGCAAGGAGAGGGGGGAGTTCACCTAAGAGGATACACAGTTAATGTTAGTACTGTTAGTATCAAGGAAGGCAAAATTCTCAGTAGTTCTTCTACCTTGTTCTAATTCTTACCAGAGCCTAGAGTACGCTCTTCTCTAGGGACAGTGTTAATTGCAGTCCCTGTCTCCCTGGAGCAGCTGCTGCTGCCACCGGTGCAATATTAGGATTATAGGGAGCATAACTTAGCTCCTTTTCCGAAAAAAAGGAATCCTATTGTTTACATATAAATTTAAAGCCTGAATTTTCATCAGACCCGTATTTTGGCCAGAATACTGCTGTTTCCTTAATTGGTTCTTTTGTCCAGACTGATACACAATATTTAACCATTTTCTTCTTTTATCATCTCCTCTAATTTTGAGATTATTTTTCCAATTTCTTACCATTCTTAAGGAAGAACTGTCGGTAGGCACTCCCCCAGGGGTATCTACCTGTCCCCTGGAACCCATATTTTCCCATTTTTCCTAGCCCTTGTCAGTGTGCTGCTACAGGAATTTCCCTCCTGCAGGGTACCACACACTAACGTTCTGATTCTGGAAAATGGGGTGTATTGCCGAGCACTTCCCCGTGCAAGGGTACCGCATACCTATGAGTTTGCCAGATTCCCTGGTGCACTCCCAAGCACTTCCCCGTGCAAATGTTACCGTACACCAAATTTCCCTGGTGTACTGCCAAGCACTTCACCGTGCAAGGACTACCATGCACCAAATTTCCCGAGACTCTTCCTTTCTCTCCATTATTTCACACTTCGTCCATCTCTGGCCACGCCCCTTGCGGAGCTATGGAACCACGGATCAGGACTCCACACTCGCTTCGTACAAAAGTATGTCTCAATCACGCAGTCTCACCCGACCCCCAAGGCAATACTTAATATTTGTTGCCTTAGTCTGTGCACAGAGTTACCAGATCGATTCTTAAACCCGGAGTGCCTACCTTCTTCCCTTCCCCACTACTTCACGGATCCTGCCTCTTTAATCAGTCTCGGGCCCTCTGTCAGCTCTAGGCAGAACTGCCACCATCCGCCACCATCGATGCACAGGACCACTGAAATCGGCAGGGCATGCCTTCCTGCTGCTGCGGCAGCAGAGCTCCCCGGTAGGTGACTGGATCCCAGACAAGCCCCCAAATTGTGAGAAACACTCTGTAGCCAATAACTTAGGCTCAGGCAAAGATCTTGGTGAAGTAGTAATGTATTTGCGATTGTAAAGGCTGGAGTCCCACAAGCCGGAGCGCACCTACTAGTCACACAGTACAGTTTATATACTTTATTTCTCATGACCAGGACCCTCCCCTGTTTCCCCATTGACTGGGTGATCCAGGTTCACAACCTATCCGATGCTTCACAGGCAATACATGTCCGTCAGTTGCCAGCTTGTTAAATTTCAAATTTCTTTTGTCTTTTTTACTGTTTGAAGTGGTAATGTTTCTTCACTTACCTGACTTGACACCGTGATGATCTTCACCTAATTGCTCTAAGGAGGCTGGTTGTCTGCATTTTACAAGGTTGTCTGTTAAGCTTTCTTATCGCTGCAAGCATATCTCAATCCTTCCGTCTAAACAATGTAACTGTGTACAAAAACAACATTTTCATTCCCACAAGCTCCAGTCTTTGCTGGCCCTTCAGCAGCAACACTGAGACATAGCTTAGTGTGGGAAACATAAGGTTTCTCCCTTGGTCAGTTTGGATCATAGTGGCAATAGATTCCTGTGGCTGCCATAGCAGCAACAATTTCCCATGAACCTGAGCAAGGTCTGAGGGTCTCAAAAACCTGCAAGTCAGGGTTTAGGGACTACAGTTTCATACTGTGCTATTAAATCTATTGGAATGTTATTCAGTGTTTCCAAGTCATGGTCCGCTATTGTGTTATATTCAAGGCTTTCCTATTTAAAAGAAAAAGTGTAACCAATTAAAGCCCATGTATCTAAGCAAGGCAGAGGAGTATAAGCAAGTAACAAAGTAAAAGTTGGGTCTTGATCATATGCTGCAGTCTTGGTGCTTCTAGAACAAGTTGGGAAAGTAGAGCTCTTAAGCCAGTTATCTGTACGTTTAAACTGTTTTCAAACTTCATTATTGATTGTGGAGGGGAAAAAAAGTCCCTCATTCCAATTATGTTTGGGAACTGATTTTAATGGCTATATGAACATTGAGCTTATTTTACTAGGTTTATGAATGGTTTTAAAGAATTAATAAAATCTCACTGTATATATGCATGTGTACCCCAGAACTCTATCCTGGAACTTGAAAAGTTAATTACATTGCTAAATTTCTTTGGGTTGCTTAAAAAACATTGCAAACGTAAGTGAGCCCTTGGGGCAAAGCATTAGCATTAGCTCACTGCTGACATGTCTCGCACTTCTCTTTCAATTTTATAGAAGTGTGGGTCTGAAACTACTTCCTGCCTTATCTTGTAATCTGATTTCTGCCATCCTCTGAAATTTGTGCCTCTGTAGGTACTTGTGATATCTACGCTGTATCTCTGCATATTCCATTCAAATAAAATAAAACAAATCTGAAGATGTAAAGTCGCTAATACTAATATTTCAGGATCAAAAGCCTTATGTCTGGTTTCTAAGGGTACATATGTTATAACTGTCTTTTAACAAAAAAAACCCCTTTCATTAGTGTAAGCTAAAAAAACCCCTACACTTAACATTCACTAAAAGCAGGGTATGTGCTGTTTCAAACCCTGATCGCCATCATTCAATGATTAACTTATTGATTATAACTTATTCTTAACAGATCAAGTGCCAGTTCTCTTCTCACACATATACGCTAGTCCTTTTCCACAGGTGCTTATTATCAGTATTAAAAGTTGTGGTGTGGAATGAATGAATTCATTTATGATTCGGTTTTCTAGAGACCTGCTAGAGTGATCAACTTCACTGAGACTTGGAGAGTCAGGAAAGCAAAATTAGTCTAAGATGTAATAAAAAAAAAATTGAAGAGCAGAGTTCACAGAGTTTCACAAGTCTTCTCAGGATGTGAGCCTTTTGCAGTGCTGTGGACATGAGATGTATCAGTGTACAGTGTACAAGAAGCTGTTGGGCTAGGATGCCCCTCTGCCAGCACATGAACTGCCTTGTGCCTGAGGTGGGTATGAAATACTCCAGTTCCTTCATGCTGGAGGTGCAAACCTCATGGTGCCCTGGCAGCCCATCTGACTACTTGTTCATCGAGCCGGTCAGGCAGGAAAGTACTTCTGTTCTGCTGCTCTGATACACAGGGTAGCTTTGGTCTAGAATATGCTAATTGGTAAACATGGACCTAAATGACTAAGAAAGTTCATTTTTCAAGAGCAGCTTAGCCAAAATGGGAGGTATTTACATAACCTAGTTTTAGGTGCCTAAATTAAATGGCCATTTTAGGAGCTCTGTGTAGTTAGTGGAAAAAGGAAACACTCTCAGGAGAGTGATTCAAAAAGGTACTCTTAAGCTAGCTTTGAAATGATCTCCTCGGATGAACATCTGTCCTTCTGACTATCTAGGTATGCTCATTTCTCAATTTAAACATTAAAATTGTGATTATCGTGAGCACTGCTGTATTTGGAATAGATAAGGAAGGGTCTGCAAACATTAACGAGTGTCAGGTAGGGCAATTAGTGACCAATAGGGTGGGGCATCTAGCTGCATTTTGTCTCAGTTTGAGCACTAAGGCCAAGTGTTCTTGAAAGCATCAAGGCTTTTAGCTCTCTTATTAATTTTGTAACTAAATCAGTACTTAATGCAATTTCCATTCAGAAATAAACTTTTTTTTTTTTAAAAAAAAAAGTTCTTTAAACAAAAGTATTACAGAATTGTTCTTCCTTGACAGTTTTTTTTATTATTATTATTTTCACCAGTGATTTTAGGAAAGTTTAGTTTTCCTGTTCTAAAACAATGCCGTGCATTTTGTGTTCTCCATGTTTTGCAAATTGTAACCGGTATATTCTCTTTGGGTGACTCTGTTAGTGCCAAGAGCAGCATGCTTGGAGACTGTTACTGAATTTAAGATTTAGGGAAATCAAGAACTTGTTTCTTTTAGATGTTAAATTATTTCTTTCTTGCTTGAAGTCTTCCTTGTGTAATGAACACAATAGAATAAATTATTAGTCAAGTTTTAGATGATCTTTTAGCAAGAATTTCAGTGTTTTAGCATAAATAAAAGGTGGTACTGAAAAAAAAATAATACAAAGGGAAACATTTTGATTCAAGTATTCTCAACAGTGCTGTCCTCTCCGGAGGGAATGCAAACCTTTATATATTCTGCCTTGGATATGGTCTTCTGTTCCAAGTTTGTGACTCAACTGTAAAGTACACATAATTATTTTAAATTTTCTTAATGTGAATATTTGTATATGCTCCTTTTTACCATGTCTAGCTGCTGCTTTTGTACCCTGATCACGTGTCCATTCACATTTATAGATTTTACAAGTGAGAACTTACATCTCAGTTCCAAGATGATAAATTTATGGGAAAATCAGAGGAATGTTTTCAAACTCTGAAGTATTTCTAATCAAACTTCCTAGGTTTGATGGGGAATGAAAGAGCTACTGTGTCTTGCGAAAAACATTGTGTAGACACTGAGTTGTGAAATTCTCCTGTAGTTCTTCAGAGTCCTTTAACTGTAGTTATAACTAACTCTATAAAACAGTTGTGGCTTTAAGAGTCCATAGGTTTGCTGGAAGCTTATTTTAGCAGAATGCTTGTTTAGGTTTGGTTCCTGTGTTTATTTAAGGATTTACCATGGCGATCTTTTCAGGATCTTCCCTTCAGTTGTTAGATTCTAGCTCCTTTCCTTCTTTGTTGATGCCTGAGGGTACCATCTCCCTTGACATTCTACCAGGAATTAGTTGATAGATAACTATTCTGTATTCTCTGGAGTTTTACCCCTTCAATTTTTAAATTGGGGAGAAAACTTTGAGTGAAAACTAATCATTCCTTTTTTTTTTTTTTCAGTGAGGTTTATGGCACAGTATGTGTCAGTTACTCACTGAAATACATCCCTGGCATGGTAAACAGGTCTGGGTCTTACCTGGATTTGAGTAGCAGATCCCTACAGAACACACAAATGATTTACTAAATGACTCAGTCTTTCCCTGAATCAGTGCTACATCAGCATCCTACCACTGAGTACTGGCTCATGCAGCAGCAGAGTTTGCTCATGGAAAGTATTACAGAACAATTCTTTTTATGGATGCTCTGTTCTGATGGAATAAGGCTTTCCAAAGTGAGGCCTTGCCATGCAGCTTTTATTTCTCATAGTGAGATTTTAACTGAAGCAATTGTTTGCAAGGTAACCTTGCAACTGTGGTGGAATCTCTTCAGGCTGCCTTAGCATCAATAGAGACACCCTTGATGTTTATGGTACGGTCATACAGTGTGGAGGGCTCTGCAGATGTGGTTCTAGTTGCTAACTGAGTTTTCTTTTACTTTGCATAGCAGCAAGAAACAGTTCTGGGGTTTGTTCTGAGGGCAGGATATTGCTAATGTTAAGCAGTCTTAGCTTGAGGCTTTATCCTTTGAGTGGCTCTCTTTGATCTAGAATACCTACTCTAGAATTAAACTCACTGTTTTCTCTGTGTATTTTGAAAGTAGTTATCCAAGTATAATTGAAGCTCGTTCCACCAAGAAAGCTGATCCAGAGTGGGTGTTAGGGAGTAGCTTTTTTCCTGTGCAGTTTCCCTGGCAAAAACAAGCCCTTCGAGTGAGATACTGTCTTTAAGAGGAAATGCAAAACAGGCAACTGAAGTTTCTCCCATTATTTTTTCCAACAGTTAGGATATTAGTCTTGATGACTTTGATATTTTCCTTTGTGTATATTTTTTGTTTGTTTGTTTGTTTTCCTCTTTAGTTGAACTGAATGCAGTAGCCTTAAGTTGCAGTTGGAATGTGCTAAGCCCTGCTCTGGAACAGGGTTAGGTTCTAGCCCATCTGGCAGGAGGTTTAGAAGCTTCCCTGTGGCTTTATCTCCCTGCCATCATGTCCTCTTTCATCGGAGGTACTGCATCAAGCTATGATTATGATGCTTTTTGAATCACCCAGAGATTTATTTGTGTAAGTAGCAGTGTTCTGCCAGATTTGGGGCTGAATCAAAAGCAACGTAGAACAGATTCTTAAATCTGTTTCCTCCTTCCTTGGCTCTGGAGTTCCAGTCAAGAATGTCTAATTTAATAAATTCTGTGCATTACGCATGGCTATTAAGGTATTTTTTACTATGACAGGAGCTGCTTGTAACTAAGGCTGTGTAAATACTTACATTCTAAGCTCTAGTTCTTTGAGGCACCTATGGAAGAGAAAAATTCGAGTTTTGTTTGAAAAGTGTAAAGTGACTAAATGGAAATGAAAGGTTAATTTATCAAAAGCCAAACACTCTGTCTCTAAGTCTCAACCATTCCAGTCAGCAAAACAAAATTGCATCATGATTAAATGATCACAAATTCAATGCAAGAGATCTTGTGATATATATGCAAATGAGTTTCAGAATGTTTTCTCAGAAATAGACCAATCTGTGTGACTAAAGGTCTGAAAAATGAATGATACAATACTGAAAAATGTAACCAGTTATTTAAAGGCTATCTGAACAAATATGTATCAGGGGACAAAAGATGTGTGCAATCTCACTTTTGGCATTGACTGACTCTTCTGTTCTTACCCATGCAAATTCTGTCTTTTCTTGACTTGTTCTTTTTTCTAATTAGGGTGTAAATACAATTATTTTCTCTATGCATACATCATCTTACTCCATTAATTTTTGTTTTGTTTTGTTTTTTCCTTCAATCTCCCTTAGTTATTTAAGATTGTAGTTTGTGAGAAAGGTCCTTGGAATGTTTGATGCAAATAATCAAAGCAATAAGTATTTATTGAAGGTTTTCTGGCCACATATTTCACATGAGTTAAAGAATCTTAGAACTATGAAAGATGAAGGGATATTTATATATCCCTTATCCATACGTTATCCATATAAAGATAACAGCAAGAGAAAATATTATACAAATATTTGCTCTAAATCTGCAATTATACCAAATCTTTCAAATTCCTTTGAGCCCATTAGCAGTTTTCTAACAGCTCGTGAGTTTCCTTGTGTCTATCAGATCACATCCAACTAGATTTTCTTATAGGTTGAGCACAGCAACTTTCATGCTTTGTACCAGAAAAAGGGAGCTGCAAGAATTTGCATAGCATTTCTGGAAAAACATGTTTGCTGTTTACTGATGGCCACCTCTTTTTTGGCAAAATAAATCTTATTGTATGTCAGGGTAACTGAAAAAGCAATAATCAAATAATGGTTGGTATTTGGCTGAAACATTAGATTCTCAATTACAAGTACTTAATCGTATTACCTAACAGAGGATTCTGCACATTATTGTATTACTCTTTTTTAAAAATACCTGACATGAAATCTGTGGTTTAGGATTCTTTCAGTATTTTGGCTTAACATTGATTATTTGCAGAGTGTTGGTTAGATGTTAAATAATTCTTTTCATTCTTGCTGAAGAATTCCTTGCTGCTGCAGGTAAAATAAATAAATACACACACACACATATATATATGAGACGTACTGTCCTGAAATCTGAAATAGAGTGCGCCTATATTCAAGTTTGTGTTTAGTGAAATGATGAAGAGGTGAAGATAGGGACAAAAACTTTCATATCTGAATAGGGTGGCCACAACTACTTCTTACCAATTGGATTATGTTTGTTTTGTTTTGTTTCTACAAAAATAGGCAATCAGTCAATTACTTTGTTTTGCATACATGCTGGGAGGCGGGTTACTCATGGAAGTGGAAAGAACGTTTTCAGAAGGATATTGCCATCCCTCTGTTTTTCTTAGAAAATGTCAGCACTTAGTGTTACATCCAATTTTGTCTGATGACTGGACTGAGGGGGTAAAAAGCTTGATAAGCCATTTTAAAAGCAGAATATTTGACTTGCACATTTTAGTGTTCATGTCTTTCTTTTGCTAAGCCCATACACTGCCTAACTCAACTGGGACTTGTAAACAAACTTGTAAATGATATGGGTGTGTAACTAAGGGGTGCAGGTTTAACACATGGCTGCATGTAACCCAAGTTGCTCTAACAGCCTGTATGAATCCACTCCAACTACCCTGTACACCTCACTAGTTTTAAACATTATTTCTCTTCTAGAAGAGAAAGCTCTTCTACAGGTCCTCACCAGGGGTATATTTTGCTAATCTGTAAACTAATGTTACTCATTTCACAACAAAAAAAGGAATGAGGTCCACTGTCCCATACAGCGTCTCAGCCAACTAGCTGCAATCTGTTAAACTGCTGCAAGTTGTTTGTGTTTGATCATAACCACTTTAAAATGTTTTTGTTTGGAGTGGACCAAATTGCTCTAAGTGAAAGTACTCTTCACATGTTTCTCTGCTATTCCTACACCTTCTTCCCCCAAAATTATTATGAACACCTGCATTGGTATCTGTATAGTATTATGTTGTTAGAGTAAAATATATGAATATTTACCTTTAAATTCCATGTAATGTGCCTGGTGAGTGAAACAGGATATGCCTTCCTTTAAAGATAAGGTGTGTTTTTTTTTCATGTGGAAAAGCAAATGAATAAATTCTCAATTTCCCCTTCATAAATATCAATGTGTTTCGTAAAGCACAGGTTAAGAAATATTTTGATGTCACTTGTTAAAGCATTGACATCAAAATAGAGAAGTATATTCTAAGATATGATGTACCAGCACCTCCTTCCCTCAGGGCAGGAATTCAACTCATTTATTAGAATGTCATAGATTTTTAGGGTCTTTGAAAGCAGATGTTAAGTCATTTGGTGGAGGTCCTTAATGTCCAAAGCAAGTGGTCATTTTGAAAACTTAGAGCCTTTTCTTCCAGTCACATGGCAGATCATTGGCAGTGGTGAAAACACGACCATGTTCCTCTGACTGCTCAGCAGGCCTAGGTAAGAGTAACTGGCTTAAGTTGAGGGTGTTGGTTCACATCTGCTCAGCATCAAAGCTCCAACTCCTTTGTGAGAATCAGCTGGAATTCTTTTATTTCTGGAGTTGGACCTCTTCCTCGTTAATAGCTCTTATTTCATCCAGCCTTTTGTTCTATCTTGTTTCTTTAGTCATCTATATATCTTAGCCACCTATGAATAATATACATTGAAGAAGATCTTCTTTTTCTACATGAAAACAATTTGATTAAGGTTTCTCAAGTATATCTAGTTCTGTTGTGTAATTTCCCAAGCTATTTATTCACACTTCCTTTTAAACAATTCTTTTTAATTTTTAGTGCTGTTAGTAAGTATCTTTCCTCTTTTAAATATTGTGTTGAGCTGGCATTTAAAATGCTTGTTACAATCACTGGTTCTTATATTGTTTTGCAGAACTGACTTACATAGCCTATGTTCTTTGAAAGAGAAAAAACGAAAGAAGAGAAGGATGATTGTCTTAAATGAATGCTGACTATATATAGTGTCACAGTGACCTGCCCGCTGGCTTACAGTGAAGAGCTAAGACCAAAGCAAAATGATGTAATTGCAGGATTGGTGGGCAGCTGCAGTAACATCAGTGTGGAAATATGTCTTACGATGGATCTAGAAACAGAGCTTTCTAAATTAGATGAGACATTTGACTGTAAACTGTACACTGCTCAGTGACGTTGTATGAGTGGTTTTAAAATGTTTTGAAGGAGAAATAGACCGGGCTGGAAGAATGGGTGAATTACACCTTTGGATAATAGAACTCAATTCGTAGAATTCAACCTAGAGCAGTTTATCAGCCACCAAAATCATGAGCATTATGTTGTTACATAAATTGAATTTAGATTGCCATCTGTTTCCTTTCAGATAACTGTCTGCATCTGAAAGATGCCTCCTTATGACACGAGGCCAGTCAGGAGCTAACTTGACAGCATGTGTATGTGGACGTGTTCAGATGGTGTCAGGTTAGCCTAACCTATGAAGCTATGTGAATTAAGGGCCTTGCAGGGGAACAGGTCTCTTCCTGCAAAGGCAATTGTATACTTCCATGTCTAAAAGACTGTGGATTAACAATGGTTTTATGTCTTGCTTTTGCCCAGTTCAGGAAAGTAGAACAAACATGCAGCTGCACCCACCTCAACATGTGGACAGCCCCACAGGTAAAAAATCTTCTGGCAGGGGTGGAACATACTAGTGCTGTAAGGAAACTCATTTTGTGGGCATACAGATGATTTGCTGTGCAGAACTTAGAATATTTTGTCAGATGTTATATGCACAAAATATGACATTATAGATATGTCTGTGCTCTTTAGAATCAGATATCTGTTGCTATGAGCTGACTTACCACAGCAAAGAGTTCAGTCTAAACAGATAACTGGATTTTCATACTGTAAAGTTATTCTCAACAGTATTACCTCCCCAAGCCTGTTTGTTGTTCTGGAATTATTCTGCTGAATTGATAAAGGAATCTGGTTGCTGCAGCATCTTTGTCTAGAACAACTTCTGGGTAGTGCTTCAAAAATCAAAAAGACAAAAAAAAACAGTGCCAGTCTTGCCTCAGGCCTTGAAGTAAAAGAGACTGTTGGGGCTTCTAAATACTTTTTTTTTTTTTTTTTTTTTCCTTTATGACCTGTTCTCTTTTCCCCTTATATCTAGGAACATGCAAGCTTGTTAATACTACCACTCTTTGAATGAGAAGAAACTTAAGCACTTGTCTTCATTTTACAGGTAAAGTTGTTCCTGAGTCTTGTCTGGTCTATCTCTGCAGTATTTCCTATGTCCATGTGTATAAATTCCATGAGCTGTATTAGCTCTTCTAACTATATGTAACAAGTAACTATATGAACTGAGAGATTATGCAGCTTTTCCTGCAGTACCAGAAAGACTATTTGTATCACACATAAGTGTTGCATTTTTATCCTTGAATAGTAAGCCCAGATCCTACCTGAATTGTTGTTCCTCTCCTGATCCATCCTTCTGTGTGAAAATACCTATTTCAAATTAATGGCTGCTCTGTTCAAGAATTAGTTGGTTTGACATACCTTGTGGGTTGAAATGCATCTGTTACTGACATCCAGACATGTAATGCATTATTGACATGGTATGCACAAACTTAACTCATTTGTCATTGTTTGGCAACATTATCCTAGCTCCAGTGATAAATAGGGGGCCTAACCTTACGGATAGGCGAGCTAGCATGGCAGTTACTTTAGTATTTCCTACGCAGTTCTTCTATACGGGACATGAAATTACAAAAGTCTCTTTTGCATTCAATAAAAATATCAAAGCAATTCCTTGTTCTTTGGTTATGGAAATGCAGTAGTGTTTCTGAGACTGTGCTCTACATCTACAAGCTCTGTTGATGCCAAGATTAACAGCACCTTCAGCTGTTGAGGTGTGGCTTTTCCTTAATTCTGGTCCCTGGAGATAAACCTCATGTCAAATAGCAATAACAGGGATGGCAACTGACCTCAATTATGTATAGTAATATGAATCATATGTAGTCTATGATCATTTAGGATTTTGTGCTGGCACAGTGTAAGGAGACAGGACAGTAAAGGAAATAGCATTGAGTAATAATCATTTGGAACCATTCTACTTCCCTAGCTGAAGCAGAGCTGAGCTGCCAACACGTATGTGATGCTGTATCCTTTTTATCGGTTATTTGTAGCTTCAGGATTGCTAGCTGTGAAATGCAGACAATAACTTTTCATTCACGGAGATATGATGTGGTTTAATTACAATAAATGTTTAAAAACAACTTGAGGATGAAAAGTGCTGTGTAACTGCTAACTATTGCCCTTGATGAAGACACAGTAACAAGATGATTAGTCTTTCAGATGTCTCTAGTTATTCCATGAATTCTAAATTAATTTCTGTCCTTAAGAGTTACTGACACATTCAGATTTCTTCCTAATTGGTTTAGATGACCAATTGGATGCATTTCAATAAAACGGACAGTGAAGGTAAATGTGTTTTCTGGCCAGATGTTGCTTTATATGCAACAATTGCATATGAATTGGCTACAAGTCAGAGAGCTAAGCACCACAGTAGCATAAAAAAAAAGTATTGTGATTTTTCCAGATAGTTTTCAAAAGTGTACTTATACTTGTCCCTCTTGAAGTCACACTTTACCCAAGTAAGAATGAGTAACTTTTGTCTGACAGTCTTGTCTTATTGACTGCATGCCGTTCATAACTGATACCTTTTGTAATTATATCTTCATTTACAAATTATTTTTTAATGTTTTGAAAGTTGTAAAATGCAGACACTGTGGAGCCTAGGATTCCATGCTAACCTGATTCTTGCTTCCTCTTGTGATTAAGGTTTGGAAACTGTTGAAAGGGCAGAAGATTGTGGCATAAATGACAATGTATTTCAGTTTTTCAGGCTTTTCCTCTTCACCTAGAAAGGCCAAACCAGTAATGAAAGCTGTAGAATACTGCTTAGCAATGTCATCCGGTTAAGCTCTCAGTTTTTTTAAAAAAGAGGGAAGAAAAAAAAAGGCAGCTGGTACTGAGGTCTGCAGTTCTCATGTGACAAAAACACCGCTCTGAGCTGGAGTCTTCCCATACCATATAATCACATCAATAAAAAGATATTCAGGGTAATATTCATTTCTGATGTAATTTCACTGACTTTTTAATCCGATTACACCAAGGATGAATTTGTCCCTCATGGTGTCTGCAAGCGCGCATGCACACAAAGCACTGACAACAGTTGGAAGGGTCATGGCCCATTTGTGTATGCTAATGTCTGTGGCTGATGCACACATTTCATCCCTTTATCAGATGCTCAGTTCTTTGACCAAAATCAGAATAAAAAACTTGCAGTTTATAATTATTTATGCCAGACTTTTTTTTTTCCTGGATTTTTTTTTTTGGTGACAATTTACTAGAGGATTGGTTCTCATTCTTCCTTTGTCTGTCTGTCTTTTCTTTCTGTCCTTCCACAGAATTTCCTTTTATCTACCCTCTTACTTCCTCAGGCCTCATCTGACGTGCATGGTTTACCCAGTCAAGAAATGCTGTCGTCATAGGTAAGTGTTTTCAGCTCTTCTGATGCTGAAGACATACCTCAGACTGTGCATGTCTTTGGCTACTCTGTGTATTTTTGTATTCACGATTAAAAAAAAATGAATGGACCCTATTGTGTAATAGAAACTTCAAGTTTATTATGGACTGTGAAATACCACAGACACTGAGGGGGAATATATAAGGAAATAATCTACAGAGATTGATCTTGATCAAGCTTTTTAGAGAGAGAGATTGTAGCAGGAAGAGAGGATCATTGTGTCCTTATGTCCTCACTTTCTTTGGATGATCATACAAATCCTTAGCTTTTCAAATTAAGGTCCTTCATTTCCTCCCACAAAATGAGGACTAGTTGAGGAGGCTGTTGCCGTCTTGTCAGTTGCCAAAGGGGATGCATATAGTGTCAGCAGCTGAAGCTAAGTGCTGTCATCCCACCTCATCTTTAACAATGACGTAAATCTTGCAAAATTTCTTCATTTCTCTGCCGTGTGCTGAGCAGTTTTTCATTTGAATTGAAGAATTGTGTGTTTCCTAGTTTCAGGTAGGAAATACCTTCCTTCCCTTAGTAAAAAGGAGAGCTATGCTGTAATGCTTTGTTGTCACATGCTGTAATTCCATCAGCAATTTTGTATTTGTGCCCCTAAAGAGGTTTAGGACTCTTGCTAAATCTGTAGAGACCTTGCTTTGCCAAAACCCTGTGAGCATTAAGTATGCAAAGGAGAAAATGCTGTCCTGCTTTAAAATCACAAACAGTCCCTGCACACTGACAGCACAGCACATGCTTGGCGTGCAGTGGCTTTCAGTGTCCCCTGAAATAAGAGCACTTAAGATGCAGTCTGGCCACACGACTACAGAGTTCAGTCATTAACACAATGAAGTAACCACACAGAAATGGTGTCCTATATTTCTTGCCATCTGAACTTCTGAAAATGTTAATTCTTTCTAGCTCTTAAACCGGTTTGCTTTTTGCAGTATATCACATTGTGTTCTCTTAAAGATATTTATTCTCATCAACAAATCGTGTTGTGGTCTATTGTGGATATGAAGTTGTAGAACCTTTTGTGCTAAGTGTATTTCAAGGAAAAGTCCACCACCAGTATTACACATTTGATTTGCATGTTTTCTTACCCGATACCTAATCTAATTTCAGGTAGGATCAATTTATGGAGAATTCAAGCTCAGCCTGCTATTTGGAAATGTTTTGTAAATCAAGAGAGTGAATCCCTCAAGCCAAGGGATGCTCTGTTACCTTTTAAGGGTGTGCTTAGATGGCAATGGTTGGGAAATTGTTGTGTTGCTTTCATTCAGAGCATCCCTTTAACTCAAGCCTTCAGCTATAGAAAAAAACATTCAATTGTTCCCAAAATAAAGTAGGTTTTGATTCTTATACCATGGTCAGTAAGCCACAGTGGTTTGCTAGACCAGGGTAAGTGCCTGGCAGCCAGTCCACAAAATCATGTCAGAGATTATTAATGTAATAGGCTTGATTATTCTTTCACTGATGAAGACACATGGTGATCAGTGGAAAAATTGCGAGATAATAAATGCTGCCTGCTCAAAAGTTTGGGGAATGTGGAGTTAGTTTTCATTTTGACTGCATCACTCAAGAAGGCCTTTTCCTTGCTCCTGTCACAGACTAGTCCATAAAATTACAAACACCAAGGCATAACATCACTTCTGTCAGTGTCATTCAGTATGTGCTTAGCCATGGTTTCTGCATATCTGTCCGTTAGCAACTCTAAAGGCACGCAATTAACATAGCTGAAACTGATCTTGACAATTTAAAAATCATGGTGTGTGTTCCTTTTAACTGAAGTTCATAAGATATGAGTGGCTGGATCTCGTATTTCAGCTCCAGCATTTGTTGTTATGATTATTGTCTGTTCTCTGTTTGGCAACTGAAGTCAGTGGAAGTTTTGCCAAAGTATAATGTGCAAAACTGGATTCTAGTTTATATTCAGAGAGGGTTGTTTTGTTAGCAGGAATTGTGAAGAGTTTTGACAGGCCATTTTAGGACATTGAACAGGGTTTCAGAACACTTCAATGAAATTTGAACAGTTGCGTTTTAGAGGTGGTCATTACCAGGACATAAGCAGGAAGGCTGCACTGTCTCAGGGAGTGCTTTCACCCACATCAGGCTGTTCTCCAGAGCAGTGTGCGGCCCGTGGAGCCTGAGGGTAAGGGTGAAGTCAGGACTTTGTAAGTGTGTCTCTGTCAGAAAACTGGAATGAGGTAGTTCAGATTTTTGCCATTCTTCCATTGGCCAAGTGACTTCTAAAGCTGCAGAAGCCCCATTTTTTCTATTGCAGAGATTATCAGAAACACTTGAATTTTTATTGTGTACTAATTAATGTCCTGTCCTTTCTGGCTGATCAAAGCAACTCTCAGTGTAGAGTCTACTGAAACTGTATAGTATTTTTTACAATGTATCTGTATGCCAGGAGTTTCAATGCTGTAATTGAAGCACATACCATTGTATTTTTCTAGGCATATGCTCAATTTCACCACATTTTTTTACTGCTTTTATTTAAATACTAGAAAATAAGTTGTGAAATACTCAGTCTGCCTTAGGGAAGGAACCTCAAATAGTGGTGCTCGGTAGGTACTGCAGATTCTTAAATGGTAGTAGAATGTATGAGAATAAGTGCAGAATGTTTAAACATGTTATTTCACTGGGGCAATAGCAGTATTGTCTGATCTTGAATTAGCTATAAAGGACAATGCAGTATTAGCATCTTTTATAATACAAATTCTCTTGTTTCCGAAGTTGTCCAACTGAAACTCTCCCTTCACGTGTGCCCAACCAATAATAGAAAGAAAAATCCAAGTCTTCAACAATTGTTTCACTATCTTTGTGTATTGGTATATCTATGCTGCATTTCTCTCTAGTTATGCTAATCTAATTCCCCGTGTGGAAGCTTATCACAAAACAGGTGCCAGGCGTGCAGTACCTAGGATATGCTGATGTAGCTGTATATCTCAGTTTATTTTAACAGATGGAGTTCCTTCCCGCTGCGGTTAAAACCACCATGCCCAATAACACATACTCTTCTAGGAAGCAATACCTTTGCCAGCCTGAATTTATTTCTGTTCACTGGAACGGTTGGTTAGAAGTGTTTTTGTTTTATGCCATGCTTCTAATAGGCATAGGTAGGCTGCAAAACCAGAACTGGTTTAAAAATGCATTTTTCCCAGAATAGTTTGTACTAATTTCAAAAATGTATAAATTAAACAGCAAAAGTGATGCTTTGTTCTGAAAAGGAAGGGCATATGCCTGTTTTCTTGCAAGATTGTAGGGTTCCTTTATTTATGTTCAACCTAAACAAAAAGAGAGAGAAACTGTTGATAAATACATAAAATAAAATGTACCATGTCATTCTATTTATTATGGGGAAAAGATTGAGAAAAATTTAAAACTGTAACTCTGCTTCCAAGCAATCTGCTTTGCATACAAGGTTCATTCTTTGTGCTTTTTAGATCTGCAGTCTAGATAATTAATGTTTGGAGCACTACTGCAATTTTGGTATTACTTTCACCACCCCCCTGTCACTGAATACTGTGTCGGTTCGATGGTATGTTTACTGAATGTTCTGTCACCAGTCCTCCTTGTTCTGCAGTCTGGTATATGTCTGGGTGATCTGTTTGTTCTGCTTTGGCATCCATTGGAATGACAAAAATGTTCTGAAATGCAGCTTCGCTTTCATGATGAGTCCTGTCAAGTGATACATTTCTGCAGCAAAAAGGGTATAGTGAATCATAAACACAATGTAAGCATATGTCTGTGTCCCAAAACAATTAACAAAATGTTGGACTGAATGGAATTAGTCAGGAAGAAAAAAAGATTTATTTTCCCTATTAAAGCATAGAGATTGTGCAAGTCTCACTAAATGCATAATCATAAGGATGTTAGATTTTAATATTGTAGCATTTTTGTACTTTTTATAACTGTTTTATAACAAGCATTTGTTTGTTTACTTGTTTTTGAGTATTATGTTCCTTGAGGTCTCTGGTCAGGCAAAACTCCCATAGATTTCGACTGGAGCTTGACAGACAAGTAACTGAACAAGCACACAGTAAAAAGTAGTATTTTATAGTTCAAAATGCTGATGGCTATTTTAATACCTTGTATTTGGGGAAATTTGGTGCTATTTCTCTATGTTTTCATCATGGATTGAAACTCCAAAGTATGTATGCATGAATGAATTTCTCAAATTTCATATCTCTGTGGTATAGTGATGTTTATGCAATTGTAAGTTTTTTCTTTCTCCATGGCATAATTGAGTATAAAAGAGCTTTATGATACCCATTATGCTTTTCCCTTACAATGAAACCAAAGTGGCTAATCGATGCAGGCTTGGACCAGTGGTAGACCAGGTAAACACTGGTTATACGTTCAGAATGGAGGCCAGGAATTCTTTGTCACATTAAAGATGCAATTACATCTTTACTGTAGTTGCAATTTGACTATAGTTTTAGTTTTTCTACACTAATCTGAATTTGATTCTAATTTCTGAGGTCACCCAGGGTGAGTCAGATCTGGTCAAGCCAAAATAAGCTCTTGAATTGTTCCTAAAATGATGGAAAATATGAGTCAATTCAGAGAGTTGTTAAGCACGTAGAAGCAGTCATAGGCATAAAACAACCACAAAGCTGCAGACGGTGCAGTGGGAGAGAAGGTCCACCCAATGAGTCAAAGTTGAATGTAACTGGATTTCAGGGCTTGTCTTTTAGCAGAGCTGGTGAATAGCTAAATAGCTAGTATGAGAGCCATGAACAGGGAGGAGAAATGGACAGATGTTTATGTTGTGTGATTGCTTTTGTATTAATCTAAAGTAAAACACCCAGAAGGGAATAGGTTTGATCTGTGACTTGGACTTTCTTTTGCAGGGAGACTGAGATAATTAACAATACGGAAATAGGCAGGGGACTTCAAAACTCTGAAAGCAGGTGATGAGACCCTGACATATCTTACACAGTAAGAACACAATTTGGTACACTCATTACCGTTGCTGCCAACTGTATCAGCCTGGGTACACATATTGCAGTTAATAACTCTGCTGTCTTGGTGGTTCTGGGAAAATCTGTGCTACTGTCATACATCACAGCACACTTACTATTTTGCACAAGCTGCTGTTGGCTGTGGGAAAATTTCCCATGCAGACTTAGAAAACATGAGGCCTTAATATAAGAAAGTAACCCCCCAAACATCATGTTTCAATATGCTTTGTTTTTTGATGGCAGTGGTTCACTGTTCATGATCACAGGCAAAATACAGCGCAGGTGCTGAGTCAAGAAACGTTACTATATAATATAGAGCTGGCTCTGGCAGCGTGGTTACAAAATTTGGTGAAAATTCCTTATTAAAAATAGGACCTCAATGATCATTTTATTTTTTAGTTATGAACATGTGAAGACAAAATCCTTTTCTTTTCGATCTTTTCTCCTCGTTATAGCCTATTGCTGCTGCTTCATTGCTGCTGTGTTCCTTGCTAGTGCAGTAAATCTGGAGACCTAATGGTGCACAAGCCCCTTTGAGGACAGCGCTGACTTTTAAAATATTCATTTCTATGCGGATCAGGGATATCCCAGTCTGGCTGTAATCAGAGGAAGAAGGAAGGAGACAAATAATCACTGAACATGACTGTTTAGGGAGCAATTTCTGTCAAAAAAACAATCAGCAGCCAAGGTGGTTATGAGCTGGCCATGCACCCCCAAGCACAAGTAAGAGTGTTGTGGGCTTGTTTGATACTCATAGTATAATTGCTTCTTTCTATTCCTTCATCCTCTAGCCAGCTGCTTCTCCCCTACTATGCTGAAATGCCTGTTGTTTCTCTAACTGCTGAGTAATGTAGGGCTGGTGAAAGGTGCCAGACTGACAGCAGTGGGCTCTGCACTGCTTTGTTTAGATCCAGCCAGCAGGTAAAGCTCAAGCCCTGACAGTGCCCCTTGCTGCAGGACTGAGGTTCAGCCGTGACCTGAAGGGACAAGTCACAAGGCAGAGGCTCCTGCAGGGCAGCTCAGTTCTTGGTTATTTTTGTTTGTCAAAATGACGCCAGCTGTGGGAGTGAATTGCATGTTTTGGAAAAGCAGGATGGCTCTCTGTTTCCAGCCAGCGATCCAGACAGAGATCAGTTCAAAGCTTGAGTTATTCCAAATGGAATAGACCTTTGCTCTATGAAATCAGTTTGCAGCAAGTCTCCTGCCACTGGGAGTTCAACTGACTACCAAATTTATCTCATCCAGGCTTAATGAACAGTCATCAGGTAGTAATGATCCTACCAATCTTGATTTAAATAGCGGGGGTTGGATTCCATATCCCTAGAGTAATTTTTTGTGCCATTCAGACCTCATCAAAGTGTCTCGGTGAAAATGATTTAGGTTAGCAGGTTGTACTGCATGTTGGCCAGCAGCTCGGGGAAGGTGCGTATCAGTTACTGGTGCTCAGTGGCAACATGGGAGCTCATGGTAACTTCTTGTCTGCCTCAGTCCTGTTTTTTTGCAGAGGGATGCCTAACTCTGGGCTTTTTCTTTTAATACTTCAGGATAGCAACAGCAGCAAGGGCGTGTCCATCAATGCCACTGCTTGCTAGCATCTAAACCCTATATTTCCTTGAGAGAGATTTGAATTTATTTTCACTGTGAAGAAAACAGAATATTATAAAAAATCCTATCTGACCTTGTGTGAGAAAACAAAATGCAGGCCTCAGCAACTCCAGGGCTGGCTCAACCAAGCGATGTCACATAAAAAATTAAAGAGAAAGAGGGCTTTATTTGTATCATGTCTGTAGGTCACAAGGATTTAAGAGAAGGCACCGACCAGACAAAAACCTTCAAAAAAGGTTTATTTATAAAAATTATTGTAGGAGAAGGATTCTTTCTCAATCAGACAAGTGAAAATCAGCACTGAAAGAACTTCCGTGTTTGATGCTATCAGTTAGTTGGGTTTCCAGTTCCCAGAGACTGAGCAGAGGAGGACCTGCACTGTTAGTGTCCTCAGCCTGCCCAGTCCTGCTTGCAAGCTTACCCAGTACACAGCAGTGAGACGCTAGGAAGCTGATTCAAGCCATTTTTCTTCCTGACTTTTTGTGCTGTGATGATCCCACATAAATCAAATCTAGCTTGATCATCCTTCCTGAGGAATAAAGAGATGAGAGTCAGCTTCACCTACCTCTGACTGCAGCTCCCCATACCAGTCTATGTTTCTGGTTTCCCTCAGTCCCTAATTACAGGATCTGGACAAAAACCTCTCCTGCTGCTCCCATGCTTGTGAGCATCGCTCAGGGTCAATAGCCACTGTAGTGATTCTGTGCTGCTCTGCGAGAATGACTCCTTTCTGCAGGGATCTGCACAGTCCATACATCATTTCTGAGCAAACTACTTCTGAGCTTTGAGTAGCCTGAAGAGGGGAAGGAAAGCAGATCTTCTGCCCAGCCCTGTGGTCAGCCTTTGTGCAAGTGCTGGCATACCAGCATGGAACAGTAATCTAATAAGCATTTCTTTTAGGAGAGGAAGTTGGAAGCGGCGGCGATGCAGCTGTGAAGAGTCAGGGCACAGAAGGTCTAAATGCCTCTGGCCGCAGAGCTCTTAGTGACACGTGGGTTACAAATAGTAATGCTGTGTGGTGACAGTGTGGGAAAAAATTAAGGGGTAAGCTGGGCCTAAAAGTACAAATTGCTTGTCGGAAAGCTGAATTAGAAGTGCAGGTTTTTGTTTTTGAAATCAGCAAGGAAAATAATTTTTCCTTGGCTTTAAAATCCACTTAGGTACCCAGATTCTGTATGACTGTCCAGGCATGTTTGATTAGCAACATTTATTTTTTTTCTAAGACAGTATCTGGAGATAGCAGTAACTTTAAGCCAGTGTTCAGCAGTGGAGGTGTATCTTTATAGTGAATCATCTTTTCAAAAAATTAGGACTTTTGAGACAAATACTGCCTCAAAGGATGATGTTCCTTCTCAGAAAAACTTATTTTTTATTTTAAATGGGAAAGATCTTTTCAATATTTTTTTATGACTTCATAAATATGTATAAAATTTTATATATATATATATATTTTTTTTTCAGTGAAAGTTTCTGTTGATTTTGCCATACCAAATCACTGTTACAAAGCCATTACATAATTGCTATATTTTCTGGTAAACCAAGAGCTTTGATAAATATTGTACTGCAATGCAGACCTTTGGCAGAAGCCCTTATGCGTTCAGTGAGTAAACGAGAGCAAAGATAGAGTGACTTGATCACAGAATCTCATCAGGTGCTTCCAGAAGAAGAAAAAAGAGCTTTGTGTGCAGAAGACTTGCGATTTAACATGGATAGCGCGGCATCTTCAATCTATATATTTAATAATCTGTCTGAATCTTGGTTTTGTAAATAGTGTAAAAATCCCAATATTGTGCAAAAAGAGTTTAAGTCTTGTTCTTTGTCTCCGGTCTCTCAGGACACAAACTGCAACTAACCTTGTAAGCCAGAGATTTTTGCACAGAAATCCATCTGTAGCATAGTTGAACGTTTATTCAGCTGAGGAGCAGAATTAAAGCAGTATCACTAGATGGCAGCGTGGTTTATGAATCATACTTTTCTACCTGATCGTCATAGGCTGCTCTGAAAGGCCATGCCTTCCTTCTCCAGGGAAAAAAATCACAGAAATTCAGAGGTGGTGGATTTAGAACCACTTCGTCATGCTCACCAGGATAATCCTGGGTGGTAGAATCCTGTGTCATTGGTGCATGCAACTGGTTTGTAAACTTCGCCCAAATTTTGTCAGTTTCTGTCTGAGGAAGCAGAATATTGGCAAGCTGACACCTTCTCCAGTCACTGAACTAAGTATCCAGATTTTTAAGCATCCTGGGAATAGTAGCTGATCTGTATCAAACTTATCCATTCAAAAATACATATTAAGGTTGAAAATGAAGTTTTAAAAAATAAACAGTTGTCTTTCTATGTTCACTGATGTTTTCTCGTCATTTAGGAGGAAAATGGGTTTTGCTTAAAAGCTGTTGTATGGTATTATGAGATGAAGTTCAGATTTTCAACTCTTGTCCAGATTTTTCTCTTGATTCCAGAAGGAAACTTTAAGAGAAATATGTCTTATTCCAGTATTTAATATAAAATCACGGTTGTTAACAACATGCTCTCATTTTCTCAGTATTACATCAGCATTGTTTGAGTAATACCAGCATACTTACTGCTGACCAAGAATAAATAAAACCAGGATAAAACCATTGGAAGAGGCACACCACAGGCTAGATGTAATATAAGCATCTAACAGAAAAAGCAGATGTAAAGAACTGCCTTTTTTGGAGATGGTGAAGAAGTGGCATGAGATATTTTCTCTGCTACAAAAGCATATTTATTTCTTCTGTTAAATGTATCTAAGCAAATATAAATAGTTTTAGCTTTTTGTAAAATATTCAGTGCCGTATTACGATGTATCAGACACATCAAACCAAAACTGAAGCCCAAAAAAGTACTTACAGGCAAAGAAAAAGGTTTTTTGTTTTGTTTTGTTTTGTTTTTAATTTATTTCCAGAAGAGAGATGTATCCTTCTTTGCATCATTCTTTCAAAATTTTCTGTTCTTGCCCAGTTAACTTGCATCAGTCTTTTCATTATGGCACACTCAAAGCACTATGCTAGCATAAGAAAAATATATTCAAATATTGGTTTCTCTTGTCTGGCTTTGAGATTCTTTATTTTAAAACACAATCCTTTTTTGCCTGGTTTATAGGGAAGTAAATAAATTATCACCAGATAGCTGTGTATTCCATCTAACTTATCTCTTCAGATGAGCTGCATGAATTGGGAATAGAGGAAAAGCTTGAGAGAGTGAGGGAGATGGGAGGGGACAAGTAAACATGGTTTTAGAACATAAGGAAGATGAACTGCAAAGCAGATACACCTTCCAAAAAATAGTAATAAAAATCTAATTTTTGTGTTCCCCTTAGCAGATTCAGCAACTGCAGCTGAAGGAGTAGCAGAATTTAAATGTGCATGGGGCTTATGTGCACCATTAAAGCAGCAGGCTTTACAAGTGCAATATGTGGAGGTTAATACATTTCAGGAAAATCAGTGGAGATACCAGGCAATGTGCTAGAGAACCCATTATATCTAAAAGATGGAGGGATGCCTAGTGTTTTAACAGACAGCAGAGAATCGGGATTTCTGGCTATTAATCCCATCTCATATGACCTGGGGCAAACTATGCAATCTGTATTTAAAATACAGTACTATTGCTTTAACAATGAAGGGCTGGGGAACAGCAGTCTGGAAAGCAGGATGCTTAATAAAGTATGCTGTGTTTATTCCATGCGTACTGAACTCTGAGTAACCCTTGCAGTATGGAAGTTCCCCTGGCAGGCCAAGTGGGGAATTTGGCCTTTCTTTAGTTTAGCTGCTTTGTGTATTTGCTTCAGTAACCATTAGTGATCCAGATAAAGAAATGCTAAAGTTACAGAAGTAGATATGCACAAAAATAAGGAAGCTGTGAAACTGCAAAATCATAAGGAAGAAGAAAATAATCTTTTCCATGTCAGAAATATGAAAACATGTTGGTATTTTCCAAAGAAACAGCGTTTCAAAGTCAAAAGATTTTCTTTCCATTTATTTCCTCAGGACTTGCTCAGGACTCATTGATAGCCTGCATTTTTCACCCTGCTTATCATCAAACAAACTCTATGAAAGAAAATGCTCTTGATGTCCCAAGCTAGAGGAAGAAGATGAAGGGAGTGGGACTATTATCAAGGTACAATTATTAAAATGGCACTTGTATATAAATCACTAATGGATTTGAAATCAGACATTTCACACATTTTTTAATGGATTTGTTTTAAAGCAAAAACAAAATAAATGCATTTTTTTTCCAATATCAACTGTGATATTATATGTACATATAAATATTTTTCAGAAATTGCTTTGCTTGTAAAAAATAATTCCAACAAAAAACTTTCCAGCCTTATATCAGCTTTTATATACATGATTTGTAGAAGCGTGCATGAAATAATGCGGTTGATCATCTACGCTTTGTTACAGGTATTTTCTAAGGCAGTAGCTTTAGCTGTGTTGTGTAAAACTAGGATGGCCAGGGATGATATGGCAGCAATTTACACTAGACAGCGCTGGTGTTATTTGAGACCCTTTCATGTCTCTCCAGATTGCTGTCACTCTCTTTCAACACATTGATCCTTTAAAATAGGGGAAAGACAAGGGAAAGACAGAAGCTCTTAATGTCTTTGTTCTTCCTTGAAACACTACTTAAAATTAATGAGTGTTTCTATAAATGGTATAAAGTCAAAACAGATACAAATGGAAAAATCAAATGCACTTGTGCTTCAAAATATGGTCTTTTTTAAAACACCTCCTTACCAATGTAAATAAGCATTTTGTATTCAGTAATATGACATGAAGTGAAGCTAATAAAGACAAAGTTCTGCAAAATCCTGAGCATCTCCAGTTCTTGTCAGATTCTCAATTCACACAAGGAAATTGTCTCGCAAGGCCGACTAGTAGTGTCCTTACATTAATTACATAACATTTGTTGTTAAAAGTCCATCGTTTACTTCCTTATTAACCATAGCTGCATGCTAGTAGCCTATGGCTAATAAGCCAACAATGTGCGTGAAGTTGAGAAAGGCCAAATCATCATAATTTTCATTTTTTAAGAATTTTCAGTTCTTAGTATTCAATTATATTATATTTTTAGGTTTTGAAAATCTGTCCTCTATACAGCAGCTAGCATTTAAAAACTGATACATTGTTTTATGATGTCTGTGAAGCACCAAAGAAGCTCTTAGCAGATTTCCTGTGGAAAGAAGAAATTAAAACATGCTGTTACAGTGTTTTTTATTGACTTCAGTAAACTTAAGAAATGCTGCACAGAGCTTGCCTTCAAAAAAACCTAAACCAACATTATATAGACTAAATTATCAGTTGCTTGGTTTCTTAGGTGGAGCATGCTTCCAACTGGAGTGCAGTTGCAGGGAGCTGCAGAAGGGATGTGAGAGAAGGAATGACAGTCAAATAAGCAAATCGGTTCGGTGCCTATGAAAATGCAGAAGTTCTAGAACTGATTTCCAAAAGTTGTCCAGCTATCACGAGAAACCCGCTGCCAACAGAGTCCAGGCAGAACTCCAGTGTATACTCTAGAAGCAGGGTAAATTCATGAAACATCCAGGTCCTGGTTTCATCCCACTGCCTCCTAAGCCTCATTCGACAAAACTTGTACAATCACATTAGAAGTTCATTAGGTAACTGTAACTCCAGAGAGGGATTCCAGGGCATTACTGATGCCTTTGAAACACGTTGTGACTAAGGAAGAAGTTATTTTGGTGGTGTTGTATGGTGGTGACAGCCTATTTCAGAAACCTGCATCCAGTTACCCTCCTGCCAGCACTTCCTGCTAACCTTAACTTCAGGTACAGCACACCTTTGTTTCACCGTGGGCTACAGCCATTTTTTCCCCCTTTTGATGCTGACTGAGGATTGCTTAGAAGACCACAGCCATGTGACAAGTCTCCAAATTAGACTAGATTACCTTGAAGATAAGTTCAGATTTGAAGTTACGTTGTTCTGATGTGTCAGCAAGTATTATCATATAGATACTATCGATACTATCAAGTAATAAAATCTTTACAACGCATCATATAAACTATGTAGATAACAGGGATATGACTATTATTTTTGGTCAGAAAAGTCAGAAGGGGTAGTTTGAATGATTCCTGTCTTTAGGGATGTCAGATACTAATTTATTAGAACAATACTTATAGTCTGTTAGGGACTGTCAATAAATATGTCAAACAAATATATAGAGGTAGTATCTTTAACTCAGTTTGCTTTTACCAGAAGACTGCAGATAAGGCTGAATTATAATCTTGTTTTAGCAATTTTTAAAAACTTCTCTGTATTAGACCAAAACTGTTGAGGTACAAAATGTTCCATAGTGGCTTTTAGTCCAAAGATGATATTTCAAAGGAAGCTTAACAGGTTTGTGTGACCCAAATTGATGGGAGCCAGTCATTTTTCTACTGTGCACTTCCAAATTTTATATGTCAAAAGTGGCGTAACAAAAATCTTCAAGTTTTCTGTTGAAGTCTTTATTAATTTTTTTTTTAAAAAAAAAAAGATACCTTCCTGTTTCTGCTGTCAGTCCCCATTACCACTGTTTTGGATGCAATTGATAAAATAAAGGTAAGATAACAATTTAAAGGAAAGAATCCTGAAGAAATAAAAGAACAATTAGATTCAAAAGAAGTTGCTAGTATCAGTCTTACTGTATGTTCTGTAAGTTGTGTTAGTATATCCATTACTGGCCTTTCATTAAAAGGTGGGTAGGGTACTAGTGAAACTTGTTGAGCTGGAAAACATTTGAGATCCTAGTAAAATTGGGGTAAGTGGAGTACTAGGATGATAAGAATAAGAAAAAGTCTGTCACTTCAGAATTGTCTTAACAGTTTTGGTGTAGCTTAGCCTGATTGCTTTAGTCTAACAAAAACAAAACAAAAAAAAACGTGCTCTCTGAAGAAATTTGGGATAAACTCAGAGAAAGAAGGGGCAGCAACTGGCACAATACGAACAGATTTAGAACAACAATGAATTAATTTAAACTATAAATTAAAAGAAAATTTTTACATAACAGGGAGTAAACTGCCTGCTAAAATAACAAAGACAAGCACTTCATAGAGTGCTATCAGTTCTAAAAATCTGAAATGATAACAGAGATATCCCTCCCAGTTCTTTGTTTGGGTGCTTTTGAGTTTAGGAGTGAGGATTTAATTTGCTTAAGTGTTGGATTCTGAAAAGCCAATGTGTAATACAAAGTTCGGAGAATTTACACTGAGCCTTAAGCTTGCAGAAAAAATGTTCAGTAAAGCCAAGCTAGACATGTACCACTAGCTCAGTTAGCATGGCCTTCATTTTTCTCCTAATAGGCTTAATGAAGTGTAACTCAGATCACGATTGCAATGAACATTTTTAGGTGGCTATATCCACCTTGTGTGGATACTCCCCAAGCAGCTTGTTTCCTTCTCCATGCCAATACTTCCACTGTGCCAACACAGCTAGTGGTGTGATCATCTGAGTAACTGGATCACAACACTGATCCAGCTGAAAAATAGCTTTATGTTTTGGGGTATTTTTAATTCAGATCAGGCCCTTGCTCTGGTTGCTGTGTTACTGCATAAATGATTGTGCCACCACAAAGCAAGAGGTGACTCTTGAACAATTTAAACAGTGCCTTCATATCCTCAGGCTGCTCTCAATCACTCTGTGGTCTGCAGACACCTCTAGGCCAATGAAAGGGCTAAATGTTGTTGATTGTGCTGATGCCCTTGATCTTGTTGATCTTCCCCTCCTCTCCTACCTCCTGCTGTACTGGCAGGGTATGACCATGTACTGAGACAGTTCAGGGAACAAAATCAGCTGAAAATTGGTGAAACCACCTGAAAACTAATCAGTTCTTTTTTCTTACTTTTTTGGGGTGAGTTTAGTTTTCTGTCTTTTTAGTTGTCCAAACCAGACCTCAGCAGTCCTATTGAGATGACACGCAGAGATCAGGAACACCAGCCAGGGGCAGCAGAACCAACCACTTCTTACAGAAGCCATGCCAGCTTGGATGAGTTAATTATCTTGCTCACTGGAGGTCCAAACAGACTGAAGGTTTTCCTGATAACAGTGCTTTGGCAGGAGATAATGCAAGTTTCCTTTATGGGAGTCCCCAAAATACTAGTTTTCTGAAGGATTTGAGCCTTCCTCCCCTGCAAATGTTCCCATCTCTCAACTCCTGGTAAGATCCTTTCTTTCTGTGTTTTTTTTGTTAGGCAGATTCAACCCTTCAGAATGTCACGTGTGGGGCAAGAGCAGCATCTGTACTGAGTCACCTGTAGAAGTCTTGTAGAGCTGGCCAGGGCATTTCTGTTAAATGTTTGCAGTCTGTACAAGCATTAGGTTTTCAATAATTCAGCCACATCTTGTTGGTAATTACTTTTCTACTGCTTATGAGTTTAGAATAATAACACCTAGTACTAGCTAAATGGATACTTAATAAGGCAAAATTATAATACAACTCCCATGGAATTACACATTACATTAACACCAAATTAGTTAATTCTGAATTCATTATGAATGATTACTCTGAATACCAAAGGAATTAATAATCATTAGCCATTTCTGTGGAGAGGTGTTGAATAATGGCCAGATACAGCTGTATTAAGAATTTACAAGCTTTCCTGATCAGCATTCATTCTGAAAGGATCATTAAGGGTAACTTCCTTTTCAGGGGAGAGCTCCTACTTTTATTCTGAATCGGTATTCCTTGTTCAACTGCATTCCAGTTTTAAAAGCACTTCAAAGATAGTCACTCAACTTCGTTCATTCACTAATGGAATTACTTTCCTTATCTCCACTTTGTCTTTAAAGTATCTCAGTTGGCTTTATACTACACCTCTGAAAGGTTAATAAACTTTAAAGCATGTTGGGAGACATTCAAGGGCAGGGTGACTCCGACATGACAAAAAGAATGCAAAGGCGTTATATTTATGACTGTGGCAAGTAAATTCTGAAAGTGGAGGTATCCTCGGCCTTTGATTTGGTTCCTGAAAGTTCCTTCTGTTCCTACCAGCATTTGAAGACTCAGCTGTTTTGCATATCAGAAGTAGCTGACTTGGGGGGCAGAGGGAACTACTCCCTTTAGATGAATTTTTCCTTTGGGTATGAGCTTTAATGAGGGTTTTACTTCTCTGAAAGCTTACTCGTCCTAAGTGTCTGCAACAGCCACACAGTTTCAACTCACATGATCCTAATAAATTTAACTGCATTGTTGAGCCTTTCTGCTTAACTTCTCATTGCAACTTGTGGTTTGATTCCTTCCCATAGTGCTGGCGATATGTACTCAGATAGGAGGCTTGCTATGTGCTGATGTTAGAGAGGTGCCTTAGAAAGCCATCAGTTAGATAAGCTTTACTGTGAGTGTTTTGTTGTGATTTTTGTGTTGTTGTTTTTATGTATTTATTTATTTTATTCCATGAGGAAAAGTATAAAAAGCCTGTGTGCCTTAAGTCTCACAAAACAAGGTTATACCACTTCCTTGCAGTCTGTCTTCTGACAGTGGGGTTCCATATCAGCATGCAAACCCTTGTGTTTCTCTGTGACAGCTGAATCCACGCAGTGGGGTTCATAAATGCTAGTCTGCCACAAATAACATTTGCATATAAAGATCAATTCATTAAATTGTTTGTGTTGAAGTTGTAGCTTTGCTGTAGGTGAAGCTGAAGAATTCAGACTGAATTCAGGGAAGCAAGCATTTGGCCTCTGTTCTGTAATGTTTAGTTAAATCTATTTGAAGCAGCCCTGTGTATTATTGATTGCCCAGATAGCAATAAAATGTACTTAAGCAAAGGCTAATAATATATGGTATTTCAGTGTAGCCATAATCCAGTGTTCAGGAAATCATTATCATTTAGAAATATGTCCCAGAATGAAACATGAAGATAATTGCTTGTATAAATAGTGATACACTTAACATGAGTTTTACTGAGCTGATTGGCTCAGGCGGGAGATTCTTCATTTCAAACAGTCAGAGAACGAGACTGGAGACTGATCTTGGAGCTTCAGCTGTGGCACGGGGCTACGTACAAACTCTGGCATGCTTTAACTGAAGTCAGGGGGTTTTGTGGGGGAGGTAGGGACTTGCTGGGGGACATGCTGATTGGCATACAGGCCTTGGCCACCAGATATTTGGCCACCAGATGGCACAGTCCCCTATAGAATAATGATATTTTCTTTGACCTACATAAAGGGCAGCTGCATCTTCCTCCTGAAAATGATTGATAGTACCAGGTACCCTGGAGTTAATAACCTTTCTGAAAGCTGTTTCTAACTTTTACACCTGGAGCTTTTTATTCTTTTGTCTTTCTCCATTAAAGCTCTTCCCTCATGCCTTCTTTTTACACCCTTGTATGTGTAAAGGGAACTGCCTCTCATTTTTCCACTGATCTCAGTTATAGCTGTTAATTCAGTTGGATTTCAACTCAGCTCTGTTAAGCAGAAACATGACATAAACAAGGATGTTTGCAGCAGTGTGCAGCTACCCACATAGCTGTAGATGGAATGGATTATATATGTAATGATGTATACATGTATTTTGAAAAAAAAATGTGGATAATTTTGGTTTAATTTATTGTGTTTTTTTGTTTGTTTGTGTATTTTTTAACTGAGTAATTCTGCACCATTTAGCTAAGTGCCCAGTCCACCAAGGTTGAAGCACTGCTGTAGAGGTATGCAAAAGCAACATTACAGGCTTACAGCTCTGAAGAGGCAGGAAAATCATGAGTATTGTAAATACAAAGTATAAGGTTATTAAATGAATGCAGTTTTTAGCTGAGGGGAACTTGGATGACTAACCTTAACAACTGTGCAAGTAACCATCACCTCAATAAAGTCAGAGGGCTTCCATCCCTTTATTCTTGGAATAAATATTTTCCTGACTCAATATTTGAAAGACTACTTTATGAAATTCTTGATTCTCCAATGCACTCTTGAATTTCATTGCATTTTATAACAAAAAGGCAGGAACTAAAGTAAAGATTTATTTCAGAATGAGTGAGCAGAAAATGGATGCAAATATAAAATGCACGTTAGAAATTCCTCTGCACAGACAGGTACAGATGGTATGTTTGCTCACAACTTGTTCTAAACTGATTTGGGTCCCAAGCAGCCAGGCAGAGTAAGCATGGTTATTGACACTGTGCAGTCTTACCTGTATTTTTTATATGGATGTTTTTAATACATTCTGCAACTCTCACGTACAGCGTAGCATTACAACTCCTTGGAGGTGAATAAACTCCTCCTTAGTGTAGCAAGAATGACCCACCCAGCCAAGTAACTATTCGCCTGTAATTTACTGTACGATGTGCCATCTCTGTGCCCACCACATTCCCACTGCAGACAAGCTCTAAGTGTGTATAGCTGTGTATATGTCAGCATTTTCATATCACATCACAAGATAATTATCAATATAATTTGATCTTTATAAAGAAAGGGAACATAAAAGCCCAAGTACTGTTCATATAATCTTATTATCTTTTTCCTGTTTCAGAGAGCTATGCCGTTTTCTTTATCCAGTTTGATCTATCTTCCAAGGTCCGTGTGGTGTTACTGTGCCAATGGCGTTGTCCCCTAATAAGTTCTGTGTAAACAGATGAGTTTATGGCTTGAGTTCATTTACCTTCTTCACAGGGTTATGCATGTCTCTCTGAAACGTTGAGAGCCTGGTGCAAGACAGAGGCCTTCAATACTGAGCTAACCTGGGGATGGTCTCTCTGGTCGCCCACTCCCCAAAAGCACAGCAGTGGCGGGACCCTGGTTACCTTCAGTACGTGGAGCATACAGAACCACGTGAAGGAGGCAAGTCTCTTACCTAAAGACTTGCACAGCCAGTTGTGCTGAGCAGCAATAAAGATTCTCACAGCCCATCAGTGGAGCAACTGCAGAACTCCTGGGTGACTGAAAGTAATTGGCCCTTCGGAGCTCTCACCCTTTGCTTCTAAGGGCTTGGTTATTTTAAGAATGTTTAAAGTAATGTGCCATGCTTTGGACGCAGGATTTATGCATGGACCTAGGATTTCTTACTGAGTACATCATCCTTTCACTATACTATACGCACTGATAGGTCACTTTTTTTTCTGTTTTCAGCTTGCCCATGTATGGAATGGGGTTGATGATACCTTCCTGTAAATGGAATTCTTGAATTTATGTATGAGTGAAATTACTAGGGTTTTTTGCCTCTGTAACGGCACAGAGTTTTGCACTGTTGTAGCTTAACTGATAACTACTTAGCTTTACCCTGGCAATAAGAACAGAGTTTTCCATGCATGTGCAGCCATTTTTTTTGGTTCCACATGAATGCTATTTTACTCTATGGAGACGAGGCCTAAGGACCTGGGTCTAGCTGATAAAGGAAGTTTCCCTTTCAGTTCCTTCAGCTCCTGCACAAGCTTCAGATTAAGCTGAAACAGTTCTAATTAAAAAAAAAAAAAAAAAAAAGGAAAAAAAAATGTGTCAAATATGGTGGCAGAAGGGTTGGAATCATTTTACAGACACTTTAAGATCAGGTGCAAAGGTAATACTGACTGCAAAGCAAGTTTCTCTGTTCCTTCCCTGAATCTTATGAATTTGTAACTGATACAAAAACCAACTGTTAAAACACAGGGGCATGAGAGAAAAGTACTTGAATGCTGATCATGTAACAGGGAGAATGTTCGCAGAGGTTAGGTATATGGCTTTCTGCTATTTCAAGTAAGGAGACATCCTTTTAATGGCAAGCAGACAGCAGATGGTATGGCTTTTGTGGCATCATGAACTCCAGCACAATACAGTCAGCCACTGCACAGCATGGGACAATTTAAAGCTGAGTAAATATGGGGGGAGTGAAGGGTTAGGGGTGGGAAGGCAGTAATTCCTAGGATTTGTTCCATTTTTATTTTACAAATTTACCATGATTTTTTATGCTTCCCTTTTGTTCACTTTCTGCATCTGCATCTGTGCTAGAAAACTGCTTTCCCACCATGAGCGCGTACCAAAAGCAGGACTGCTGTCAGCCTCAAAAACACATCTCCATGGTAAAGTTTTAGATCTTTTTACAAAGATCTAAGACTTTGAAGTTGCTTTCTGTCAGACCTTGGAAGAGGAAGTAGGTGTTAAAAAAAACAATGTAAGTTTCCAAGTAATAAACATGAGGCAAGATTTCTTCCAGTCCGTAGGTATGATCTCTTACAAAACTGACTCAAGATATTCTGAAGTTTTTTGTGATTAGAAATTTTTTTTCTGTTAGAAGTCTCCTTCTCGCCTGATTCAGACTCTTAACCCACCAGTCAGTGTGTTGTTCTGGAATCCCTCTTATTTTGCTCCTGTAAAGAAAAGTTTCAAAACTGTAAAGGTCTTTCTGAGGTAACGTTTTCTTACTCAAACCTCAGATACTCTGTGTATTCCAATGCTGTGACACTGCTAGCACATAAATCCTCGGAAGGTTTTTGTTCAGATTAAAAGCTGTTGGTCTGTATCATCAGCCGGTTGAGCAATGCCAACACACTGTAGCTGGGAATTTCTTACCCTGGTCTTGTATGTGTTCTAAATTACCCCATGGACTCTCACTTTCAGCAAATGACACAAATGAGACTACTTATTCTACTTTCCCAAATAAGTATATGTTTTTGAAATGTTTGTACTTTGTGCAAACATTTGCTACGCAATTTGAAGCACGATTTGTCTCCTGATATTAAATAAGATATGGGAGCATGGTGCCATGAGTGTTTCTAACGTACTTGATATCCAAGTAGTGTAAAATATTTCATAATTCTTGTCTTCATATGGGGATAAGGAAGGATGTGCAGGTGCAGTAATTTACCCAGAACCTTGGCATTGCCCAGGTCCCAGCAGAATTACTTAGGAATCTGGACAGCCTGTTTCCTATTTTCACGTATTAACTAATATAGGATATGCTTCCAAATGCAACAAGGTTGTGATCGAAGGACACTGCTTTGAAGATGTTTTCTCCCTGTTTCATCATAAAATATTTTACAATTATTCCATCATCTCTGCAAAATCAGTGGGATCTTTAAGGGAAATATATATCACTTTCCTCAAATATGCAAAAAAGAAAACCCAGCTTTTGCCCTTGATATCTGCTGATCTCCAGATTACTGTCAAGGATCTTTAATTGAATTATGGCCCTTTTCAGATAGGTCAATGGCATCCATGTTGGTGACTCGCATAGATCATAAAAGTATATTTCCTAGGGGCGTGACTACAGGTGGGCTGAGCAGCTTGGGCTGGCTTATAAAAATGAGGTCCTCTGGCTATCTGCACTTACCAATTCTTCTTTGTTTCAGCGGCTATCCTGCACTACCAGCCACATCACTAGGGCAACATGGCATTCACAGGCAAATACGAATTTGAAAGCGATGAGAACTACGATGACTTTGTGAAGGCGATTGGTAAGTATGTCTCGGCATGTAAGTCTTGAAGGTTATAAATTAGTTAGAAATACTTTTTTTAAAAAAAGGCTTTTTATTGAAATGTCAAGAGATCAACAGGAAGTACCAGTCTTGGTAGGAGTGCTCAGCACTTCAGCAAGAAGATTCAGTTTTCATTCTTATAAGAAGCACTATTAGCCACAGGAAATAGTCCCGCTGTACAGAAGCAGTTATTCCTTTTCTGTGGCAGCAGAATGAAGGGCAGAGATGTTTGCAGTATAATAATCACAAAGATCACTTTTTCTGTTCTAAGTATTCATTGGTGGAAGTAAAGTTTTAAGTATGACAGTACTTGTCAAAATCTTTTACAGGAACAGGTTTCTGTGAACCCTTTCAGAAGACTGTGTAAGCCCATTTCAGAGATTACGCCTGTAAAATCTCTTAGGAACGCTATGATCTGTGTGCAAAAGTTCAATGCTTGTGTTCATTTATTTAGAAAGCAATAGTAAATAGGAATGCCCAGTTGTATAGCAGAGGCAGAAGTTCATAGACATGAAATTCCGTGTATCTATCTGCACAGGTAGCCTAAGTAGAAAGACGTGAACATTTATATATATCTTGCAGCTATATGTTTACTGTGTATTCTTTCTAAGAGAAAAGAAAGCCAGACTAAAACCTATTCTTTTAGCAAATGCATTGACGTACCTGTATTTTCCTTTAAAGAAGTAATTTAAACTCAGCTTTGATACTGCTGTAAAACACAGCACCACCACCACCACCAACAAAAACCCACAAATCAGATGTTCAAACATCAATGTCTGACAACAAACACACCATTAGCATGCTTCAATTCCAATACAGATAGTAGGATATTTGATTTGATAAACTGTATTTTTCTGTTTCTTAAGGTCTCCCCAGTGAGAAGGTTGAGATGGGAAGGAATTGCAAAATAGTCACTGAGGTGGTGCAGAATGGAAATGACTTCACCTGGACACAGCATTTCCCAGGAGGTCGCACCACGACTAACACATTCACTATTGGCAAGGAAGCAGACATGGAGACAATGGGTGGTAAAAAGTTCAAGGTAAATTAATTTCTCTCGAGTTCTATGCTGTCTCAATTGTTTCTTTTTTGTTGTTTTTGTTGGTTTTTTTTAATGTAGGGTGAAAATCAAATCTGTCTCAAGGATGCATATTTTTTCCCCATTTCTTGATGACCCTAGCAAAATATCTAAACCTTATTTTAATGAGCACTAGAGCTTCAAACTGTATTTACTATTAAAGAACAAGGGCAGAGTGATGAGCATCCTACTGGTGTTGTAGCTGAAGCAATCATAATGTTAATTAAAACTCTAACAAGCTGGTTGACAGCTGTCTTTGTTGTCCAGCAACTGGAGCACACTCTATGAGGAGTGCTGTGATCCTTAGCTCTGCCTGTGCCTGACAGCAGTGCTTGCCTTTTAAAGTCACCCGTGCTGAGCCTTAAACAAAGGACTGCATAAAGTGAAGGGGAAAAAAAACCTCTCTGTATTCCCTTACTATTGGAAGTACAGAGCAACGTGCAACTTGAACAGTCTTTAGTGATAAGGGAGACTGTGCAGCCTTGAGCTGATCCTATCATGGACAAAATCTTGATAGAGAACCTGCTGTAAAACAGTTGCTTTATTGCCTTATTCACTTCTCTTCCATTAGAAGGAATAGTTTGGGACAACTAAACTCAGCATTTGTGAGGTGCCCAGAACCATACAACAGATTACTGGATAAATGCTTTGTATTGAAGATACAGGAAAACCCGCAATTTTTCAGGGAGCTGTGACAGAATGAGAACAGTAATAGTATTGCATGATTTCCAGAATGCTATTTCAGTCATACCTTTCTGATTCTGAGAGAAAAAAAAAAAAAAAGAAAAAAAAAAAATGTCATTGCTTTTGAGAAATCTTTATAAAGCCTAGTGTATGGAAGAAAACATAATTCTATTTGGTCAATTTATTGCAAACTTCACAATTTTGAAATAGATAGAGTTTTATAAATTCTATCTTCTTCTTGAGCACTTCAGCAGTCCAAATCCTATTAAGTAGCCAAAGATGAGTACAGGGTAAATGACTCAGCAGAGAAACCACTGCCTTTCAGCACAGAGTCACTAACCAATATATAAATTAGTAAGGCTTTCCTTGTATCTGGTAAAACACAAATTTTTTTTTTAAAAAAAAAAGTTCCCTCTTGACTTTGCACATTACTTTTTTGCTTTCTAAATATGACTGGGTGATCTGTCTTTATTACTAAAAGCACAGGCAAGGCTGACTAGTTAGGGAGGCAAGACTAATTTTCTGATGGAACTGTATAGCTAGTTCTGCACAGCTAGTTTTGGTAGTCAGCTGAAATGTTGTAGCATTTGTAATCTTCATATTAGCATCCTGGCACGCTCCTCCCGTACAGAAGTAGCTCTTAGAATAGAGTAATTCACTTGGAAGGGACCTTCAAAGACTATCCAGTCCAACTGCCTGAGCACTTCAAGGCTAACCAAAAGTTAAAGCATATTATCAAAGGCATTATCTAAATGCGTCTTGATCATGGACAGGCATGGGGCATCAACCACCTTGCTAGGAAGCTCGTTTCAGTGTTTAACCACCCTCATGGTAAATAATTTTTCCTAATGTCCAGTCCAAACCTACCCTGTCACAACTTTTGTGCCATTCCCTTGTGTTCTGCCATCAGTTACCAGGGAGAAGAGACCAGCACATCCTTCTCCATTTCCCTTCCTCAGGAACTTGCAGAAAGCATAGCAACTGCCGTTATAGTATAAAGGTGTGACTGCAGACTGTACAGTCATCTTCATCTATACTTAAATGATATAGGTGAACTCTGGTGTAGTTAAAGGCATGAAACTCAGTATCCAGGGTAAAGATTAATATCACTAGTCCACAGTGACTTTTGTGCTGCTTGCAGGCAGGTTGTCAGTGTATGAGAACGCTACTTTAAAAATAACTCATACAATTTCACTTTTTACTGACAAAAGAGAAGAAGCACATAAAATGTTGAGGACTGAGAACACAGTCTGCAGTAAGACCATCTTTAGAGCTATGAGTGAACATTATTAATGATTTATTGTGTAAATATGGAACTTGGATGTATTGTTACTTCAATATTTTTCTATTTAATAAATTGTAGATGCTTATATTTAGGAACTAAAGCACAAGGATTTTAGTCTTTATCATGAAGCTGTTTATATAATAGACAAGTTTTACTTTTATTAAAGGAAAAACTTTAACCATCAGGTGCACAGATACTTACAGTGTCTGATAAAATAAATGCCAATAGGTCCAGAGAATATTAAACCTCTCTTTATTACAGGCAACTGTTAAAATGGAAGGGGGAAAAGTAGTAGCTGATTTTCCCAATTATCATCACACTGCAGAGATTGCTGGAGGAAAACTAGTGGAGGTGAGTTCTCAATTTTTTTTTTTTTTTTAAAAATAATAATCTAAAGATCTACAGCATTAAAATTTTGAGTTTAGAAAAAAAATCATTAGAAGAAATACAGCAAAGCTGTTAACTAACTTTCCCTTTCAGTCTAGATCATCTAAAGTTTTACGCAGGTTTAATTGAAAATTAGATGAACAAAAATTACGTATTTTTAATAAACTTCTAATGTGTTTTGTATCCTAGACACAGTTTTCCAGCTGTGAAAGATTGTAGTGTTGAACCTGAGCTATTCCTGAGTTATTGTGTCTTTGACCATATTCACTTAGTAAAACTAGTAAAAAGACAGATTTTTTGAGAATCAGAAATCATCATGCTTGATAACTCTTCCAGAACTGTGACTTGTATTTGTGTCAACTACATATGCCTGAGTATGTTTTCAATAGCTGCTACCCACAAGTAAATTACAGTGAGTCAGGAAAGGACTCTCACCATCCTTGAAAGAGATACTGTCAATCATTTACTGCTTTTGGAGAATAATCATCTGTCTTAAAACCTGATACTAACTTGGAGCTGGTGATTGCTAAGTCTAGCAACACAGTGTATTTCAGATTAGACTAAACCATTCAGCATATTTTTCAGATATGTTCTACTAAAGGGTACATGTGCTTCAGTAGAGGGTGGGTTCTGCGAGCCAGCTAACAGGGCTTTTCATTTGTGACACTGAAGCTTTAACTGCTCTGTTCAACCAAATTTTTGGTTTGTTCTTTATTCCAGCTCTCTACTGCTTCTGGTGTAACCTACAAGAGAACCAGCAAAAAGATTGCTTAAGGTATTAAAGCACATTTTCCAGTGTACTGAAAAATAAGAAACAATACAATTAAATAAAATACACTTCTGATCTATTTTGCTCTCTCTTTTCTTTACAAAGATGAAGGATTGTTTTTCAGAGTAACATTATTCCCAGTAACATTATCCCATAATTCCTGAAGATCTGAGAAATATTCCTCATAAAAAGCACAAGACACAACAACAAGGACTTAGTGATGCTGCTCCAGTATAAATATTTCAGGATAGAATACATACTTGGCATATTCAAATGTTGTCTATCACATACTTAATAGAAGCTCAATTCTGCTCTCTAGAAAACAGGACAGTATTTTGCCCAAGGCGTACATCATATTGTTGGTTGGAAGGCAGAAATATAGGAGATTTTAAAGAAAACTCATTGAAAGATGTGCTTTCATATTGTTCTCGGAGTTACTTCATTCTCATCAGTATCTCTTCACACTCTTGGAGGACGTTTAAGGCTTTCCAGACAGACTGTTGTGGGTAACTGTGGAGTCTTTCTTCTTCAATGCAATGCTGCTTATTTACAAAGAACACGTGAAAACCCATTCTCTTGACCGCAATAAGAATTAGATATAATAGGTTTTGGATTCACTATTCCAAATCACTTCTGGTCAACACCTGGTCCACAAAGATTTTTTTTAGACTCCCACTATAAAGTCCTTTTTTGAGCTGTCTTGCCTTCTGGATCTATCTAGCTGCTTGTCTTTACCAATTGCTAATTAATAACTAGCCAGGGCTTGTAACTTGTGTACACAAGTTCATATTCTAATTTCTGTCTTGTACATGACTGATGACCCCAATCACCTCAGTACCTTGCATCAAAAAAAGGCTCTTAACTGCTTTTATTTTTGTCCCCTCAGTAGAGACAACTAGGCTTTCCAGGCTCCATCAATTTATCCAAAACAGGCTGCACAGAGCTTAGGCATTGCTCAACATATTACTTATTCTGTATCCAAGGAAAAGGATAATGCTGAACTCTTGATTACAGAATCACATTAGAAAAACACAAGTCTTAAACCTGCTCAGTCTTAAAACATTCTTTTGGTCCGTGCAGCAAACAGATCTACTGCTTTAACTTAAACAAACAAACAAACAAGAAAAACAGCCTCTTCAGTCATATTGTTGAACCACGTTAGGGAGACCAATCATTTCTTCTTTCAACAAGAGGAATTCCTTTGGCTTTTACTTTCCCCACCCTGTAGCCTTGATGTGGTGGAAAGCAACACTAGAATATGCAGGACTGCAAAGCTGTCCCTTGTTAGGCCAACAGAGCCACCGTGCCAGCTGCACAAACTTTTGTTTAATCACACAGATAGCTGTCTGCAAACTTAATGCTGTAGATCCCATTGGAAAGTCCTTTGACAGACCAAGAATAATAATTTCAGTTTTTATGTTTCACTGTCAGCTAATTTGGATTTTAAAGGGAACTAGAAGAGTCATCAGAACCACACAAAAAATATTTGCTAAGTAGAGCACCGGATTAATGAGATGAGAAATGTCTCAATGGAAAGCTGGACTTGAGTGCCAGATTCTCTTGCACTCCTTGGGAAATCGGTATCATTTCGTCAGAGAAAAATTAATCTCAGTGAATATAAATACATATTTTTTGCTCAGTACTTACAGATTTGCAGGTTCCTGTGAAGGTTTATGCAGGGGGGTGAAGAGGCAAAATAATTGCTTCAATAACTCGTTTATTAATCCAAAGAATTTCAGTTATTAGAAAGTTTTGTCCAAGGAAGCAGTGCTTCAGACTACTCATGCTGGCCCATATCATATTCTAATGTGATAAAAAAACATCATCAGTAGGGATTTTAAAGAGAAGGAAAGTTAAAGTTTTATCTCTATAACAAATTAACAGGTTCCAGATAGTGGAACTGACAAGTGGCTGACAGAATAAATTCTCGCTGTATTATGCATAGTTTTCATTACTCATTACCCTTACAGAATTGGCAATTGTGAAGAAATGAAGATGTCATTAAAAATGTCAACAGAAATATTTCTGCAGACAATGGTTCAAAGTCTATGCAGTATATGAAGGCTACCTCTAAGAAACAAAATGTACAATAGGCATTATGTTTTTGTTTCCCCTGAATAGGGAGGTTTTTTGCTGGATGTCTGTATTGAAGGAGTTTAGACACCAGCAGCAATCAAAAGAGCAACAATGAGCATTTCCAAAACTTCAACTTTGAAAAGTAGAGACTACCATTATGCAGATTTAGGGTAAGTTTGATGCAACTTTGCTATTTCTTTGAGACAATAACATTGTTGTCATTGTATATGAGGAAGCTGAAACTCAATGCGAACTCAGTTGCATGATGTCATATTGAGAAGTGAAAAGGAATCTGTTCAAGCTAATTCCTCATTTCAGTTCAACTCAGCTAGTACATTCCTCTTCAAATAATAACAGGATCACAGAGCATCTGGATTTAGTATGTGCCACAGAAAAACCTGTAGAGGTTTTGGGGCATTATAGGAAACTAAAGCTCATACTAGAGCTAAGGGATGGTGGTGTTTTGTCTGAACAATTCACAACCATAAGAATCTGCTCTGAAGGTGACAATGCTGGTACCTGGTCATTACCTGCTTTGAAAACAGAATGAAAGCAGGCAACATTAACTTAAGTTCTAGAAGTGACTACACTTGGTGCTGCCCCACTGTCACATTTTGGTTTTGCATTCTGTACATGATCAGGTAACTCCCTATTAAACACCAAGGGTCTAGAGAGGAAGGGTGTAGTTTTATCTAGGTTCTCTGGAGAGCACATAGAGATGTTTTCTCAGGGGGAAGAAAGCATTGCTGCCTTTACAACAGGACATTCTTTAAACCTGTTTTGAAATGGCAGCACAGAAAGCAAGATAAATATGCCTTAGAAAAGAAAAAAAAAGTCACTAAGAATCCCTCTCTGTTTGGAACACGCTTGCTAGCATCTCTGAAAAATAGCATGAAGCTAAATTATATTAAGCAACATCTGGCCACTTTACCAAGTAGCCAGTTATACTGTTCAGAGAGCATTATATCACCTTTAAATTGTTTGCTACAGTCTGTAAAACATGCCATGGCTTTGACAGTTCTGCGAACACAAAATTGTGGCTTTCTTACAAAAATGGAAATTGTATATTTCATTCTTCATTTAAAACAGCAGAATAGCAGCAAGCTGCAGCTGTAAGATTTAAGTATGTTCATTTTAACCCTTGATGCCTGAATAAACATTAGCAGACTTTTTTCCCCACCTGCATCCTTTGAGAGGCCCTAGTCAGGACTCACAAATACATGGCCAAAGATGTCATCTTTCTTACTTGCTTGGTTACATCTGCATCCTCCTCCCATGTAAGGAGGAGGTTACTAGTGCCATATCCCATTCTGGCAATTTAAGCTTAGCACTTTCTATTCCTCAGAGATGTTTCTCTGTGAAATAACTTGCAAAAGCAAAGTCTGCCTGCAAAGTTCGAGTTAATCAGATTGTAAAAATTCTGATCTATGACTATGACGACACAGCAACTGACAGCATCAAATAGCATAGTCATGGGGTGGGAATTTTTCTATCAATTTGTTTAAAAATGAATTAAGCTTTGCATGCACCTCTGCAGCTCTCTGCAAAAAGAGTTGTTGCATAAAAAGGCTTTAGAAAAGTGTCTTTAGGTTGTCTAAACTGTTCTACATTCTCTCTTAGTTTTCACAAAAGAAAACAAAAGTGACAGTCAGTTAAAAGAAAAATGTTATCTGGAAACTGAGTGAGTGGAACTCCCACCCACATTAAAAGCATTCTGGAGAGAACAGTCAATACAAACATTATGAGGCCAACTCTAAATTCTGAAATATTTCCCATCCCTTTTAGAGTCTGCTATTGGACTTAAATCTGCCTCAACTCCACCCACGATACAAAAGCACAAACACAATAAGTCAGTGGACAATTCACATTTAAAATAGAGTCACTAGAAGAGAGACTGAATATACAACTAGGTTCTATTTGGCTTTTCAGTTTTCTTAGGTAAGATTGCACCTGGCCCCAAGAACTGATTATTCCAGCTCATATATCCTACCTTGTCTGTTTCTTCAGCCATCTCCTCAGCCCACTTGGTACTTCCTTACATACACTAACACTTCAGACTTGGAGTAACACCTCACTTCATGTGCAGTGACCAAGTTCCCGATCTATCCAATCCTTCCAACTTATTGTTCGACAAGGCCCTTCAACCACATTTGTCCTACCACTGTTCTGTAAAACATTATGAGTGTTCAGATTAATTATTTTTAAGGTATAGATGTGTATTCTTTATTAGTTCTTTAAAGTTTAAGAGAAAACACTAAAAAATTGAGGGCACTTCAGGTATATGCTTGTTTATTGGAAGCTTTCACTGAAAACTTTGCAAGTATTTTCACAATTAAGCATGATGGCAGTCCAAAATATAACAGCACACATGACCTGAATTAAAAGGGTGATAAAGCAAAGAAAACAAATTCAACAGTACTGCCGCATATATGTTGTTCGTTAATGACAAATTGTAACAAAAAATGTCTTCTAAAAATAAAGTTTAATATAAAGACAAATCCAACAGAATGGAAGATGAACCAAGTTCTCTAAGCTTCTAGAGCCGTTTCTGAAGAGTACTGCTTCTTCATTTACGGTTGTGTTTTTTTTTTTTAAAAAAAATGTAACGATAATAAAATTCCTCTAGCCTGCTGAATGCAGGAAGTTATTAACTCGATACCAAACAGTGCATTCTCAGAAGACAGTTAAACACACATTAGCATGTGGGCTAATCTTTTCCCCTCCACCCTAAAACACCCTTTAAAAACAATTCTCTAAAAAGATAATTTGAAACAGCACTGACACATGACTTTGAAAAATTGTTCCAAGTCAGTAAAAGCATATTGCACATTACCTGTACTGCTGTCCTGAGAGCCTTAAGAAAAATAAGAGACAAACCAACAGTACTGCCTTCAAAGAAATACATAACAGTGGTTGCACATCAAAACTAAAGTTTCACATTTGCAGAAGTCTGTTTCTTGTAAATATCTACATTACAGTTAAAGAAAAAAAAGCCTATACAATCCTTGAGATGACATCTCTGGTCCCAACTGAAAAGGAAACCTTTGGATATTTGACAGTAGATGTGTCTCATTGTAAAGAAACAACATGATCTGTAATTTACCAGCTACATTTTCAAGAGAGTGCCAAGATGGTATTAAAAAAAAAAAAAAGCATTATCTAGTACAGCAATTAAACTCTAATTTCATAGTAAAGTTAGTCAGTTCCCTATCTCTGTTCCCATTACCACCAGTTCCCCTGTCCTGAGCTTGAACTACTGCCACAAGTCATTGGCCCAAAAGATGAAATAACTGAAGGCATTGAAGCTTTTTCCAATAGTTTTTCCAAGAGGATTTATTCAAGTAACATTAAATCCCTGATAAAGCTTGTAAACAATTTTACTAACAATCATCTCCAGTCTCAAAAAGCAGCAGCACGTTAAAGAGATTTATTTATTTTAATAAAGGCAGACAAAGCAGCATTCTGTTCAGTAGCACCACATCTAGATTCCAAGAGAACTTTAGGTCAAGAATTATTTGTTAGTCTTCTGGCCTTTCTTTTTTCCTTTTTCTATAAAGCCTCACTCCTGAACTGTCACTCCAGGTCAAAGAAAATGGAAAGTGACATCGATTTCTGCAGAAACAAAGAGCATTCACGTTTAAGTTATAACCGTTTCAATATACTTTTAGTAGAAGCTTCCAGTAGTATTAGCTGCCACTGTTCAAAAGAGATCTCCCTAGGAGAGGGAGAAAGACAACACTCAGTGTTTTCAACAACATCCTCTAAGTACATTGCTACTTAGCCAGAAATTCAACAAACACTCCAGCCTGAAATAACACTTCGACACGAGCTTTCAGCCAACTCTGATGAGTCACTAACTGAAGACTAGAAGGTAGTAACATCCACAGGGTTTCTATTCACATCCCTTTCAAGGTGATTAAATGAGGTATGTTACTGCATTTCTGTTTCTCTCTCATTACAAGCCAAAGGTACAATCCTTGGCAGGTTCCAGTGATCAGTGGATCCACACTGATGCCCCGTGGATGAGCAAGTCATACAGATTCTGTTCCTTCATGGTTCTCGTTCAGATACGCATCTTGGATCACACACAGGGTCTTTTCTTCAGCTTCTATTCATATCACCTTTACCCCCCACCAATATATATTCATCCATCAAAACACCCAGCTGCATATGAGTGACAACCAGTGAAATAACTGCTACCACAAGCCATGGAACTGCAGTGGCTGGGCTGTGTTCCTAAGGTCACTTGCATAGCAAGAGGCATTTGGATGTGCAGAGTCTGAGCAGATGGCTGAAGGCTGGCCTGAAGAGCAGCGTAGGAGTGCAATGAGCTGTCAGCACTCCCAGCAAGCAGACCACTAGGCCTGTGCACCTGTAACGAGTCATGGTAAGTAGAGCACAAATCTTGCCCTGGCAACTGGGCAAGAGTAGCCAAATGCTGAGCTAAAGGGTGGTAACTAGGTTGCTGAAATAGAACTTGAGTAGTGGCTTGATGGCTCAGATTTTCCATTCCTTCCTGTTGTTGATGTTGGATTGTTACTTGCTTCTTTATGTTATTGATTTCTTTGTCATTCTCATAGTATCTGAAACAAATTGGAAGTTAGATTTATCAACAAGGTAAGTTCACAGAGCTTGCCTATATCCCAAAGTTTTCACCGGTCAAGCAACATCAGCTTTTTGGCCATAGATATATACAATAAATGAACTGTTTGCAGTTCACTTCCAATTATCCTGGTGGGATCTTCACATCCTAGCAACATGTGTTATGAATAATTTTGCATCTCAAGTATATTTTACTGATGGACTGGCTATGGAAGATTACAGAACCTTAAGTCCACAACCATCTTAACATAGTTTATGCAGGTATTTGTGGAGTATTGATGTGCATAGCTAAGAGGAACAAGGGTAATTCCTGTGAGATGCTAAGAAGAAACATTCGCATTTTTGATAATCATTAGGATGATCAGTCACTGAAACAAGTTGCCCAGAGAAACTGAGAAATCTCCGTTCTTAGATAGCCAACACTTGACTTGACAATGCCCCAGAGCAGTCTGGTTTAACTTAATTTGGCCCTGCTTTAAGTAGGGATTATGATGTTAATCATAATTACACAGTATACTATCATTCCCAACTTAAATCATTCTATGAATCTTTTATATTTTCTGTTGAGACTTGTATGTGCTCACATATATCAGACCAATATTGACATATTGTAGTTGCATCCTTTACTTGCGAAGCAGCAAAGAATAGTTCTGAAATGTTTTCCTACTGTATTCCCAATGTTAGGGATGCACTGCTGTCTCTCTGCAGCAATTACTTTATGAGTACAATTAGAAGACAAAGGAAAAAAAGCTTTCAGCAGCTATCTGTTAAAGCTTCTATCCAATCACATAGACAACCAGTACAAGAAGATGTGAAGAACACCGGACTGCGCACTCCATCCTTCCTTGCATATATCATCTGTTAAAATGCAGTATTTTGTAAAAATGAATGGATTTTTTCCTTTTATTCCTCTCCCCAAACTAGAGATTACCAATGTAATCTTAACTACAGCTCAACTCCATCAGCTATAATTAATCGTAACATTTTTTTTCTGTGTAGTTTTTGTTTTGTTTTAATAAAACAAAGTATTAATATCTTCCTAGGAGCACTATGAGGTTACTTTCATTCTGATCTTACACGAGCATCATTTCAGTGCATTGGGCAAGATGCTCCCAGGAATAGCTTGTTAGCAATTCAAGCTGGGTTGTCCAGGCAGGAGAAATCTGCATACATATCCGTGAGGCACACACAGAAGCTGCAGCAATCAGAGATGGACGAAAATGGAGGAAAGTGTGATCTACAAAAAGAAAAAAATAAAAATGCATGGATTATACTCTTACTAATCACTGCAGTGAGCCTACTACATACAGATGTGTCAAAACAGGACAAAATTAAATCCTCAACTTAGTTCCACATATCTCAGAGGAGTAACTCATGCCCATAAGAAGTCTCTCAAAAATGGATGAAGCTTTCCTGAAGATATCAGTTCTACTTGTTGCTGTTATCACTTGTTGCTATTCAAAAAGAGACAAGGAATAGACTAACTATGCTGAAATGTTTAGATGAACATAAGTCAGATATTGACAATCACAATTTACACTGGCAATGAAACTGGCTTACAATGATGCCACAACTCATTGCCTCTCACATGGGCAGATAATGGAAGTGGTGCTGCAAACCAAAATCATTACAAACCCTATCATTCTAAATATCTCATATTGCACAGGACCCTCAGAAATATAATTAAATCTGTGTAAGACCACATCTTCCATTGACAGCAGTTCATGCCAGATAACCCTTTCTGATAGTCTCTCTATTAAGAGTTCCAAGCTAAAGAAAGAAATGGACCTTGGCTTAAGATCTCTGAAAAGAGACAAAGCTAATCTGCAAGGAAAGGACAACCATTTGGCATCGGAAATAACTGCCTAGTGAGATACCCTTCTGCATACACAACTCTGTGCAGTCCATTGTATAACAAGTTTTAAAGCCCTTATCTCTTTCAGATTTTTGTCTTCTGCCAAATGGAGGATCATTCTACCACAAACTAATCCTCTTACCTTGCACTGAGAAATCAAGGAAGTAATATGCATATTTCTCCATAAAAGTTTTGACTGTTGTCACCGAGTTGGATGGCGAGCCGTCGCAAAGGTCATTCTCGCCAATGGACACATGGAGGTAGTAGTCAATGTAGTGTGCTGGTGTGGGTAGACACAGATTCCAGTTGAAGTTTTCCAAAAGCAGCATTTCCATCCTAAGCAAATCTTTCTTATTCAATACCACGTTCGCATTGCACATGTATGCTAGGTTATTTAAGTGCTCCAACTTTGGAACTTTATCTTCTTTTTCTTCAAATTTGCCTATCAAAAGAGAGAGTTTTCAGATAAGGCTTATTGTTATGATTGAGTACTCAAAAGCCAAAGAACACTCCCTCAGACAGAAAGTCTAACAGTAAAAGGTGCTTTTAATAATTTTTTAAAAATTTATTAAAACAAGAGGGATAAAAAAATAAGCTTAATTTTTTAAAAAAGAAGAGGGATAGGAAAGTGAAGTGACATGAGTAGAAAAAGGCCAACAGTGGTCAATATCTTCCTATATCCTTTTTATATTTTATTTTTGCTTACATAGTGTTGATGCCAAAACCAAGATTAATGGATTAGGATGAATAGCAGAGCTGAAACAGCACAAGAAATGTAAGATTCATAACTAATATTACGGGTATTAGTAAGTTTACAGACATTAGTTCTTAGAAAACAGGTACAGTTTTAAAACTGGGTGGCCCAAACAATTTCTTTCACATTAAAGAAATTTGCTCATTAAAGATTACATGTTCCAACTATATGTAGTTTCTGTGAATGTCCACTGTAACAGGGAAACTCTTTAAGAAGTAGAAAGCATTTTAGTGTGGAAATCTTTGAGACTTAAGTTGTAATCTACTGATTTTCCTTATTCTTGATGGGTAAATTCATATTCAACCTTTCTGAGAAGGCTGCTGTTTCATTTCCGGTCATTTGCAAAGGAGACATTTTTCCTGCTATAATGTAACCTCATTTAACAATAAACTATTAAAACAACATATCGGGTTGATCGTGAGATGGCCAGAAGCAAGCCATTAGATTGACCCTGCCTCTCTCTTATGTTATCTCTAGGACAGAATTGACACTCCCCTGCCAAATGCCACTTAAATGTGCTAGAGTGGCGTGCAGCAACAGATTTTGCAGAATTAGTAATTTGATCTTTCAACCAGCTCACAACAGCAAGGCCACCCATTCCCAGCAAAGCAGAGATACTGCTTGGCTTCTCTCAGCCTCTACATAAATTGTAATCCACAGCAGGAGAAGCCATTTCTGTCTTTTCACTGTAGGCATAAACAAGCTAATGGACCTCTACTTACCCGGAGAGAGAACCAGACTCTGCTATGCTACAAGAAATTATAAATTATATAAATATGCCCGAAACAGAATGCAATGAGCAGTTTTCAATCCTAGATTACAGAAGTACATTAGTTTCTACCCTTATTTCACAATAATGTTCAAGAGGCCTTCATACCAAGGTAACCTGGATGCCACATTCCCCTTATGCATTCCTCCATCAAAATTACTTGGGGGACAAGGATGACATAAAAGTTACTGTCCCGTCTTCTCAAGCTGCCCACTGAATGCAGTTTTAAAACTAAAACAAAAACACCAGTAATCCCAGTTACTTGCTTACAATAGCAATTCTGTCAAAGCATCTCTCCTCCTCAAGTCGCTTTTGAAGACGGTTTTCTGATGATAACTGGAAGCGGTTTGCTGAAAGGCAGTCAGTCAAGTACGAAGAAGGCAGTGTGGGGAAAATAGAGCAAGGAAGATCTAATATTGAGGGGAAAAGAGGTCCTTTGGTTGTGAACACTATCCTTTGGGTATGGAAGCTAAATGCACACACTACAAAAAGGAAGATATTAAAAACCCTCGGGCAACACCACCTTTGCCCTTGCTGCTTCAGAATTTCTCTTTGTCCCTTCTTGTCTTGGGGGGCCTCATTAGCTAGGGTCACTGAAAGGCTAAGAGAAGTACACTCTAAGTGATTAACATAAATAATTCCTATGGGATTAGCAGAGAGCACACATTTTCAGAGTCAAGATAGCTGAACAAAGCTGCACCTTTTTCTAAATTGCATTTACCAGCCTACTGAGACCACAGCAGTCTCTAGAATGACTCAGTTTTTCACAAGCAGCTGAAGTATTGTCACTGTGTACAGAAAAACAGGATCTCACTCTGTTTACCCTTCTTTAGAAATATATATATATTTATGTGTGTGTGTATCCACAGTAGATCTGATGCCCCCAAGATTGGACCTATCAGTAATAAAGCAAGGTGTTACTTGGCTGCGAACTTAAGAAAGCACATCTTTTAAAATTCTCACTGTTACCAAGCCAAAAATGACTTATCTCCAGCCCTGCTTTGTTCAAAAACTAGCAAGAAGCAATTGCCAGTAATAATAATTTTCCAGTACTACTTAAGTAACATCCTTGCTGCAAAATCCAAACCCATTCATTTAGGTGCATTGCTATTTAAAAAGTATTCTGGAGTTTATTTATCTTTGTTCCTGGAAGCATGTAACCCACAAATGACTCTTGCTTCAGTGATCCTCCCATCGCCTCTACAAGAGTCCTGTTTTACTAAGATAGATTAATTGATGAGATATTAGCATGTCATATGGCTTCAGAGTATTCTTGTCAAATCTAAAAACAATTAAAAACAGTATTGTACCAGAAAATTATGTTAAAAGATCTTGATATCCATTTAGGATAGCAATTCTATCCAACAATATGTCTCCAGTGTCTTAAAAGCCTGACAGAATTTTCTGTACTATTAGCAGCTTAACTATTTTTTCAACACATTTAAAAGTATATTTCTATCTTTAAGCCTGTTCAGATATCATGGATATAGAATGCATTAAAAGTGTAATAGACTCCACCACAGAAGACCTTAACAGTAATAATGAATTATAAAATTCATCCATCATATGGAATAAACAGTCCTTTCCTGTTCTATCAATTGGAAAAAAAAAAAAAAAAAAAAAAAAACTTTAAAATTTAGGAGTCTGTATACACACATTCACGAATCCCCTTGGTAAACCTGAATTTAGCACTGTTTAAGAAAAATGAAAATTGAGAAGTTAACCTTTTGGGTTCTTTTCCTACACAAGGTGATGTCACAGCCTGATGCAGAAGTTTAAGGATCATGCTAGGAGAAGTAGGAGAAACCGCTGTATGCCCAGGAAACCAAGGATCTATTATTCTGACTTCTGTAAGTTGCAGTTCCTTCTTACTTCCCACTAAACCCTGGAAATTTCAAGATGTCAGACTAGTCTGGAGAACAGAGAGAACAGACTATCAGCATGGTAGCATTGGAAAGCTACCATACTGACACAGGGCAAAGCTGTTTAAAAGCAAAATGAACTTGGTCAAGTCAAGGTTAAAATTAATGGGCAACAGTTAAAATTTAATTTTTTTTCCTCCTGCTTTTCAACACTAGTTCTTAATTTTAATGTTAGATAACAGCAGCCACTGCAGCAAATTGGAGACTGAGTATAAATGTAGCTAGATAAACTGAAGATCCCAGAACTGAGACAGGAATCAGGGTAAGTAAATCAATTGAGGAATGTCACTTTAACTAAACTGTAAAATTCAAACACGAGCTACTTTCCAAAGCAATACGCAGCCAACATGGTCACCTTTTCTTTCACAGTCCCATCTTAACCTGAAAACTTTACTTCCAATTTTGCCAAGCACTGGCCATCTATTTTTAAATTGAAATCTGGAAAAGACAGCAAAAGTTAGCTCATTGCACCAGACCAAATAGATCACGGGCACGCTGGGAAAGTTTAGCATGATTTTGAAATGCCATGTGTCCTTCTCCAATACATTTTCTTCCGTAAGTTAGAACATACATACTACTGCTACTTTGGCTTCTTTAGCATTACTACAGAAACTCAGATCCTTTGTGCAGCGTATTTATGCTGAGAGAACCAGGATCTCCAGTAAAACTGTTGCAAAAATATTAAAGTCTCAGGCAAGACAGTTGCCAGTCTAGGGTAGTCCAGGCAATATACCTTAGCTGGTTTAATCAACAACACGATTAGGGAAGAAAAGCAAAACAGTTTCAGCAACGTTATCACCTGGAGTCTGGAGTGTGAAGTTTGTTAGAATGGATTATCTGACTCATCTGCATGCTTTTGAAATGCCACTGTAGACAACCTCAGTTTCAAGGTTTGCTGTTGTATTCAGAATGTTAGTTAGCTATAACTCTATTTAGTTATCACTGTTGTCCTCAAAAAGAGTTTTATTTTGAGGTGACAGAGTCCTAAGCCTTTAAAGGAAGGTTTTTTTAAGTGCGTCTAAAATTTACAACATCCACAAGGAGGCCCACTGAGGTCAATTGAATGAATAAAGTAAGATGAAAATATAATGGAAGTTTACATTTGTTTGTGACTAACTTGTTTCTAAATTCTAAATAAGTAGTCACATGCCCCCATCCCCACACACAAAAATAAAAGTAAGTGCTCTTTTTAGTACATATCCACGCTTTTGATGAATGAAACACTGATTAAATCCTACTGTCAGGGGAACAGGTTTAAGCTATAAAGAGTACATTTTATTAATATATTTGTCACATTATCAAAACAGCCTATCCATCCATTCCAGCTTTTCCTTAGGAAAAAATAAAGGTCACAGGAACATCAGTGCTGTCAAACGTACCCTGAAGTATTGATTCATCCACTGTAGGAGGTGAAAGTCACTACGTACACTTACCTACAGAGGACACAGTTCAGAGTGTTTGTGGCAGGTGGGTGAACGGTTTTCCTGGCATTTTGCACAGATACCAAAACAAAAGCAGAACATGCAGGCAGGTTTTTTTTTATTACATTTTCAGGGTCCTTGAGAAGACCAAGCAACAAAAAAAGGACAGCCAATTTAAAGAGAAATTAAAATGCAAGTATTCTTTGTCTCATAAACAATTAAAATCGATCCAAAAAAAGGATAGACCAGTCAAGCCCAGCATAAAGTCCAGATCTGTGGCTACTGACACAGCTTTTTTTTGTTTTTTAATTATTATTCCTGTCTTAGTCCAGAAGGCACTACAACAAACTTCTGACACTCTCTCCCATGCCACTCCTGGACAAATACAGTTCCTAATGGTCCTCTAAGCAAGAGAGGAAGGAGACAGGCTGTTTAGAGATACCATGTTGACTTCCTTTTTCTGTAGTGTCTTGCAAAGCCAGCAGTCAGGGATTTTTCAATGCTCTGTACAATACCTAGCACACATGCAAACCATGGTGCTTAATGCACCTGAGTTTCTAATACCTTACTAGTAAAGTTTAATATATTATGAAAATATTCTGCCCATGTTATATCACCAGGTAAATGAAAAATGTATAACATTATAAGCAAGTTTTATAAGCACAACTCCATATCCTGGACTGACACACACTATTGTCTTGCTCAGCTGCCATTGTCAGAAGAGCTACCTGCTCATGAAAGCAGGACAGTAAATGAAGAATGGATCACAAAGCACAAGCCAATGGGAAAACTGACTGCTGATGGTTTTACACAGGCAACAGGGAATTAGGTAATAAACAATTATACGTGCCCCTAAATTCAGCCAAGTTAGGAGTAACATCTTTTCTTGCTCTAATTTCTTTAGTGTCCTAACTCAGCTATTAAGAATCCACTGGCATATTAAGGAATTGGGCAAAAAAAAAGACAACCACAAGAAAATTAACATAGTGCTCTGTAAAGCAATGCAGCACTGGATGTGTTAAAGCTTTGCCTACAACAATACTCAAAAACTGTTAGTGAGTCTCCATAGCAGCAGAACCCTTGAGACAGGGGGGTCCATAAGAACTAGAATTGCTGAAACATTCAATGCAGCTGAATGGCTCAGAGAGAGGCTGGTGCTTTTATCAGCTGCTGAAGTACCTGCTACTGAAGAGGGTTAGCTCATCAGGGAAGAAAAAAGCATCTTTAAGATACAGCTAGGATTTTACAGCAACAGGCAAAAGCTGTACTGCTTGAACTATAGTTATACACTGTAACATTGCAACAACACCCAAATACCACAGTTACAAAACTCACAGGAGAAAGAGTTGTGGTAGTTTAAAACATACTGCCCAGGTGCTTGCTGTCTCCCCAGAGTTTACTTCTCCTGCAGCTGGACCAGCTGAACAGTTTGTATCAGTGCATCTCATCTACCTTGGGGCAGCTGGTTTGAACAGTTTTTGACAGGCAATTTAAGGCAAGCAGCACTACAGCAGATGGGATGTCCTTACACAATCTTTATCCAACAGAGCTAGAGCACCTTAAAAATATCACACCCATTTTCAGTAATAAATTGCCTGATTAAGATGCAGTCTGTAGCTTTACAACCTGCTGCTGCCAGCAGTGCTCCTCTGCAAGAGGCTGCCTTCCCCCCAGCTGCTGGGGACACGGAGTGAAATGTGAGTTCCTCAATTCTCTCTAGCCAAAATGTTACTTAACATTTACTTAAATGTGTAACTTACTTAAAAATCAATCCATTTACAGAAACTATTTAAATGCCAGCTGATTTTGTCTGGAGAAAAACAGAGATTACTCAAAACACTGGTGGGAGAGGTGGAGAGTACACTCCAGGTAGGCAAGGAAAGTAATAACACTTTTCAGACATCTTATCTGTTTCCAAAGTGAGCATCTGTCCATGGCTGAGCGCTGAGACAAGGATCCTGGCTTCTGTGCAGGTGTACTGGTTGGTAATTATCCTGCTCCAAAGCCAGCTGTCTTGCCAGAAGACCACTAGTCCCAGCTGCACAGCACTGCCACCTGCCTAAAGCCACCATCTCCCCAGTTTACCAGCAAAGCAGTCAACCTGGGTAGTCACTAGTCTGCATCAAGCAAGGGACACATGGAGTTTCTTGAGCAGTTTTAACTGCTGAATGTCACTGATGATCTTGCAGAGGTAAGAACCTACAACCTCTTCCATTAGCACAGCTGGACCAGGAAAGGATGTCCTCTGTCTTCCAGCCATGTACCTAGCCAAAATGTCCTTGTGGACTAGGTCTGACTGTGTTACAAAAGCACGTTTAGTTTATGATTCTGGTTTGGAGCATAAAGTTTCCTTTAATGTAAGTGAAGGAAAAAAAACATCTATTCTAACCACATTCCTAAACTTGACATCCATTTGACATCCATTGACATCCATTTTTCCAGTGATATTTCCAGTGATACTGAGCCAGCAGTGTGCCCTGGTGGCCAAGAGGGCCAGTGGGATCCTGATGTGCATTAAAAGGAATGCGGCCAGCAGGTCAAGGGAGGTGATCTTCCCCCTCTACTCTGCCCTGGTCAGGCCTCACCGGGAGTACTGCTTCCAGCTGTGGGCTCCCCAGTACAAAAAAAAAAAAAAAAAAAAAAGACAGGGATCTCCTGGAAAGAGTCCAGCGGAGGGCCACAAAGATGATACGGGGCCTGGAGCATCTTCCCAATGAGAAAAGGCTGAGAGACCTGGGTCTGTTCAGCCTGGAGAAAAGAAGACTGAGAGGGGATCTCATCAATGTCTATAAACACCTGAGGTGTGGGAGACAGAGGGATTTGGCCAACCTCTTTTCAGTGGTTTGTGGGGGCAGGACGAGGGGCAATGGCTGCAAGATAGAGCACAGGAAGTTCCGCACCAACATGTGAAAGAACTTCTTCACGGTGAGAGTGATGGAGCACTGGGACAGGCTGCCCAGGGAGGTTGTGGAGTCTCCTTCTCTGGAGATAGTCAAGGCCCGTCTGGATGCCTTCCTGGGCAACCTGCTCTAAGGAACCTGCTTTGACAGGGGGGTTGGACCCAATGATCTCTTGAGGTCCCTTCCACCCCCAACAATTCTGTGATTATGTGATTTCCTTCCCTCCCCCAATAGCTTTCAGTTCACTTCTAGATTTTGGTGAACAAGTATCATTCATTTTCAGAACTGATTCAGAGGAAATAACTGTTGATGACATTAGTAAACTTCAAAGCTTTTATAGCTATTCCGAGGGGCTAAACTATCTGGGAGGAATTTCCAGAGGCCTTCTCCAATTATCACTCAGTGCATACATCACAGAAGAAACATACATCTTCCGACTAGAGAATGACTGGGTGATTCAGGGGACACACACCCATGTTCCTCTCAACTGTAGCAAGTCCAGGCTGAACATCATTTGGCTACCAGCACAATTTGTCTGGAACAGCGTTATCTTCCCACTCCCTCATCTCCTCTGCAGTTATTACTGTCGTGGGAAACACTATCATCATCCAGTTTCCCTGTCTGGGGAAACTGATGAGCCAGTCAAAATGCTTTTCTAGAACACAGCAGGAGAAAATAGCTCCAGCTAACTTACAGACAACCAGGGAAACGCTGAGATCTGTGTCACAAGAACACTGCTGCTGTATGCTCAACGATGTGTGACAGCAAAGTTTGTAGGTGGAGGGTAAAAAAAAAAAAAAGTTTTTGAGCTCCTTTAGATCTGAGATAGAAGCAAACTTCAAGCTAAATACAAGTTGCCAACAATTTCTCTGAGCTCACCCAATTGTAATCAACTAACATTTAGCTTAGAATTTTGTTGCTTCCACTTCAAAAGCTGTGTCCCCAAAAGCTTCCCTATTGACCTCTCCCCACCCTCTCAAAAAAACATAAACCATCCCCCCACTTACATGTAAGAATTCTTACCTCTAACCAGACCTCGTCTTGCTTGTGGTCTGCACACTACCCTTAACCTCTTGCTTTTTTCTAAGGAAGTTTGTTTTTTCCTCCTGATTGCTTTCTTAAAACATGTTTGTAATGTTTATTGAAAGATATTCTGTGTTAAACATTCATCTTGATGGAGTAAACAGCAGCATTTTGAAAAATTGCTAACTGAACTACTTCATAAAGCTGAAGTTTTTGTCTCTCTAAAGTTATATACGTATTTTTAGTAAGTACAAAGTCTTGCTACACAGACTGAAGAGCACTATCGCTGCAATTCTTTGCTGAAAAACGATGCAACTTCCTACAGTAATGCTTTGCAGGAAGTTCTAATTGCTGCATTTGCAGTAACAGGCAAGGAACCAGTTTTATTCTTCTTCACTACAGCAAGATGCTTTAGGTGACTTCAGGTCAATACTCCAAGTCTTTTAGTACAAAGTTGAAGAGAAAAATCATATTACAAGATTTCTTCCATTTCATATCATTTTGAAAATAACAAGCTAAACCCAGGAATCCCCACTTAGTGTCAAATAACTTTTCCTGACTTGACTTGCATCAGCTCAAGCTACACATACCAGAAAAGAATGTCCTTACTACACATTAAAATGGCCCTAACAGTAAACAACAGTGTTTGCTATGCTCCCCGAAGCCTTCAGACTGAACAATAGCATATAAAACCTTATCTATAGAAATTATTTAGGCATTCATTTTGTGCAAAGCTGCTTTGGTTCAACTTTCAGTATTTTGCTTCTACATATTGGTAGGAAAGCTACCTTTACAATAATAGATTTTTCCTATAAGGTATGATTGTATTCCAGATCTGGATGTACGAATGCTGCTGCATATACTAGTGTCAATTTTAGAAAGATTCTCATATTCATTAGCTCACTAGACCCAGACCTGCTGTTTTAATCAAATTGCCTTAAAAAAATAATAACGCAGAAGTTGCAAAACATTTCCCTCTAGTGCTATCGTAGGGCAGTTTGTGAACTTTCCTTTGCTTCATTCACAGTTGATTAGAAGTGATATAGAGTTGCATTTGACTTTATTCATTTACATAAGGACAGCCTCAAAAGCTTTTTTTTATTATTATTTCTTTTTAAATCCTAGAAGCTACATGAGTTCAGCCCTCCCAATCTCATAAAGGAAACTTCTGCCCAAGATCCTACCATTATACCAACTCTGACAACTCATACGAAGTTTGAGGGTACTACTTCCACCCTGTCTGCGTAGCACTGCAAATGTAAGTTATAGCTATAAATTCTTCCTCTAAATCAAAAGACAAAAAGTTTTTAATAAGAACCGTTGAAGCATCAATTTTATGCTGGAAAAAATGGAAGAGGAGTATACTTGAAATTGTCAGTTTTAAATAAAATCCTATTCTCTATTCCTGAAGGTCACTTTCATCCATGTACTTGGGGGGGGGGGGGGCGAGGGGAACGGGGACACACAAAAGCAGCAATGCTATGAGGCTTCTTGCAGTTATGATGTTACACAAACACACACACACAAAAAAAATAAATCCATCAGAAGGTCCAAAAGCTAAGGAGTGCATTTCTGAACAGACTTCAGTCTCCAGGCTGCCTGAACCTGGTATTTCATTCTGCTGCATTTGAAATAAAGGGCGCAGTTTCCTAACAATTTTAAGGTCAGCCTTAGTCCCTCTCCCCTCCTTTGCAAGGGCATGAAGCTTGTCTGACCCCTCAGGAGAGTGAAGAAAAATCTTTGGTAAACAGAAAGAAAATACTTCCTCAGCTGGGATAGTTTTCTGCCGATTTACTCTTCCAAAGGAGCTCACACAATGTTCAGGTCTGCAGAACCACAACAGCTCTACCCAGGGCTCGTGTAGGCTGCAGCAAAACTACACCTGCAGGAACCATTTTGATTCTTTGTTCTGATTTTAATATTGGCCTTTTCTGTAACATGAACCAGCAACAGCTCCAAGTAATTCACCACCTTTTTCTGATGAGTGAACAATGCTTAAATATACCATATGTATGGTTTGTTAGTCTTTTACCATTATCTCTGCAGATTAAGCTCTTCAGAGTACTCCCAGCAGGGAAAAGCAGTAGCAAACCTGCATCCTGAGGAATAAGCATATAACATCACCTTATTTCCTTGAGAAATGGTTTCTGGCTCTTCATAGCATTTTTTACCTTAATCAATATGACGACTTGCACCTACCAGCCACTACTGCTGCAGTTTGCATAACTTTCGTTGTCCACAACAATAGTGTGTTGCTCCGCCTGTCTCCTGTATGGCAGGATGATTTCCCTATAACCTAGAAACAGAGTTTGTAAGTCTGCAAAGGTAGTCTGCAACTCCTTGAGGCACCAGCCCCACTGCCTTCCACTTGCACAGCACTGGCTGCAGAGACTTCAAGAATAATGACAAATATTCAAGATTTTTTCAAGTGGATGCCAACACCAGACCTTCAGTGTTACATAACAATGACCGGCTATTTGATAGGAGCCCAGAACAAGCACTAGACATTCCAGCATCATCAACATATCCTCACGAAACAATTTTCCTTTCGCCATCATTCCCTGATCTTCATCATCCCTTTCCACTGATCCAGCTTCAGCTACCCAAAATTCCTCTACGTGTTAACACCAGCATGCAGATGTGCAACACAAGTTAGGCAGAATTTAAGACTACTTTATGCCTTTCTGTGGACTTCACTAGGCACTTACCCTAAGTAGATAGAAGCTGTAGTCTTAACAGAGAAAACAGCACACGACGTGTAAAGAGAACAACCATCTGCTCAGAGAAAGTTAAAAAAAAAAAAAGGCCTTAGACAGCAGCCAACTTACTTGCTAGGAGAAGACAGGCAAATGCAGCGGTGTACAGTTGCTTGACATTGATATTGTAGCGATCCATGAAGAGGTCCAGTAAGTAGACAGCAAGATGCCGGGCTGTAGGGCAGAGGCTGCAACGGTTGCTGAGGATGGTCAGGAGATCAATGAAGTACCGGCGCATCCCAATCTGTGGTGAATGGGCCTTATACAAAGGAAGGTTAAGTTCCTACAGGGAATAACAGAGAAGAAGAAAAAAAAGAAGGAAAGAGGTACTGAAATATACCATTTATATACCATTTCACTGTCTGGAATCCCAGCCACCACCTGCTGCAGCAGCCACTTAGCAAATACAGCACTGATTGACACAGAAATCAGGGCTGGGTCAGGGCATGTTTTGTCAGTCAATTAACTTCCAGTTCTTGGGTCACTCATGCACTTCCCTTACAAACATTAAACACATGCTCAAATACTTTAAATTAGTTTAACCCAGGAGCTTGCAATTCTCAGGAACACCAGACTCCTTTGCCATGAAAGCTGTCCCTTAAGGACTGCTTTTTATTTCGTTCACCCAAACCGGATTGTTAAGTAATGTTTCATAGGCTATCACTGCAAGATATGCTTCTCCTATACTGTCCCTTCCTTCATTGCCCAACTTACTACATCCTGTGCCAAAAAAAAAAAAAAAAAAAGGTCTCTAGCATAAAAAACTTCTATCTAATGTTAAAAGACATGCACAGTGCATAGCTGCAGTAAGAAAAATATAGACATTAACAAGAAAAAAACATGGGAGAATGGTTAGGCTTCTAATTACAGCAAAGTCAAGCACTTTCTGTACTAACCTATTTCAGCATTATAAAAGCTAGCAAGCTGACAGATTATTTCATGTGGTATATAAACTTTCATTTTAAAGGCAGAATTATTAAAGTTTTTGGTCTACCTATGCTAGATCTTCACCTGCAAGGGTTTTCCACACAGGTTTGTAGCCACTATGCAAAGAGTAGGTTAAGGGAAGGAGTGAAGATCCTTGGGAACACCCAAAAAAAATCTATTTCTAAACTAAGAAAGTATTAAATGTAGGCATTAATCATTTACTAATGCATTACCATGACCAGACTTTAATAAAAATAGGCTGAATACACATTGATAGGCATGGATAAGGAAAAAAAAAAAATCAACAAGGTACATCTCAGTAATTCAGATTCCACTTAAACATCATTTTTATATTACATGTGTTTGAAAAAGAGTTAGAAGTGGCATAGTGCTGTAAGATAAATGCATATGATATTGGAATACGGAGTGGTACATAGAGCAGTTAATCCTACTAAACAAATCAAGACGAAGAGATCAGAGCTCCAAAGTATCTGCGCTGGCTGCACCATTTACAGAGCAGGCACCACCGTGCAGAGCTGGTGCTGTGGCTGCCCCCCCATCTCCCTGGAAGGAAGCACTCGGTGAGCAGGTACAGCTTATCAGGAGAAAAGAGCGACGCGATCAGGCTCAGAGGGACATGCATAACTGGAAACCAGAGAGGATCCCTAACAAGAAGTAACATATGAAGACAGCAAGCCAAGTGCTGTTAGGGATGATTGCTTCCCAGGCTTTCTTAAAAAAAAAAAGTCAATGAAAAGGCATTCTGGACTCAATGGGCACAAACTGGGGACAGGCACACAGCCCTCTCAAATCTGGGGCAGCCTTCATTGGGAGGGGATTATAAAAAAATCCCCCACCAGAAACAATTTATAAAGGAAAGAGACAATGGATCACGTCCCCCCACATTGTTTTATGCCCAGAAATCCCTCATAAATTTGATTTTTAATTGCCTTGCTTACCCTTATGCACCCCTACTCAGTGGAGAATTTATGAAGACCACTCAAAGCATTGAATTTAAACCAATCAGATTATTCTGCCACTAGTTCAACACAGACATTTTACTCTCATTTAAGACACCTACCTTTTTCCTTCCTCCCATCTCCCCAATCAATTGCTAGTAAAGACTGTGAGAGGCATTCTGATTTTGTGCACCAAAATCAAACCACATGGGCTTCCATATAACAAGACTTAACAAGTCTGGCAAGATTCAATTACAGGGTTAAATTAGGAGATGCCACAGGCTGTGGTTCCTTACAAGATCCCAGGTATTAATTGATCCAGGGTTATCATCTGTGCACAGGCAAGAGCCTTGCCCTGCAGCACATAGCACGAAGCAGCTAAGTACTTCAGTAGGACTGCTTTTAGGATCAGTCTGAAATGCTGAGATGGTTTCCTATGAGAGAGAGGCAGATGGTATAAAGATGCAAGAGCTGGATAAGCAGGCTCACAGTTATGTTTGGCAACCACTGAAGACCTACACAAAGTGAGAAGCCCTACAAAGCCGTGGATATGCATCCCCTTCCATCAACTCCCCATAGGTTTCTTTTGCATAAGTTCATCAAGGGGAAAAAAAAAAAAAAAAAAAAAAAAAAGTTACTTCTTTGAATGCAAAAAATGCCTAGCTACTTGGAGATACTGTTGAGGACTAGCAACTACAGCTCTGGAAAAAAATATCGTGTAACAATAATAAAATCATTTCCAATGCTTAAACTTTTCCTCTATCTCCAGAAAAGCACTGGAGAGAAACTGTGAGTCCTGCCGCCTGCTGGAATTGCCTTTTCATATACTGCTTCTGCTTATCCCTGACCTGTTTGCTCCTCTCCACTCCAACCACCCCGCTGTGGGCTGCTGCACCATCACCACATCAAAATGCTAAAAGCAGCAGCATCATAAGATGCTCACAGGTGTCTTGGAACTTACTCAACAAACTTTGCTCAACATATTGATCAGCATCTCTCAGCAACAAGCCTCCAGAAAGACAGGGCACAGCATTTAAAGCTCTCACCACAATCTCCAAACACGAAAAGGTTTGTAAAATTGTGACTGTGCATGGTCTGAAAGAGAAGCCGCTTTAAGGCGAAGACAATTCATAAGCCACCTCCTACCAGCTTCAAGACCTGACCTTCTAAGAGAAGGGAATCAGTGTAAACACGTTTAAGTGGTGCTAAAGACAGCTTATCTCCCTCAGCAATCACATCTGAAAGACAGCCAGGCTCCTGACAGTGCCTCCTCATTCATCACACAGCCACGGCTCCGGAGGCAACCCGACCACCCGGCAGGCCCAAGGGACCAGGCTGCATCTGTGCATCGGATGGTTTTGTAACTGGGCAGAGCAAACACTTCAGAACTCACCCCTAGAGGAGATGCTAAGCAATAAGACTTAACAGAAGCAAAATAACTGAGCCAGATGAAGTTTATGCCTTCACTGGCTGTTTGAACTAAATCAGCCAAACTACAGCTGAAGAGGAGAGGACGAAAACTTAACAGATCACTTCCTCCAGCTCCCTTACAGCAGCAGTTGCCATAGTCCTGTCTGCCCAATATTTATTTTGGTTGGAGTACTACATCAGATAGCTTGGGTGTTCAGTATGGAAAGAAATTCCACACAGACTTTTTGCTGTCCAATTTCTTTTTAGCACAATGTTTCTCCCACTGATTTAAGCCAGTAATGAACTGACAAGCAGTAGGAAAGTTAACAAGTGATGTGACAGGATGGTAATAAGTCATACCAGTAACGCTCAGTTCTCAGAACAAAAGTGAAATTCATCAAGGTATTTTAGAACAGCTCAGAGGCTTCTTGACAGAAAGATGAAACTAACAAATATGCCTCAGGTTCTTAAATTCATGAAGATGTTAACTGAATTTGGCTTTCTACCATGTCACTTGGACTTCAGTCTGCATCTGTTCTCCTCCACAGGTGAAGCAAGCAGCATCCTGACTTCCTGCAACAGCTCCAGTGTTCTTGCCATCTTCCTCTACCTCTCAGCACCATCCATCTCCATTGCAAGACACCCAAGCTGTTGCACACAGGGATGTCCAGAGCACTGCATCTTCTGTGGAGAGCCAGGTAAATTACCTTCCCATTTCTGGAGCAGAATGAAGCGCCTAAACCAGAGCTACCCAATAAAAGTCCATTAATCTAAAAACAGCTGTTCATATACGTGCCCTACATAGACACAAGCTCAATTTACAACAGTAAACCTGATCCTTATCTCACTATTATTCCTTTTTAACCCCATTAACTACTTCTGTTTCTGGACATGTAAACAGAATCCAGAAGATAGCCCCTGCTACCACAATTCACAGATCTTGATTACCAATCCTAAACCAAAATCAGAAAAAAGGGTTCCAACCAATTAACAAAAATGCCCAGCAAAGTACGTAAGCTTCAACAAGACCTCCACAATTCTTCTTAATCCAGGGGAATGCTATCTAAACCCAAGAAAGCACCACTTGTGTGTGATGTCAATATATGGCACTCCAATTAAAAAAAAAAAAAAAAAGAAAAAAGACATGAAAAAGGTTGCTTGGTATTTCTAGTCAGAAGACTAGTAAAAACAAGGGTGACCTAGGCAATCACTTAATGGTCTGTATGTTGCATGTGCTGGAAAACAGCAAGTAGGTTACTTCCACTAGATTCTTAGAATTCCTGTAGTAAGAACAACAGATACTGCAAAACTGTTGCCATTAAAACAGGAATGAAACACCTGTAGATTAAAAATAAAGGGAAAACTTAGCTAGCATGCTATTAAGAGAAGGGCTATGAAGCTGGTGAAGGGTCTGGAGAACAAGTCTTACGAGGAGCGGCTGAGGGAGCTGGGGTTGTTCAGCCTGGAGAAAAGGAGGCTCAGGGGTGACCTTATCGCACTCCACAGGTACCTTAAAGGAGGCTGTAGTGAAGTGGAGGTTGGTCTATTCTCCCACGTGCCTGGTGAGAGGATGAGGGGGAATGGGCTAAAGTTGCACCAGGGGAGGTTTAGGTTGGATATTAGGAAGAACTTCTTTACTGAAAGGGTTGTTAGTCACTGGAATAGGCTGCCCAGGGAAGTGGTTGAGTCACCATCCCTGGAGGTCTTTAAAAGATGTTTAGATGTAGAGCTTAGGGATATGGTTTAGTGGAGGACTTGTCAGTATTAGGTCAGAGGTTGGACTCGGTGATCTTGGAGGTCTCTTCCAGCCTAGATGATTCTGTGATTCTGTCTATGAAAGAGACAAGCTCCTTCCTGTTTTGTGTTCTACCCAGTCCTCCATCTGGGGAAGAAAGGCGTCAGATTGATCTCCCAGATATAATTATTGCACCAAGTATGAGAAATCATGAAAAGCTAACACTACTATAACATTATTTAGGCAGGTGAGAAGATTATAGACAAGGAATTTAAAAACAAGTCTTGAGAGATGGTTAAAAATTAGTTATTATTATTTTTTATCATAGTGGCTTGAAAATTCAGAGCCCTCTGCATGCTTTGTCACAGTTAAGACTAGATAGCATCCTATCGATTTAATTCTGCACCTATTGTCATGCTATTCACTCTTCCCCACAAAAACAGTCCTTCAGCAGTGCAAATTGCAGTGCTAGCCCTTCCAATAACAAAATCATTTGTAGGAAGCTTGTTGGCAAGTCTCTCTGTGCTGGGGCAGCTGACTGCAGTTTAATGAATAGGTCAGAAAGGTTACCAATGTGTATATTTGTGAACAGTCTGACAGGACAGTTGATGAATTTAGCATTTGCTTATCTCCAGGGTGGCCGGGCAAACTCAACCTCAAAGAGAAAGACAAAGATAAGTGACAGGGCAGTGCTCTTTGGGTATGGCCAGCAGGATGCATTTCCTCTCAGAGTTGAAACGTGTGGTAAAAGTCTTCAAGCATCCACACTTGATTCATCTGTGCAAGCACAAGTCCAGTAACACACAGAGAGCAATCACAACTGTTAGACATTAAAATGATAAGGACAGCCTAGGATTCACTGCGTGATATGTTACTCTTATTCTCAGCCCTTCTGTGACCTCCTCTCAGTCAAGCCTGGAGGCTACTGAGCTACTGTTTCTGTTTTTTTAAGGGCTCTTCACTTCTTTCAGACAAATCTTAATCAGGCTGTCACAGAAGTGCCAGTCTTGCACAGCATCTGGATTCACAATGCAGAAAGTAAGAGACCAGCCTGGCAGAATCACATTAAAAAAAAAAAAAGTCAGACAATTCGTCTTACTATTTCCAGTGAAAATTTAAAACCCAGAGATTTTCTAATAAGGGCACATAGACAACGTATCCTTTATTTTTTCTCTTGTTCAGCAGTGACCAATCAGGTGGATGGAACAACAACTTAAACATACACTTATACCACATAGATTAGTGCTGCCAGCTTCTACCCTTACTGATTTATGATGCATTCCATCAGAGCACAAATGGAAAACACCATAAATTAAAATTTTATTCTGTTACCATTGCTCCTGTACACTCAAAAGGAGCACAAAACTCACATGCACCTCCTACCTGAACTCCAGCCACATAAAGGAACCACAATTTTCAACCTACTCAATGACTTTGGCTTACACTGGGCTATTTCACTTGCATTTTCAAAAAAAGCCCTGTTTTTCAGAATATCCACAGATAAAAGCAGGCTCCATTCCTTAAGATCTGAGCTTTGTTTAAACTCAGAAATTAAGCTTCAGTCATACTACCAAGATGTCATACAAAAAACCCTCCAAACACATGGCAGACCAGGCCAGTACTTCAATTGCACTTACAAACTTTTTGAGCTTAAACATACTGCCCTTCAACATTCTCCCAATGATCCCAAACATTTGAAATCTAAGAGAAAGTTGAACTACTATGGGTGCTTGAAAATCCACTACTTCATGTGTTTCACTGGGGTATTTTGTCAGACATTTCATTAAGTCCTTCTTATGCAGTTCAAAGCAGTCAGAAGTTCAGCAGCTAATCTGAGAAGGATCAGAGAAAGTGTGACAATTGAAATTCCAACTTTAAGGAGAAAGAGATCATGAATAACCATGTACTTTACTAGGACACCTGTTTCTTTCAGCTTCATGCATATGCTATCTATAACATAACCAAGCTACAGCTAGCAGCCAGCAATGCTACTGTTACTGCTTTTCAAAAGCTAGATGCTCCCACCGCCCAAGTGAACAGATTATGCTGTTGTTGCTGGACTGCCACTTTTGGAAAAAGCCTAATATTAATAAACCTCAATGCCTCTAACCCTGCTCTTTTCTTACCGCTCATTCAAACTGGAGAAGCTCATCAGAATGAAAGGTTAATGTTTTATCTTTTTAATTAATTGTAACGGCAAAGAGTCCAAACTCTTGTTCATGTCTACAGGTATCTGGGACCCCTGAAGTTCTCATCTAGAATTCATTTTAAAAAACAAAAACAGAAGCATCACCTACAAAATGCCATAGCGCCTTCCCTCTTCTTAAACTGCATGTGCAGTTGTCTGGTCTGCACCAATCCAAATTTCAGCCTGTGCCAGGCAGATTTGAATGTATCAAACTTACCATCAGTACTAGGTCAGCATTGAAAGGATGACAAGTTTTTAAAATAACATGAACAAAAGTGAACTTACTGGCTAAAAATACTACCTGTTACATTAAAATCTTCATGCTATCAACAGGTCAAGTAAACCAGGTGCTTCAGCAGAACTATAGAAAACACAAGGACATAATCTACTATAGAAAGACAAGCACATACACTGGATGCAGGGAGAAGAAGAAAAGATTGTATTTTTACAGAATAAACTTAACAGGACACTGCGCTACTTCTAACAGGAAGATTTAGAACTGCAAGAAATGTTCTTATGGTCAGTGAAGATAAGGGCCCCTCACAACAAGCTCTGTGTGCCTTGCGGTCCTGCTTTAGGGACTGCAGTCCAAACTGAAACTATGGACTCAAGTTGAGGGAAAAGTTGCCTGTCAAAACAGAATGAAACACTTCACAGTGGTAAACAGCATTTCTCATGAGATCTTTAAAATCCAAGAGGAGGTGGGAGATAGGAGCTTTCTCCTAGAGGAACTCACTCAGACATTCTTACCACTTAGAGGCACATTTTTACAACTTAAAGGACTGTCTGGTTTCAGCAGAAAGAAGATAGCTCTCCTGACCTGGCTGAAAGTAACTGCAGACTGCAATTTGGGCTCCCATAAAAAAAGATCAAGTTACAATATTAACCTTTTAAATTCACAAACAACAGGTCCTGTAAAATTTGGCCCTCCTCTGAGATGCTATGCAACAGATGAATAAAAAGGTAGAAGCAGGCAGATCTAGTAATTCAAATTAATTGCAGGAAATGAACTTATCCCCGAAGGAAACAGCCCAGCATAAGCACAGAAACAGGAGAGAAATAGCCACCAGACATCATTCAGTTTGCTGGGACACTCAGACTGCCTTCTAAAGTAAAGAATTTCCTAAAAAAAAAAAAAAAAAAAAAAAAAACCACTGACTTGTTACTTAGCTTTCCATACGTCTGGAGTATTCAGGGCTACTCAAGTAGGGAGAGTTTTGTAGAGATGTCGCAGTAGTTCCACTTCCATTTAGAAAGCTCTCTGATATTTGATGGAGAAGTCAGCTGCCTGGAACAACCAGTACCTTTCCATTATCAACTATTTCTACAATGGCCCTATGTTACTGAAGAATCGGAAAACATCAGCACACTCAGCACGTTTTATAGCTTGGCGCATATCGACTTTCCTAATACAAACATACACAGTATGCTCTGTTTTTTATTTTTCTTCCTGGCTCAGGCTTGCAACAGGTTTAATGTTCTGGTCTAACCTAGAGAAATAAACTCTCATTTAAAGTCTAAGGATGGGCACAGCACTTTTGAAACCTAAGTGTTGTGCTCTGATAGACCAGCACTCCCAATACCTTACAGAATACAGCCCTGCAAAGCTATCACTGCATCCCAATAACCACAGCACAGGTATTTCACTAGTCAGACAATTCAGGAGCTATTAATTTCTTCCACATTGAACTAGAGCCTTTGGGAAGTCACAAAGTCTTGCAGTATCTTTCGGCCCTCTCTGAATTAGAGGCCAGGTATACCGCATGCATTTGGTGTCTGCTCTCATGCAGAACACATCCATCAGACAGAGCACACATCTGGCACAAAACCTCCAGCTTCCAAGATGGTTAACAAGAACTTCCAATCCATGTGTGTGTAACAATTTTTGCAGTTAACATAAAACATTGGATTGTTTCAAGTTATGTCTTAATTGCTTCTGGTTTTCCATCAGCTGTTCTAGGGAAAAGAGTGGTGTGAAATTTTATTTCTTACCTTAAACATAGACTTGAAGGTACATTCTTCAAAGAAGTTGAATAGCCTGCAACATGCATTTCAACCTCCTCGACAAGCATCTTATATTAAGTTACTTTCCTATCAGACTCACATACTTCAACTGAGACCTGTTTGTTCTCACCCAAGACACACTGGTCCAGACTAAGACTCCTCAACAAGCATCTTCAAACAGAGAGGTCATGTAGGCTTGAGAGTACCATTGCCTGAATTTTCAGTATCCCAGTATTAACAAGCTAATAATACTAATAATGCACTAACAAGCTAATAATACTAATAATGCACTAACAATACTAATAATGCACTAACACGCTAGTGGGGATGCAACAACTTCAGTTTATTTTATTCTATGCAGTTTTGCTACAGGCATCCCTAAAACTGGCCTAGACTTACAAAATTGGCTTCAGTCCCTCAAAACTTATCTTCCTAAACTTTGCTGCAGGATCCTTTTGAGCAGTTTCACAACATTTTATGATAAATTGCAATGTTTTGAACAAAAACAAAACAGAGAGCCTCAGCAATACACTTAAGAGGTGTTTCTGCAGAATATTACTTGAGAAAAAAAAAAAATCACAGAAAGTGAACCAAAGAAGTCTTAACACCTGTGATTATTTTTCCTTGATACATGAGCACTATGGATTGTCATGTTGTACTTCCTTCAAAAAGAAAAGCAACCTCACAAGGTGGGTTGAATTAGTATTGTAAACCTTCCTCACCGCAGAGAAAGGGCAGCCCAGATACACTTCTCCCTCTTTGAAGGTTTTTTCAATTCAAGCAGTTCTTGTCATTTCAGCTGGCCTGGGTTTAATGTCCATCAACAAAGGAGAAGTTTTTAGATATTTAGAGTAGTGAGATGATCCAGAAAGAAGACTGAAGAATTAAGTTGTTGATTAAAAGGTAGCGGATACACTGAACTTGAAAATGACACCAACCACCAAAAAAACACCCCTGGCCTCTTCTTCCCCTATCAGTTGGCTTCCCCCAGTTCTCCCTGCCCCATGGAAGGCCAGGGAGCCCAGCCTCAGCTGGAGGACAAGAGAACAAACCAACCTGATTGCGAGAGACCTGGTAGCAATTGCATCACCTGGCACAAGTTATCGCTAAACAACTGTAAAGAAGACAAAGAGTGCAGAATGTCCAAAGTGTTAACTTTGTTAGCAGTAACATTATGAATTTAAAGCCATGTCAACTACAGGAAGGCAACATTTGCTGTGGGCTCGCTCCCATGCTTCCCATGTTATCAAGCTGCATTTAGAGCTTCTTCAGAGCTGGGGATCTACCAAAGGAAACAAAGAGCAAACAAGCAGCTTTAGTTTTACCTGCCCGCAGTACAAGAATTCACTGACGGTGCTGCACTATTCTGTGTATTGCAAGCCATTTTGTTTGCTTTTTTATCTGCCTGTAATGACACCCTAACTTCTAGAGAAGTCATTACAAGCCCTGTTGGTGCATCTTTCAGCTTCTTTACAGCTTGCCAGGGAACAAGGTCCCGTATTTTACTCAAATCTTAGCATTTATCTTGGTGAAAAGAAGCAAAACCATTTCTCGGCTTCCTGCAATGTGCTGATTTTTCTTCGCCTCCGTGCTCTCTTGGCACCTAACCCAAGGAGTGACCAGCAGGCCAGCTAAGTTAAAGCTGCCGACCAGTCGGGGCAGGTGGCAGTTCGTGCGGCTTCAGCTTGGAGCAGGATCCGGCCAGGAGCACACCGCAGGGGAGAGGAGAAGGAGGAGGGAAAGGAACAAAGCGGGGCCAAACCTTCGTCCTCAGGGTCTGATGGATGTCTACCGCCAGCTCCCCTTTCCACCACCGCTCCTCCATCCTCGTTCTTCCCATCCAGACAAAGGTTCGGAGGAGGCTCGGGGGCGCTCTGCCGGCAGGGGGAACAAACCGGCCGAGGCTCTTTCCGCCGGCTCTTTGCCCTCCCCGGGGCCCCGAGTCCCCTCTCGCTGCCGCTGTGGCTCCCCCAAGCCCCCCGCGGGCCGGGAGCAGCCGCTGCCAGCCGCCGCTGGGGGGGCGGAAGCCCCGCGGCCGGGGAGGAGGAGGAAGGAAAGGCGGTGGGGGTGCCACTGCCCCCACCACCCCCACGGTGTGGCGCTAGGGGTTAATTGGCTGTAATTAAGAGGCGGCCGCCGAGGGGGGAGCTGAGCCCCTGGGAGCCTTGGGGCTGGGCAAGGAGGGCTGCCTGGGAAGCGGGACACGAAGCTTCTCCCGGCTTCAAGACTGTGAAGGCTCAATAATACTCTCGGTGTTAATGTAAGAACAGTAAGTGCCCTCAGTGTTACCATAAGAAACGGGTTTTGTTCTCGTTTTATGATTCCGTCTTCAGCTGCAAGAAACATGTAGACCGCATGTTTGCTTGGGGCTGAAAGTGAGCTCTTCAGACCAGGTCTGACAGGAGCACAGCTCCCTGTCGGGCCACGCAGCAAGGTTTGCCTCTCCCAGTGACCAGCAAGCAACTCCAACCTGTACTGATGCCCTTGGGACCTGCCAAGGGATGCATTTCCCTCCTGTCCCCATACTTAAGCCATATCTTGCATCTCTTATTTGTGACAGGTCCCGTCCTTGTCACATAGACAGAAGGACCCTGATAGTAGCTGCATATTTGTCGTTTGCCTTCAGCTCAGCCTGGCTAAAATTTCAGCCTGATAACCACTGCTTTGCTCTGGGGGCTCGTGGCCCACCATCCCTCCCAACCTATTCTATACCAAAGTCTCACTGTTGATCTGCTCAGGATAAAGAATTTCCCAAGAAATTTCACCAGGCCTAGTAGCAGCTTTCCCATTTAAGGAAATGAACTCCAGTTTCAGAAATATAATTATTTAAAATAAAATATGCAAATTGCCTGTCATTCTACACAGGATTTTGCAAAAAGAACCTCACAAAATATTTTGTTCGTTGCTTTCCAAAAGGGAAGGAACAGAAAAAACCTGAATGCTTCATTCAAAGTAAATATTTGTGTTGATTTTAATGTTCCTGGGAAAGTATTTTTGTGATCAACAAATTTGTTGACCAATTCTTCTGGTGAAAACATACTGCGGTTGTTTATGGTCTATTTTCTGGCTTGTGCCCTGCTGTAAAAGAGAAACAATGAAGTTAAGTGGCAACAGCTATTAAACCTACAGATAAAAGCTGCCACCAAGTGTCCATCAGAAATAATTTTCCCCTATTTTCGTTCTAGTACATCTAATTATCGTGGTATCCCTTAAACAAAGTACTTGAGTCCCTTAATTTAAGCAAGGGCACTATTTCTTTCTCTTTTTACTTGAAAATGAACACATGGTTAAGAAACGTGTTGCATAACACTGAGAATTTCCTTACAAGTAATCTATTCATAATTCATACAACAATGTATTCATTTTCTGTAACTTTTTCACATATGTATTATCTCAACATAATTCTCAAGTTTATTCATGTTAAATAATTAAGTGATATAAATTCTTCAAAATACAGTTTCAATAATATGAACATAGTATGGATTTTCAAATATACTTTACGTCCCTATCATCTATTGCTTTAAAACATTTTAAATCTATATTATTTAAGAAAATCTTGAGAGATTCCATGTAAAAAAGAAAATTGATCCTAAAATGCTGGTTTTAATTTGCCAGCCAAAAGATTTTATTTTTCAAGATTATGGCCCATGTATTTCACCTGTTCCATTTGAAAATTAATTATCATGCATCAAAAGTGTCCTTCAGTAACTGCATTGATAATAAAAATTGAAACAAAGAATGAATCGAGTTGGTTCTCATTTCTGTAGCATAGCCATGTTAGTAGCACTCAAATAGACCTTGCTCAGGCCTTGCTGATTAAAAAAAAAAAAAAGTAAAAAAAAAAAAGTTTATTTGATATCATAAACTATACACAGTAACAAACTCAACAGAACAGTAGTTCTAGGATTGATAAGAGCTCAGGCATAGCCTTGAACCCTGGAATTGCTTTATTTTGAAGGAGGGAGTGCCAGCAAGGCCGCGTACATAAAACAGGGAATCCAGTACTATTCAATTTGATAGACAAACAATCTGCAAACATTATACCATAACTTGACCTGTTGATATTCTAAAAATTGGCTGCAGTTACAGTATACCTTTTCAATCCAAGCAGGATCATTCAAGTCATCAAAAAGTTCTAATATAATGGCACAGTTTGGGTTAAAATACAGGCTATAGCCACATCAGAACTGTGTTTATTAAACTTTCAAGTGTTTTAACAGACAGACTGAGCAAGATCAAAGCAAAATCCCATGAGGGCTCCTAAAGTAAATAGGCTTACATAGAATTTATATTAATTTAGAGAAAGTTTATGTTAATTCATCATCATTAATAAGTCATGGCTACGTAAAGCACAGGTACAAAGACAGTAAGCCTTCACTGATGTAAGCCTAGTTTCAAATCAATGACACTGAGTATTGAAGACTTTTTCTCTAAAAAAATAAACAGTTTAACTTAAGCAGGTCAGTATCGTCACCACTCTTCTATTGTTCTGAATGCTAAGACAATTAAATTCGTATAAAGCTGAACAAAGCTATCTGAAAATAATTAAGGACACAACCTTGATTTTCCCAGAGAGTGTCTCAGGCCACCTGCGTTTCACCTGCCAGCATAACAAGCTCAGAAGAGCCAGAGGCTCAGTTAGGGAAGCAACACCGTGGAAATGCTGCTGCATTGCAGAGAAAGTGCTGAGAGATGCTAAGCCTGCGTCAGTAAGGAGCTGGGGTGCTCTTAGTTGAGCCTATGTAGAAAAAAAGGTGCTTCTTAGTCAAGTCTTACGTGCAACACAAACAGCACCAGCTCAAGACTGTACCCCTATTGAGGAGGCTGTGTGTGCTCAAAGGACATCTAGAAGCAACCCAGGCCAGTTAGCTCACCCCCCACCTGTTACCAGAAGCAAAGACAAGCTCCAATAGTGCCTATTGAGGGGACCATTGCCAGCAGGGATGAGCTTGTACCTGTCTAGGGCCCAACACCCCCCACCTTTCCCAAGTGAGCAGCCCAGGTGGTTACCTCCCAGGTGCCTCCCATTTCAACAGGACCCCAAAGCCAGGTTGGCTCATCAACAGCTTGAGCACTAATTTAAGTCAATATGAGTGCTCTCAGTGAAAGTATAATGTGATAACTTCCTGAAGCTGAAAAAGTGATCTCCCTTCTCTCTGATTCTCCATGTCTCTCTCTCTTTTCCTGTCCTGATTCCCTTATTCCTTTGTACTAGTCTTGTCACTCATCACGTTTTCAATCCCTAATGTACTTTATTAAGTCTATTTTTTCTGTTAGGCTAATCTTCTTGTGGGAATAAAAATGTTGTTTTTGCAGAATTACATTGTTTAGAGGGAAGGAATGTGGTATTGAGATACGCTTGCAGTGAGAAGAAAGCTTAACAGACAACCTTGTAAAATGCAGACAACCAGACTCTTTAGAGCAATTGGGTGAAGAACATCGCGGTGTCAAGTCAGGTAAGTGAAGAAACATTACCACTTCAAACAGTAAAAAAAACAAAAGAAATTTGAAATTTAACAAGCTGGCAACTGATGGCCATGTATTGCCTGTGAAGCATCAGCTAGGTTGTGAACCTGGATTACCCAGTCAATGGGGAAACAGAGGAGGGTCCTGGTCATTGAGAAATAAAATATATAAACCTTACTGTGTGACTAGTAGGTGTGTTCCTGCTTGTGGGATGCCCGCCACTGCAATTGTGAATAAATTACTACTTCACTGAGATCCTTGCCTGAGCCTAAGTTATTGGCTACAGAGTGTTTCTCACATTCTGTAATTTTAGTGTTATGTGGGCTTATAGAAGGATCTGAAGCCAGTACTAAATAAGCAGCAAGAAGGCACAGTCAGGAGCAGTGAGATAAGCAGGGCTTCTTCCTTCAGCAGCATTAAACTGTTGTGGTGGGACTTACACAGAGGGGCCCAAACCCACTCTGTCCTGTCCTCTCCCAGTATGAGCACTCACGGGGCTCAGCAGAGAGGGACTCATTTAGCAAAAGACACACAGAAACAAAGAATAAAACAGTGAGCCACTGCCAGGTGCGTGTCTGTGGGAGTGTGGCCATGGGGGTCGACAAGCCCCATGGTTGGTGATACCATCAGACTCTTACCGATTAGGCCATCAGGAATGTAAAGAGTTCAGAGGGAACAAAGAAGGGTGGTTCAGGAGACGCCTTGCTGCCTCGGGGTGCTTGTTCTGCAGCCGTTAAGGCATGGAAGTTGCTGAGGGTTTGTTGTTGCCGGGCAAAGTTGTTTGACCAATGAAGAGTTAATGGAAAAGGACTGCTGTGGGGTGAAGGGTATAAGAAGGGAGCCTGTGCTCAGGATGGGAAGTTATGTCGTCAATAAAGAAGTAGCAGTTACTGATCCTAAAAGAACCCTGGTGTCCGTGTGGTCATTATGCCACACGTGTCCATGCCAGGTTATTGAGCCTGTGACAAGACAAGGAATGAACAGCCCTTTGGGTTCTATTCTGATACTTGAGGAAAATACTGCTGCTCTTTCAGGCAGTTTTATTGACCATCTTTTAAATGGCTGCTGAGTTTTCCTTCCTGCTGGCACAGAGCAGGACAGTGGCTTGCTTGCAGATCTCCTCAGGGTGCTAAGATCCATGACTTCATGGGTATGATGCTGGCTGTGGGTAGAGGCTTGTGGGCCCTCTGCTTCCCAGCAGCCTGCTGTACCTCAGTGCTGTGCCCAAGAACTGAGGCAGAACCAGGCCCCCTGGATTTCCCCTGGGACATGCTAGCTGGAGCGCTGGGATTTCCTCATTCCTCTTCCCAGCCACTGACTTATGTGGAGACAGGAAACTCAGAATTTACCCTCTCTTGCAGAAATCTGCCACTTCCTGACCTGCCTGTCAGGCACCTGAGGACACTGCCTCTGCAGCACAGGTTCGCTCAAAAATGCCATGAGGAATCTCAAGGTAACTACAGGGTTATAATAGGATCGGGCAAGAGAACCATTACCATTTCCCCACAGTAAAATCCCTGGTGCCACATTTGGGGGCCAGGCCAGGGCCTGGGGGCGGCTGAGGCAGGAGTGCTGGGGGCTCAAGGCCCTGTAGTCACAGGCCTGTGATGTCCAGATTGTGAGAAACACTCTGTAGCCAATAACTTAGTTCTCAGGCGAGGATCTCAGTGAAGTAGTAATTTATTTGCAATGTCGGGTGTCCCATAAGCCGGAGCGCACCTACTAGTCACACAGTACGGTTTATATACTTTATTTCTCACGACCAGGACCCTCCCTTGTTTCCCCATTGACTGGGTAATCCAGGTTCACAACCTAGCTGATGCTTCACAGGCAATGCACGGCCATCAGTTGCCGGCTTGTTAAAGTTCAAATTTCTTTTGTTTTTTTTACTGTTTGAAGTGGTAATGTTTCTTCACTTACCTGACTTGACACCATGATCTTAACCTACTTGTTCTAAGGAGTCCAGTTGTCTGCATTTTACATGGTCGCCTGCTAAGTTTTCTTCTCACTGCAAGCGTATCTCAATACCACATTCCTTCCCTCTAAACAATGTAATTCTGCAAAAACAACATTTTTATTCCCACAAGATATAATTTGGCAGCTTCTGCTGTGGGACCTGGGTCACTTCAAGTGCAGAAATGTTCCTTTGGCAGGGGCTGGTGTTACTTAGCAAGGCAGCACTGACAAAATCTGGAAGAACAATGGCTTTTCCATCTTTAGCACTGGGGATGCTGACTGTTGGGTTAACTGGTCTAAATGGGCACAGCAAACCCATGTGCTAATAAACCTCATGATCCTGTTGTGTAGACAACCCCACAAGGGGAAAATGGGCTCTGGGAGACCGAGTTAAGGGATCAGAAGCAGCATCAGACAGTGGGATTTATCCTGGGACTTGGGCTCACCCAGTGCTGAGTGCTTCCCAATTTGCCAATATTTGTGCAGAGTGCTGTGAAATTACAGCTTTGTCTGAGCTGAAAGCAAGCCTGACCCTGCATGTTACACCACTGCATGGTGTTGGGATGGACATGGGAAGGGGAAAGCCCTGTGGTAGCAGATATGAGCTCCTCTGGCAAAAAAAAATAAATAAAATAAAAATAAAAAAAAACTTTGCCACCATGTAGAGGATCTGGGCAGGTGTGTCACAGCCATGTCTGTGCTTGTCTCTAATGAGCCACAAGATGAACCTGCTGAGCCTTTATTGCTGAATGAACACAAAAGGTAGATGCTGCTGCTACCTTTCCTCACCTCCTCCTGGCATGCCAAATGCCCAGAGGGACTCATCTGTAACAAAACTTGGAGTACAAGGCAGCAAATGACAGTGCTGGTGCTCACAGTGCAGGAGGCTATTGCAGTGTAAGAGGTCTTGCATAAGGGTGGTAGATGAAGATGGCATCCTGCCTTGGTCAGTGTGTCCCTCCCTCCCTCCCTCCCTCCAGACAGTATCTGCCCATGTGTTTGCTTGGCCAGGATGTTCCCAGCTCTGCTCCCCCTGGGATGGAGGTGCTGGGAACTGCCTGGGCTGGAGCAAGCAGCCTGTGTGGGAGTGGTTCTCTCTTGCGAGAGCTTGGCTGTGAAAGCCAGAGCTCTTTATGTGGCATTTTTTCCAGAAACTCTTGGAATATTTTATTCCTGGAATAAAATTTTGTTAATCCTGGTCTTAAAAATAAATAAATAAAGCTGCTTGGCTGGAGGAAAATGGAAGCACAAACCAAAATGCAGCCTGAAGATGCAGCAGCAAGCCAGAATGTGTTATTTTTGAAAATCTGAAGCCTGAGCCAGTCACTGTAGGAGGGGGGGAAAAAACATCCCAAATTCAGTGTTCCAGTGGTCGGCCTTGTGATGACCCAGTCACTTGCTGCCTCGCCAGCTGCTGTTCCCTCCCTCTTCTCCTGGGGAACCAGGAGGAGGGAAGCCTGCAGCTGCTTGGAATGATTCTTGTGCAGGATTGGGCTGAGTGGAGACATTTTGTTCAGCATGCAAGTTGCTTTGTTTGCTTTTAAGGCATGCTAAAAGGAAATTAATCTCTTTCACAGGAACCTGTGCAAGGGTGTATCACTTCAAACACTCATGCTTCTTTCACAGAAATAATTGATGCATGGTATCATTAACTGACTGCAGCCCAATGGGAGGTTAAATAATGAAAGAAAAATTAATACAGAGGAAGCTGTTCCTCTCCCTTTTGCGTGCAGTATCTGAAAGGTCTGAGTTTTCCCTTGTGAGTCCTTGTGAGTCCTTGATGGCAGCAGATCTGCAAGGGCTGGGGCTAAGCCCTGCAGCACAGAAGCCACACTGTGACCTGGTGTGGTGGCAGGGGCAGTTCCCAAGGGTGGCTGTGAGCATGGTGGAGCCAGTGTTCCTGGTCGGCAGGGAGGACCTCAGCCCCAGACTGAAAGCAAGCTGTATTTTACTGAGCACTTAGCAGGGGCCAGGGGTTTTCTCTGTTATTTGCATTTTAATCTTCCAGGCATAGAGACTCATTTGCAAATTTTCTTTTTCACTCGACAAAAAAGATGCTTTGCCAGAGTTAATAACTCCCATTGCTTCTCATCAGGGGATGGCAGCTAGGGGAAGCCCTCAGAGGACTGACAAGGGGAAATGCTCCCTGCTGGGGCCTTCTGAGGTAACGGGACAACTGGGAGTTTAGCCGTATAGGATGGTTGATGGTTCAGCTGAGCTAACTCCTGACTTCTGCTTTCCTTCCTTGTTCCTCTTCTCAGTCTAGTTCCCCACAATGCTCTCCCATCCTCTCCCAGCTCTGGCACCTGCATTGCACCAAGTGGAGTCACCTCAAACCCAGTGAAAAACTAACCTGCCTATACATCAGAAAAACAAAATCCTTTTGGGAATGGGTGACATACTGGACTGAGGGGGGGAAAGGACTGCAGAGGGGAGCTCTCTCTTGGCAGCAGTCCCGCCACCTCCCTCGGGCTGCCTCTAACATGGTGCTGGGGAGCTGTGTCAGGACAGAGACCTGCAGGCACATTGGCTGTTCCCAAAAGCTGTCCTGGCCCCAGCTGGGCTCCCGGGCTGTGAGGGTGGGAGTGCAGGGCTGTGCACTGGGAGAGGAAGGCAGTGCTTGAACTGCTGCTGCCTTCAGGAAGCTGCCTGCAAAATGCACCCCAGGACATCCTAAATGAGAGTCTTGAAAAATGAAATGTTACCTGAGCAGCCACTGCCAGGCAAAGGACACCTGCCAGCAAGGTGAGCAGCTTCAGGGGAATGGACAGATCCTATTCTTCCACCTTGCAGATAGTCTTGGATAAAGAGCAGACAAGTGTGGTCCTTGGCTTATTGGCTTTGGAGGGACGAGATACTCTGTTGGCACCTGGCCCTACGAAATCCCTCACTAAAACTAAAAGTGTCTATGGAATCTGTAGCAGTTCTGAAATAACTTCTAGAACACTGCTTTATTAGTATCAAGGGTATTCCAGTATTTTTGTTCAGCTTTATTTTTATAAAATGTATTTGAAATTATTTTCATAACATGTAACACAATTACTGTAGTTCACGAAAATCATGCAAATATTTTAATTTGTAAAAGCAAGATAAAAAAAAAATCTTAATTTGTTCTTATGGACTACCCCTTCAGTGCCTGAATATGAAGAATAGAGGAGCTGGAAATTCATTCGAGGTTTAGCGAAGTGATAAAGGAGACGAGAATTATGAATGTGGAAACCAAGAAGATGCATCTGATAGTGAGGAAGAGACTCCTTCCATCTGGCTGCTGAGACAGTCCTCTGTTACAGGGTGGGTTTGACATCTTGGGGCAAGCCAGTCAACTGGGCAGCTTGGTAGCAAGAGAGCTCTTCTTGCTATGGTAATAGCAAATCCTTTTGGAGCACATCCCTGTATTAGCTGATGTTTGGGTTGGAAAGAAAGGCAAAGCTCAACATAGCAAAAGCAAAAAGCTCAGCTTTTGACTTTTCTGCCTCTTATTTTTTAAATACCATTTAACACCAAGTAAGACCAAAGTAATTCTTGGTGAGTCTTTTAGCATCAGTAAGACCAGAGTCTGTGTGTAGCCTTAAGCCCTTGAGGAGGATCTCAGCAACACCACAAGTATCTCCTTCCAGCAGAAGCTGGCAGGGATGAAGGAAAAACTGGCAGGAATCAAGAAATGGGTGTGTTAATGAAGCTGTTTCTGTAGTGAAGGTTCATGCTGTCTCAGAAAATTCAGTCCTATCTGCAAAGTTCCCTCTCTGCCAAGGGTAGGAGGCTGGCAAGTATTTGTCTTGCACAGCCAAAGTCTGTCTCTGGTCATATCTTATCAGTGCTCTCCTGAAAGCCAGCGCAGGACCCCAGCACCACTACGAGCAGCTGAAATCTGAGAAATGCCAGCAGTGCTCGATGCAACAAGATGTTTCTTACCAGGAGTTTTACCTTCAGCCTTAAATGAGCTCTCTCCTTTGTGGCATGTCCTGTTTAGACCGGATGCCTTTGCTTATTAGTTCTGCTTTGATGAGGCTGAGAGTTACTGGCACTTTTGTAACAGTAGTTGATAACTTCCTGACTTTTAGGAAGCTGGTAAAGTGTAGCAAGGGTTGTTATTATTATTATTATTGGGGGTGGGGGGCAGAGAGGCACTGTTGCAATCTACAATATCAATGGCACTTAGGAGCTCAGCTTTCAGGAAATGATTTTTGATCTCCATGCTTTATAATAATAGAATAATGAAAACGTTCTGCACCAGTACTTGAGTTACATGTCCATGGCACGTTTGGATGTTGGTGGGAAAACATAATGGGTAGCTTCAAGGTTTAGAGACTCATGAGGTTACTTAAAGGTTGTTCCTACTAATCCTGGCACACCCTGTGGACTAGTTGGTGACATCAAGTAAATATCTAAGGAGCCAACACAGGCTGTTAGTGCGAAAAATGTGGAATGATATAACACCACACATGTCCATGTACAGGCTACACTTTGCTGGACTGAGGTCGCATCCATTTCCTATTTTTTTCCCGATGGGTTTGTTTCTCACTCTATATTTCATTGAGATAATCTTGATCAGGATAGATCAGGAAGCCAGTGAATAAGCTGTCTGTCCAGTAGGGGTCATAAAAGAGCCCATTTTGTTCAGAGTAAAAGATCTGCAGCCATACTTCGTCCTCCCGCTTCAGAGAAAGGATGGTTGATCCAGAGGCAACGTCATGGTTCCCAGTATTGGCATCAAAGGTCTTGATCCGATACTGCCCATTGTGGACCAAGCCAATGGCCAAATGCTTGTTGGCCAAGGTGATATCATAAGTGAAGTAGTAAATACCTGGGATGCTGCATATAAATTTCCCGCTGGAAGCATTGTAATGTCCTCCTTCGTTCATAAGGATTCTGTCAAATTTGATGGGCAGCCTTTCCCTTGGGTAGCTTTTGGAGACAGCCACAGAAAAGGCAGATTTGGCTTTGTTGGCATTACAGGTGCAGGGTCCTGGCATGCCAGTCTCACCCTTGTTCCCTTTGGGTCCTTTCTTTCCCGGTGCTCCATTTTTTCCAGGATTGCCCTTTAAACCCTTTGGTCCTCTTGGGCCTGCCTTGCCAATAGCTCCTGCTTTCCCCTTTGGTCCTGGCTTGCCTGGGTTTCCTGTTCTGCCCTGTGGACCTGGAAGACAAATAACCTTGTAAACTTTTTAGTTAAAATATGGCGAGTCGAAAGGGATTATATCAATGCAGCAGTATGTTTTCATCTGGGAGGAAAACCTTAGTAGTGAGAATCCCGATGAAATACCACCTGGGGCAGGACGTGTCAGGACTGATTAACCAAATTAAGTAGCTGGCATGATAACAGGACTTGGGAGCAGGAAAGCCTGTCCTCTTTAAGGACCGAAAGGCTGGCTCAGTTATCTGACTCACTTGAGAAAAAGGAGTAATAAATTATAAAGCTAGGTGGGAGAAAGCTTTAAATCTTTGGGTTTTGAAGGAGCTGGCTGGGTTTGTGAAGCTTTTGGAAACTAGCTTTAAGCAGATGGGTACATTCAATCTTCTGCCTATTTTTTTTTTTTTTTTACTTTTAACATGAAACTGTGTTGTAAAAAATGTATTCTAGGTGTAGAAAAATGCCCAGTGTAGCTGGGATCTGGACCAGTCATGAACCAGAAGACACCTGGTGCAAGGACTGCCTTGAGATGGGGAGGAAATTGGGCTCTGTCACAGTGGTGCTGAAACTGCTGGTGAGCCCTGAGTGTGGTAGTACCTGATACAAGAAAATTTCAGGAGGAATTATTTTGTGTCTCTTGGTCTGCTGTGGCAACTAGATTTAAATGCAGCAGCAGCTGGAAACTTGTTCTCCAGACGTTTTGGGGGTGAGAGAAGAGAAGATGCAGCATTGGTGTGGTGCTGTTCTGCTGAGCCAGGAGGGCGCTCCGGGGTGGCGGTGGGAGATCAGCGGGTTCTGACTCCTGCTGGTCCTGATGCTCACTGTAAGGTCTGAGTTAAACAGGCATCCCACCTCAGGATTAAACTAACGTTGACATTTGCTTTGATTTAGGTGGAGCATGGTCAGGGCAGTGTCTGCTACCTAGTTAGAGTGCTCTAGGGAGCCAGTACTAAATTTTTGCTTCTGAATTTGTTTCCCTTGAAAGCAGCAATCCGAGACCAGCCACGTGTCTCTTGGCCAGGGCACATGTGTCAAAACAGGGAAAATCTCCCTCTGGGGGAAAATGTGCAATATTAAAATGAAGATGATAAAAATTACATGCAGCATTAAGACTCTATCAACAAAAACATATATTTTGGAAGGTTTTGGCACAGTGTTTGGGATGATGCTTTTATATTTTATTCTTATTTCCCAAATAATTTTTTCCCTCTTACCTTCATCACCGTGCTCGCCTTTGTCCCCGTCCTTACCATCCTTGCCATCTTTCCCCGGGAAGCCCATCCTGCCGACCGTCCCCGGAGCACCAGGAGCACCTGGAGGACCGGGGGGCCCGGGGGGGCCCGGCAGGCTGCAAGCCAGCTGGGGACCCTCCTGCAGCGCTGCCTTGGCAAAGCCCCCGAGGATGTGGTTTGCCACGCAGGGCACGGTCCAGAGGAGGAGGACAGCAGAGATCATGGCGCAGCCTGTAGAAACAAGATGGGGCCGGAGGTGTGTGGGGAGCAGTGGGTGAGGGCCCAGCAGTGTCCCCTCTGCCAGGACTGCGTGTTGTGGAGACTCAAAAATGGAACGTTTTTTGGCAGGGTGAAGAAGCTGTTTTGGAGGGATGCGAATGCAAGGCTTTTGCTAAGGGAATTTTCCAAGTCTGAGGAATATTTTCTTTTTAAACTTGCTCTTCTCTAAACTTTCCAAGACCACCCATCCTTTTTCCTGCTCTCCCACCCTTCTCATGCTAATGTACCTGGCAGCTCCAGCTCCTCTCTGAAGTCTGTCTGTGACTGTTCATCTACGTGCAAGGAAGGACTGGGACAAGGTCAGTCAGAAATGATGTCTCTGGCCTCTCCCACAGCCTCCCCAAACCCTTTCACTGCTCTCCTCCTTTACCATTCCCCTCCTCTTTGCCCTTCCCTTCTCTAAAAAATAAGCCATTGTTTTAAGCATAGAATACAGCAAGGGGGGATTTTTTTGAGCATCCTGGGCTCTGCCTTCATTCACAGGAGGGTGCTGAGCCTCCTGGGCTTGTCTGACTCCACTCATGGGCGGGAGGAGGGCGTTCTGATAGGAAATGATTTCTGAACACAACTATTCCCATGGAACTCTTGGTGATGCAGAGCAGTTATCCTGCAGTAAAATCTCCCTCTGGATGTCTGTGTGTGGAGCTGTTTGCAAGGAGCTGTGCACAGAGTAAGCCCTCTGCAACTTGAAGCAGCACTCAGGTGCATTGCCAGCTGAGAGAAAATGCTCAAAATCAGGCTGATTGGCACGAGCTCATCTTCATGCACAGCCTACCTGAGACCGAATGCTAGAAGAGTTTAAACTAGAATTTGTGTTGGTTCTGCACATGGTTACAGCTGTAGTTAAGAAGAGGATTTCCCCTGTGTCATCAATTTCTGTTTACCCATGGGTGCAGTGCTTGTGCCATTCCCTTCCCAGCTCTGAAGGATGCCATGCACCTGGGGGTGCCCAGCTGAGGATTTTCCCCCTCCCTTTGCCAGCAAGGGAAGTGACAGCCATGAGCCGGGGGCACTGACCACGGGCTGCGGCAGAGGCTGATGGTTTTGGGCTGTTTTCCAGTGGCCTGGGTATAGAAATGAGCTGGTGGTGGGTGAAAGGCGTCCCCTCACCCAGTCTCTTTCTTTGCACTTACATAGTTGGAGTAGCCCTTGAACTGAAGCACAAAGCCTAAAGCTGCCCCTTACAACTCTGGCTGGTTCATTGTTTGCTCGGTAGCTCTGTGATCAGTCAAGATGAAGCCAGAGGAATGTTTTAAAGGCATTAGCCACCTGTCACTTTGGTACAACTCCTGTCCCCCAGGCTAAGAGGTGCACATGCTTATATAATTGGCAAAGACTCCTGTGAAATGCAGTCTGTCCCTTACTGCAGCTGCCCTGTACTGTAGGAGGCTCTGAAAGCCATCCACTTGTGTGGGCTTCTTTATCACATCCTCAAGTCCTGTGAGCTAAACACAGAAGCAAGGCTTATAAAGCAAGAAGACTGCCTTTCAAATACTTCTCTGTACTCTGGTGCTGGAGTAAATTTACAGCTAAACATAGAAGTGACAGACGGACGAGTTGTGACATCCCAAACCTCTCATGGGCCGTTTGGTCAGGCAGGGTCCTTCTTGGTGCCAAGGCAAACAGTGGGAGACTTTGGCTTCTCTCCAGCGTGCTCTGCCGACATACGCAACATGTTAATTCTGAGTGGGAGCCCCCCGTCCTGCAATATGTGGAATTAGGACCATGAGATGAGCGGGGAATGCAGAACAGATCTCCGGGCTGGGGCTGCCTGCTCATCTGGCCTGTTCTTCTGGTCTCTTCTGCTTTTCTTATACCCAAGTTTATTTGCTGGTGAAAAGTGTTGGTTTAATGGCCTTGTGAGACCCAAACCACAGACTGGTATTGATGTGGGCAGCTGAATAAAGACTTCTTTCTCACAGAAAGGGGAACAAAGTGCTAAAATGCCTGCGGAGCGGGAAGATCCTAAGGGAAGCTCCATCCCCACTTCCCAGTAACCACCTCAAATGGGGCAGAAGAGAAGGGAGAGGCGTTTGGAGATGGATGACACTAATTAGTAGTGGCAAGGAGATATTTTGTTGTGGGGCATAACCAAGGGGATGGGAAAAAAAAAAAGGTGGGACTGCTTCATGTAGAGGAGAAAAGAGTATGAGTGAGCACAAGGCAGAGGGCAGGGCACCTTCTCTGAACCTTTCTTAGTGCAAGTACTTCTGTTTACCCTCAAACAACCCCAGCAGTTAACCCAATGGGATGAAACACAAAATACCCCAAGGCTGAGGGGTTTGTAGTACCAATACTCGAACAGACAAGGAATATTTGGCTACCTGGAGCAGTGCTCTGGTGCAGCTCCTGAGTCAATGGTAATTTTTGGCTCTGCAAGACCTCTTCATCCCACAGCACGGCAGTGTGTGTGGAGTGGGAGCATGGTCACATTCACAAGAGAATCTATAAATAATCTTTTAAAGAAACCTCTTTGAAAGAAAACAAATCCCGTGCTGTTCCACCTTAAAAGGAAAATTGCTCTTCAATGTAGAACATATGGTGAGCTCCAAGAAGCAAATTGGAAACAGATCAGCATCTTTCCTCTCCTCAGCACAAGCAGTAGACCTGGCACTGAAGACCATGCAGCACAGTTTCAGCTGAAATCTTACTGTTATAGTAACATTTTAATTAATGCCTTTTGTAATAGGGTCTTGGAGACTTAATGGCCATGACAAATACATGGTGTGTGGGTCACAACCCCCCACCATGCCCCAGGGGCCATGAGAGCTGGTGGTGGAGCGCTGCTTGGGTTGGAGACAAGTTGGGTGCGGATGTGGTGGAGATGGTGGAGCTGAGTTGTTCTGAGGTACAGCTCTTGGAGGAAAGACCCCCTGGGCTCCCAGATGCTGGGCAGGCTCTAGGCTGAGGCCTCAGGTCCCCATCCCAGCTGGGTTGTTTGTCTGCCAGCCTCTGGACTCTGAGAGAGGCTCCAAAATGTGCTGTGAACGTGGGAAGCCTGAGCTGGAAGGATGCAGCACAGGCAGATGGAGTGACAGGTGTCCATCAACTGGGATTTAGATAGAGGATTCCCTGTGTCCTTCAGCTGAATCCACAGAAATTGCTGCTGTGGCATCCAGGGCATCCCCTGGGGCCAGTCTAGTCCCTAAAATAGTGCTGTGGAACCCCACGGGATAATTGTGGGGAATGTTTGTGAAGAAGCAAACTGGAAAGGAGATGGCTTTAGAAAATGTTCATTCGTGACTCTTAAAGCTGGAGCACAACTCTATTGAAAACGTGTCAGGCTTCTATCGCCTGCGGAGCATTTCTGCAAGGGGACTGCTCTCTAATGGCTTTTCTGTGCATGCTACTTGTCCCCAGAGCATCTCTGTCACTTGGGAGCCCCCTCTCCAGGAGCTCTGTCCCCACAGGGCTCCTTGCAGCCCCTGTTCCTGATTGCTGGCTTGCAGCAGCTGAAGGCGGCTCACAGAAAGGAGCTCGGGGGGAGACATCTCTTGCCGTGTTTCCCTTTGGCTGCTGCAGCATCCCTGCTTTGAGTGCCAGCTGGAAGCCCCTGTGCGACCACTTCTATTGCCTGAGCTATTTCTGGAGATGTACGTGCATTTAAAAAGGGCATCTGCAAGAAACAATTTTGCCCATAGGAGCGAGCCCCAGGTACAATGGAGCAGCTGTAGCTCCTGGTGCTAGTGGGGTTGCTGGGCTGAAAGAACGCCAGAGGGAAAGCCCCAAGAGTTTGCCAGGCGTGGTGGCCAGACGGTGCATTTTGGCCAGGGAAGCCACCTTGTGCACTTCCATGCACCTCTTCATGGGGAGCAAAAGCTGAAATACATGCATTTAATTTCTGATACAAGCCAATGAAGTAGCTATAGCAGATATTAATCTGATTTTTTGCACAAAGTAATGTCAAAGGAGATAAAGGAAAGTGATGCATCTCCTGCACCCAAAATAGCATCACCTCCTCCGCTGTAAGCAGCTGCAGTGCCTGTGCCAAGCCTTTCCCGGCCCCAGGACAGACCCATGGCACAGCAGCTGCTGCCTGGTACCAGAGCAAAGGGGGAGGCTGTGGTTTCGGCTGGGCGAGGTGGGTGCTCCTGCTGGAAACCCGAGGAATGTTTCCTTCCCAGATGGTTTCTTTTAACTTGCCGCTGCTGTCTTTACAGATTCCTGTGCAGGCATTGGAAACCTGAGTGCTTCATCAGTTAGACCTTATTTGGTAAGTTTCCCAAGTTAAGGTTAAGAGGAGGAGGGAAAAGAAAAAAAAAAAAAAAAAAAAAAAAAAAAAGGAAAAGTGAATTTACTCACCCAGGCTGATCTCTTCAGCAAGGTCTCAACAGGCGCTGGAATCCTGCACGGTTTTGCAGATGTTTTGCTGCAGATCGCTGTCACGCAGCAGAGCACAGAGCCCGTCCTGCCACAACAGCGTCCTTCTGAGGGTGCTCTGCAGTCCTCACTTCTTGGGTCTTTCGTCTTTATTAATGTTTTACCCCGTTTTGCATGTATTGCTAACTTCCTGCAGCAGCTCTAGGTTTTGGCTCCACTTTGCCAAAGGCATAGTTTTATTATTGTGTAATGGGTCCGAGCCTCTTCCTCTGTCACGTGGTGTGGGCAGAAAGCTTTACGCACACATGGCTGGAAAGCTCTCAGGGCCTGGGAAGCCTCTCTCCTCTCTGCTGTGCAGTCTGTGAGGAAGGCTCAGGAGTTTGCCTGGGCCGTTTCTGGCAGGTTCTGCCTCTCTGCCATAGCCACTGCCCATACAGGCAGAATTTGTAAGGGTACAGGGACTAAACCAGGGAATAACGTAGAAGCTGGGTCCTAGAGCACTAGCAAGGGAAGCAGATCTTATCGTGAAGGTGGAAGCTTACTTGTTGTCTCTGAAGTAATTTAGACAAATCAGTAAGGGCAGATCATTCCAGGCTTGAAGTAAAAGACATCACCGTGAAGCAGCAGCTTTGTAAATGTGAGTTTTGAGAGGAGACAGCAGATGTTTCACAAATGCCCCAGGTGGATGTGGGAGACAAGACGTGGAGCCCTCGACATCCAGATGTTAGGGCAGGACTGTTCCTGCCTTTGGAAAGGGTGAGGGCTTTGTTTTAAGCTTGCAGAGTAATTGTGAAGCCCTACCAGTTGTTGAAGATAAGGCAGCAATGCTGGAAGTGGTGCCTGAAATGCGTGTTGGGCCACTGTGGGGTGCCAGCGAGTGGTGCCGGGAGGGCAGCGGTGCCCTGGGGCCATCCTGTCCCACTGGTGCTTCTGGCTGCAGGCTTCTGCCCTGCCCGCTGCCTGGGACAGGCATGTGCTGGCAGCTGGGCTGCGAGGTCAGCCAGCGAATGTTTTCTGCTCAGTGCAAGTCCTCTACTCCACAAGCTTTGCTCCTTCTTATGCCAGAATTCATCCTTAGCAGAGCTTTCTTCCCTTCCCTTCCCTTCCCTTCCCTTCCCTTCCCTTCCCTTCCCTTCCCTTCCCTTCCCTTCCCTTCCCTTCCCTTCCCTTCCCTTCCCTTCCCTTCCCTTCCCCTTTTTTAAGCTTTGCCCTGAACTTGCTCTCAGAACATGGTGAGAAAGGTTTTAGCTGCATTTATCTGCATTAGAGACATAACAAAAATAAAGTGTGTCTGCACTTCGTGTGGTGAGCTGCAGTCAGTGAAGCTGCCCTGCAGGGGTGGGGATGTCTCACTGACAGAGCCCGGGGCTGCTACCATGATGTGCTGGCAGACCAGGCACCAACAGACAGCACAGCAGAGTTGCACAGCATCATTCAAATATTATAAATATATTTTCCTTGACGGGGCCCTCTCCCCTGCACACAGGACCAGCTTTTCCCACCCTGAGTGGCTTTGCACTGGGAAGTCCCTGGTGCAGGAGCAGCCCCATGCAGAGGAGCCATCAGCACGGCCATCACCAGGAATGAATGAGGCGGAGAAACCCAGCAGCCCTGCTGGGAAATGCGAGGTAGGACTGAGGCAGCCACAGCTGCTGGGGGTTTGAGGCAGCGAGGGCCTGACCTGCTTCGGTGGTGTGGGGATGCTGCATGGGGATGGCTGTGCCCCCCGACACCAAGCCCGGGCCTCAGGCGGCTCTGTCGGAGAACGTGCTTGGCAGCGCTTCGAGGAATAAATGCACTGCCCGTCCTCAGGGAAACAGCAGCTCTGGCACGTGGGCCTTGGCTCTTTTGTTAGCTGGACACTGCAGGGAACCATTACAAGAGATGCTGTCATGTCTGTGCTGCTTCTTAACGACAGGCTCCCTGCAGGGACTGGCAGGTGTGGGTGTCTAGCTCAGGGAACGGGGCTTGCTGCCTGCCTCTGCACGTCCCTGGTGCGGGATGTGCGTGGGACCGGGGCTCCAGCCCCTGCCATGGAGGGGTGCTGGGGTCCGTGGTGCTCCCTCCTTGGCACCAAAGCCTTGCTGCCAGGGAAAGGCGTGCTGCCCAGCCCCTGCGGAATAAAAACTGCAGTTTTAAGCTCTGCCATCTTCTGTGGGAAATATAAGCGCCTAAACGTGAGCGACTGCTGGTTCCCTTCTGAGATAGAGGCCAGGACTGTGTCTCAGCAAAAAAGGCTTTTCCCATGCTGGTCTGGGGAGTGCTGCTGCATTACACTCCTACAGATACCGACCTTGCAGCAGTGACTTTGGAACCAAATAAAATGAGTCAGCAAAAGAAAAAATAGCTGCAGTTAACACAGAGGCTGGAGACAGCCTGAAGTTCAGCCTTCAAGGTGAAGATGGGAAACGGCAATGCAAGTGTGCCTCTCTTCAAAGATGTGTCGGTCCTTTGATTTTTTTTCTTCCCTGTTTGGAAGATACTAAGGGGAGGGAAAAGTATTTCCTACCCAACAGGTCTGCTGGTTTATCATGGAATGGTGATTTGGGTAGTTTTTATTGCCCTGCCTGAAAGGAGCTTGGAAGTCTCTGAGCAGTCTTCACAGAGTGATTGTCCCTCTCCTAAAGCCCCCATAAAATGAGTCAAATCTCTGTTTAAATTTCAAGGATACCCTTGAGACCATTAGGTCTGCTTAGGAACTGCAGCCCTAACCCATTAAGATAAAAATAAATAGAACTTATTTTGGGAAGAGGGAAGTGGGAACCAGCCCAAACACCAGTGAGCCACTGCCAGCACACTGCAGATGTGCTTTATTTATTTAATTATTTTTTTTTTTTATATTTCTGTTTCGTTTGTCTCATGCATCTTCTAGTTCAAAGTGAAATTCCGCAGTCTCTTTAGCTCACTGAATTTGAGGTATCCAATCACTTATTTAGACAAGAAAAGACTCTTCTGAAAATGCCTTTTATTTCCCAGGAAGGCTTAAAAAATAAAAACAAAAAACATGGAAAATTATAGAGTTCTCTAGGAGACAAATCTCATAGGCAGGACGTTGAGTGACAGGGAAATGCAGTGGATTGGGTTTCTCCAGGAGCAGGTTAAGCAGAGCCAGTGACCTCCTGAAAGCAGCCCAGAGAAGAGGTGGATAGCAGATGACTTATGTAGTAGAGTGGGCAAAAAGCAAAATGAGCTCCTTGAACTGCCAGCCAGGTACAGACATGGGCAAGAAACAATGACCAAAAGCCAGAGTTGGTCCAGAAACCTTGCAGATTCTCCATAAAGGTGTAGGGTCCTAAAGGCTTTGGGTGCCAGACCTGGGGTTAGCCACATCTTCAGCCCCACTGCTGGGGGCTGTGCATCACCAACAGCAATCCCAGCACCTGGGGACGAGGGCAGCATTGCTCAGGCCAGGAAAGCCAGTGCCAAGTGCTACCTGTGCCACAGCACAGTGCCTCTGCCTTCAGGGCAAAGCTGCATCCCCCAGAGATGGGAAAAATGTCTTACATGGCATGTGAGCAGTGACAGGCTGCGCAGATAGTAATAGCTACAGACAGATCCCCTCTCCCTCTGGTGCTTTCCAAGTGGGGAATTTTGCATTAGAGCTGTCCTTTTTGTTCTCAGACAATTAATTTGCTAAAAATGGACTTCCCCCAGTTCCTAAAATATTGAGAAAACACCGGTGTATCAGCAGAACGTGCCGTGGTGCTGCGCTGTCTCTGGCCTTGAAATCTGCAGCCAGGTGCTTTTGCTTCTGCAGATGCCCAGCGCGTGGCTCTCTTACAGCAAGGAGGGGCAGCCGAGCCAAAACATCAGGCAGCTGAACCACCGTCCCCTCCCTCCCCTTTCCCAAGCAGGGTGTGCAGAACCAGGACAAGTGCTTGGGCTGGGAAATGCCTCAAAGTGTATGGGTATGCTGCAGCCTGAGCTGAAGGGAGCCAGGCTGGGTGTGTGTTACAGGGGGCGTGCATTATGGTGTTAGCATGTTTTGTAGCAGCTTTTGGATGAAAAGCAGCCCTGGGTGTACTGGGTCTGGCTGGGATGTTAACTTTCTCTGCAGCAGCCCATACAGTGCTGCGCTCTGCACTTGGAGCTAGAACAGCAGTGGTTTCACACCGGTGTTGTGTCTGCTGCTGAGCAGTGCTGGCACAGCATCAGGGCTCTCTCTAACCCTCCTAGGGGGTGGGCAAAAAAGTGAGAAAGAAACATCACCAGGGCAGCTGACCTAAACCAACCAAAGGGATATTCCATGCCATATGATGTCACACTCAGCAATAAAAGGTGGAGAAAGGAAGAAGAGGGGAGGGGAGGGCTCTCATTGCGAAAACATCTGTCCTCCTCCCGAACACCGGCTACGTGCGTTGAGGCCCTGCTTCAAGGACGTGGTCAAGCATCGCTCATTGGTGGGAAGCAGAGAGGAATTTCTTTCCTCTGCACTTCCACA
>CM021709.1:832259-891945 GCA_011074415.1 Stictonetta naevosa
GAAAACCGGCTACGTGCGTTGAGGCCCTGCTTCAAGGACGTGGTCAAGCATCGCTCATTGGTGGGAAGCAGAGAGGAATTTCTTTCCTCTGCACTTCCACACAGCCTTTGCTTTTTTTTTTTTTTTTTCCCCTTCCCCCTCCCTTTTCCCCTTCCCTTTTTCCCCTTTAGTTAAATTGTTTAATTAATAATAATCTTTCCTTAATAATTATATTTTCCCTTTAATTAAATTATCCTTATCTCAACCTGTGAGTTGTTCTTTGCTTTACTTCTTCCCCTGCTCTTCTAAGGAGGCGGAATGAGAGAGCGGTTGTGGTGTTCAGCTGCCTAGCACGGTAAAAGCACCACACTGGGATAAAACTGCGAGGGAGGTGTTGTTGGAGCCAAAGTTGTAGTTGTTGGCTTTACATTAAAAGCCCAGAACAAATGCATGTGCAAATGTGATAAGGAAGGAAAAGCAGCAGGAAAGAAGTCCCACTCTTAAGAGATGAGGTGGAAGACAGGGCAACAAGCCAAGGACTGTGCTTAGATCCCACTGCAGTGAGTGGCTGGATGGTGGTGCCTTTTCGAAAATGCGTTCAAATTACTGGAATAAGACTGCTGCTAGGAAATTTTGGGTTTTATTATTTGTCCATGGAGCCGTTTCCTTAGATTTTTTTTTCCTGTTCCACTGAGGCCTGAAATGTGCTAGTATTTTGCAGATGCAAACCCATCACTGCCTGCTGTCTCTGGTTGGGTCATCTAAGAGATGTGAACAAACTTGTTTCATGTAAAATAGCCAGTTTAAGTTAGAATGATATTTCTGTTTCTTTGGTGCATCCACCACAACTAATGCCAACAAGAGAACGAGTACAACAATGAGTTGTTGGACATAGTGTTTTGGACTGCATGGAGTAATTAAATTATGGCATGGAAAATGGCATGGAAAACTGCAGCTATTGGGCGGGACTGGGCACAGACTGGGACTGGTTTAGTGGGCACAGAAAATGCTGCACACAAAATGCTGTGCAAGACAAAGGACAAGTTCCATTTCATTTGTAACTAATGCTACCATTCCTGCTTTTTTCTTATCCCTAAACAACCGTGCATGTAGAACAGCACATCTCTTTCATTAACCCGCGCAGGGAAGCCATAAAGATCCAATTACAAAGAAACATGGGGAGAGCAAAAGAGCTACCTTCTGGTGTGCCTCAAAGGCTTTGGAAGATAACACAGGATGCTAAACTTTCCAAGAAAAAAATAACGGATTCTCCTTTAACTTGTGTGCTAAAAATGCATCTTCAAATCAACGGGCTCATTCACTGTTTGCAGATCGAGTACGCCTCAGACAACCAGAATTCAACAGGGTAAAAATGAGGTAACTGAAGCAATTGTTGAAAACAATTGGGAGTTGGGGAAAATAAATGTTAGGCTTTGCCAAAGGCGAGATTCAGAGAAAGCTGCCCGAGTGTGCTGGGTGGGTCTGTTTTGTGTTGGGAGAATTTGACTAATTTAACAGGCTACAGAATTTCATCTCACTTCTGTGTGCACGGAAGAAACACAGCAGTTCTGAATTTCTGTTGCCTCCACTAGAGTGAGGCTCATTTTCATTTTAGGTTCAGGCCAAGCTCATTGAAAAACTTGTTTCAAACTCATTTTAGAAAAAAAAAAAAAAAAAAAGTTTGTGCAATAGGAAGCAATCATTGAATATGCAGTCATATTGCATGCCAAATCCAAGGGGAAGCAGATGGAGGAAAAATTAATCCTCATGATTAGATCCACAATGTTCTTTAACATTTAACCTCTATTATATAAATAGAACAACAGCGTTTAATCTTTTTGTCCTTTAACTGTGTAGACTGATCCAGAAGAGATGTACTTTGTGTCATTCACGTATTTTGAGTAAGATGCTACTAACTGCTCTTTTCCCTGGAACTGCTCTAGGACAGAGGCTACTGGTCCCTCTTCCCTGCAGCTTCTCTCTTGGTACCGCAAGACAAGGCATGCTGAAAAGTAACTGTCATGTCTTCAGGTACTGAAAAGATAAACCAACCACACAAGTATGCTTAAGGTGGGATTTGGTTAATTTTTCTAATAAATGCATAGTCCTGGAGCATCTAGCATGTTACATCAGCCTCTAAAATACACGTGCCTTTAACTGTCCTCTTTTTCCCCATGTCCATAAAATATATACACATTAACCACAAGTTTAAAGGCTGCCTAGACCAATGACTTATTTTTTCTTCATTCTGAATTGCTCTCTTCAGTGTAATTTCTGAATTGCCTCCTTTATAAAGGATCAAATCTCTAGGTACTTTTAGAGAGGTATCCAAATGGCTGAAGTAACTGGTAACATGGACCCTTTTGATACGCCCTTGTCCCCCAAATTGAACGTGACTCTGAACAGCTATAGGTATCTGGGCACCTAGAGGTATTGCTGGCCAGTACTTCAAACATTACAGGCCTCAGAAGAAGAGTTTACAGTTCAAACCAACTAATTGAGAAAAATCATTCAAGGTCAATTTGCATTCAGATCATAGCAGATCTCTGGAACACAGTAAAGTAAAATTTTGATCATCAGTGACAGTATAAGAGAACTTCTAATATAGAGCGGCATTGCAGACTAACACAAAATTTCCATTATTAGCATTTCTGTATAATAAATTAAAATAATCATCAGAAGGTGGCTGTGGAATCAGAAACATGGCAAGACATTTAGATTTACACTTACTGTACATAATTCCTTGTGGAAAAAAAGAGTAATACTCGCTTTGAAATCATCCATAATGTAGAAAGGTCAAGACACAAGCTGACGTGAAAGCTCAGAAAGTGAGTCACTGGTATAGCAGAAGGGAAATAATGTCCCTAATAGTTTTCCCTTCAACTTTCTAAGTCCATGGGTTTTTTTTTGGAAAATATAAAAGCAACCTCTGGAAAAACTAATTTCCACTCTGAAGTTTTTCCTTTCTAGTACTTGGCTATATTAACAATGCCACCTTGAATGAAGATCTTCAGTGTCTCTAGTTTGGCATATTTCTTCTGCAAGTGCTAGAAGTACTTTATTTTATAAGATTTATTAATCTGACTGTGGACTTTTAAATTTTAATAAAGCTTTATTTTAAAGTCTGCATTCAGAATTAGTATTTCTGTAACAAAAATAAAGGGGAAGCAGATTTGGAGAAAAAAGTAGATTAAAAGAAACCAGCCTTACAGGTGAGAATAGGTGAAGCATACTATACCTTTTTTTAAAAAAAAACATTTGCTTCTACTAACTGTAGAATATAATTCGTTATTTACAAAGTTGAAATTATAATCAGGTTCTTCATTAGAAGAGCTAGAATTACAAAGTTTTTCCTGTCCTACCATTAATATAACCATACTTAATTTGGTTATACATAAGCCACATTTAATGAGACTGTTTAAGCTTCAATAGAACAAATTGTCAATCCTTCTGCCTCTAAAGCTATGGCAACAAGTTTTTCTCCCATTTTTTCAACTTTTAATAGCTACAGTGGAGAATTCCCTGTTTAAGGAGGAATACGTCCAAACATATAGTAAATGCTGCAGGACATCACAAGGTATTAGGCTAACACTTAGCATCCCACCATGTAACAGGATTCTGGAAGTTGTAGGATGTATATTGTTTTAAAACAGAAAACCAAAACACTTAGATCTTCACAGCTGAAATATATGTTAACATCTGCAGAAACAATCAGAATTTAAAAGCTCTATACAGTTTCTTCTAGCCTTTTAGTTACAACAGATATATAGCATTTAAGACCTTTACATTAATTTAACCAAAACTGTACAATTTTACATTTCCAAAATTCTTACTGTAAAGTGATCAAATTAACTATTTCTCCTTTTAAAGCCATGTGACAGGCAAGTCCATTTACAAATAAAAGTTAGACTTCAGTAGGTATACAAATTTATCTTCGACAACTTTTGCTTTATATTAACAGCAACACCTGCCGATCACTCCTTTTGGGTAGTCAGTTTTACTGAATTTATTAAGTCTTCATGCATTGCCAAATCAATCTGTAATTTCTGGAATTACAGCCAGTATCAGATCATTTCTCCTCCAATTGAGGGTTTAGAGTGGATGTATTCTTTTTCTTTATCATCTATATTGTACACACACACATATTTGTATGTATCTATACACACAGTCACAAATTATGTGCATACACACACATGCACACAAAATTGCTCCAAGTACTGGACTGCTTACATCTACTGAAAGAAGTTTTTACCAACATCTGTGTTGCAAAGAAAATCTCTGCCATTTCTGGCATTTATTAGCCACATGGAAGGTAAGCGTCTATAGACTTGTAAACAAGTATGGAAAAAAAATCCTGTGTACTGGGATAATTTGTCATCAAGGCTACTGTCCAAGGAAAGAGGCCATGGGATCATCTGGTCTCTGACGTTTCATTCTATAGGCTTCCATTTCCTCTTCTGTTGGCTCTCTGGTTTCATATACACTGTTATATGGTCTCTTCCTCTCATCTAACTGCATAATTTCTTTAACTTGGAGGAGACGAGCCTCTTCTGCATTTAATGCCTGAAATTGAAGAGGGAAGGGGGGGGAGGGGCAAAATCCAAAGAAAGTTAAGCAAAAAAAGGCAAACAAACCCCAAACCAACAAAAAGTTTGTTTGTTATACTAGAATATAATGCAATTAGCAGACAGAACGGTGGGATAAGCAATGCACATCCTGCCCACCTACAGCACACTTCACGTGTGCTATTTAATGCTTATTTTTGAGCATTTAGCGTAATATAATAGTAAATTAGCATTTTGCAAGCAAGATACTTTAATGTCCTTCCAATTGCCAAAATGCAGCAAGAAACTCATGGGTTTTAGCTAAAATGTAATCATGATCCATGAAGTACAAAAGCAGGTAAGAAAGCATGTCATCTTTTTGTTTTGTTCCTGTGTCAGAGTGATTTTAAAATGAAAATATGATTTTTGAAAAACGAATTATCTCATTTTTCAAACTACTACTGTTGCTCCTTCTTGCTATTGAAAAGAAATTACTCTTCTACAATGTTTTGATTAATCACAGTCTAACATTAATTTCCTCTGCATACCCAAGGCAGGGTGTTGTGCTTGCAGAGGGTCCATCCAGCAACAGTCAATAGATAGATTGTGGACAGACTTATTGCATCAGCTATGAGACTGGGCCCAAGTATGGGATAAAAAGTTCTAAGTCAAGCTTTGACAATGCCTTTGTTCTTTGATCTCAAGTTGCTGTGTTTTGCTATGTCTTTATATCTATAGCTGTAATAGGTGACTAGGAAAGAAGTGTGCTGTATCTTCTAAACTAAGTCTTCCAAAACTAGACTATTTACTGCATGTTTGCCTGACAAATAGGGAGTAAAAGCTATGTACTTTAGAACATCTAACAGCATCTAACAGCACTTTAAATTTGCTTCAGCTCAAAATTAGCATCAAAGAACAGTCCACAAAATTCCACAAGAACTGTTACAGGCTTCATAAAACTAATATTGTAAAATATATCTGAAGTTCTTTTTGCAACAGAAACACTGAAGAGTATAGCGCACCTTTTTAAGTTTTTCTTGCTTCTTTTTCTCTTCACCCTCGCTGTCTGAATTTGAGCTCTTCTTATGTTTCTTCTTTTTCTTCTCTTTCTGTTTCTCTTGGTGGATCTTTAAGGCCGAAAAACAGCAGCAGTTAAGATTCAGAGAGTGAACAGTAGCAATATTCTATGATTCTATGAACTAATTTTCAAGCCATCATAGCATTGGTAGACAGGAGGGATTTTTGAGTTTAGTTTTGAACAGAGATGTAAATGACACAGTAATTCAATTTTCAGACTCCTTAGAATGACTTGCATAATCTTGAAGTTATACATACGTTCGGGTCACAGAAATTGCTGAGGAAAAACATCTCCCTTAAAAAGGGAAAAAAACTCACCTCCATCAGCGTTTTGGGTTTTGTCATGTGTTCTTCCTCTCTGGGTTGCTCTTCTAGTAAGCTTGCTTCAGTATTCTATACAACAGAAAAGGGAGAGAATATCCATTTACAAAGCATGTTTGAAAGGGGAAGCAAAAAAAGCAAAACTACTTAAAGCTTATGCAGATGAATGCCTTCTAGCTCTACTCAAGTAATTAAAAAAGACAATACTTACAGCAATTTCTTTCCCAGCTTCTCCTGTACAGTATGAATACTTGACAAATGAGTGGCAGCATTTGTAACCCCACTTGCCTTCTTTCCAGTATGAACCCCAAATGCACTGCAAGAAAAGACACCACAGCAGTTACATCTATAACAATACTCCCATAAGAAACATGCTGCAAATTATTCCTGCCATGATTTCCTCATTTCCTGATGAGCAACCTATTCAAACAGTCCAGAAGGGGAAGTTATGAGAAATACTTTTGCAATTTTACATTAGTCTTACATGTACGGTTTAAAAAAAAAAAAAAAAAAAAGAGAAAAGCACAGCAACTTCCCCTTCAATTTAAGATGGCTATCACAACTCCTCAAATTCATTCACACTGCAATCTTGAGAAGTTAAAATTCCTCCTTAGCAGAAGAGTGTGTCACATTTAGGGAAGGAAAAATTTATTTACTTGGTGTTTTAACTATATTGCACTGCATCTACTACACCTCGTTCCCTTCCAAAGGAATTGTTTTTGATACCTATATCTATATCTATCTATTTACTTCAAGTATGTACTTACTGTATGGTTGTTGATCTTCACATCTTCTTCATATTTAGAGCACGCAATAGCTTTCTCTTGTCCTTTGATAACTGTCCCATGTCTAGAATACTCCACGTAATCTTCTGTTTGAGCTAACAGCAATTCAGCTGGTGGGGTATCTAGATGTTCTTGTCCTCCATACTATAATGCAAAAGAAATGACATATGATAGTTTAGCAAAAAAAAAAAAAAACGTCTATGTAGTTAAGCACGGATTTTAAAAAATTCATCTTAGGTGCCTTCTCTGTCCACACCTCTAGAACAAAACCTTGGTATTACCAGAGCAGCATGTTCCCCCCTCACCCCCCCCACCAAATTTGCATCTAAGATTTGGATTCCTCCTACATACTGGTGTCGGATTTTTCTCTATAGAAATTCTGACAGTTAAGGGAAGAGCTCCCAGTAATCCAAAGAAATACTAGCAGATCTTCAAAGGTTCCTACATTAAATAATATAATGAATCCAATAGATGAAATTATATATATATATACACACAATAAAGCTCATCAGAACGGCTGATACATTTTCACATAGCAGTAGTAGTAGTATGTATTTGTTCCCGAAGAATCAGAATTCAAACTCGACAGAATTCTTATTAAATAAAACCAAACATCTATTACCTTCTCTAAGATGCTTTCTTTCTGCTGCGCCTTGAAATCTTCTTTTTTCACTTTGAAGGATTTATAGAGTAGCTCTAATTTTGTAGGGTCCGCTTGAAGATGTACTTCTGAGCCTTTGTCATAAGCCTCCCAAGCAAACACTGTGTTCACAAGAAGCATCAATGTTTATTCTCAAAATACATTCAAATTATCATCTTTAATTTTCTAATAGTTTGAAAGAAAGACTAGATTTAAATCTAGAAAGATTTCTCTTTTGCAAAAAAAAGTGTTATTAAGTCTTTAAAATCCATTCTTTAAAAACAGAACAAAAAAAAACAACAACAAACCCCATGAAACCACAGAAGAATAAACACTTACACTGAGTCTGTGCCATTGAAATGGTATCTCCAGTGTAACGAACAAAGTTGTCACCTGCATAACCAACTCTGCAAGAATGAACAATATTATTTTTAGCATGCAGGTAACGTGATTTTCTTTTAGGCAAATCATATAACTCCAACAGGAAAGTAAAAAATTTCCTTTACGTCCTGAGTTACAAATGGAGGGAGAGAAGCATTTGTTCAATACATGAAATTAAAGTCTAGGCTCAAAATAGTGTCATGACAGTATTAGACAGCACTTTAGAGTACTCGTGCTACAGAGTCTTGGAGCTGTCTGGGATACCATGAGTCAGGCCTGGGCCTAGTTGCACAGTAATTGCACAAGTGGTACATGACACTGTAGAATGACCTCTGCTTTTGGATTTGTGAATCTCTCCTTCTGCTCAGCCCATTTCAAGCTAGGAAATAGCTTTACTGCCCTGTTATCTTTTGCACACCCCTTGTAGAGGTTGACAAAGAGCAGATGGAATGCAAGCTGAAAATGAAATAATGTTGACAATTCAGTTTCCCACTGTTTTCATCTCCCAAAGCCACTCTGAAAAGCTTAGTCTGCAGTGCTGCTGCAGAAACACAGACTGAACAAAAGTCAAATTACACCTCTGGAGAGAAGTGAAAGCATCTTCATCTGAAAATAAAACTGACTGGCATTATACTTGCTGGAGACAGAGAGAGGTGGAAAGAGCATAATTTGCTAGCATTTAGCCACTGCCATGCTATTTCAGGCAGCAAGCTAATCCAATTACAGTACCCTGAATAACATTTGTACTCACAGCCTTTCTACTCTGTATGTCCACAGAGCAACACTGGTCAAGGCAGGGTCACAGCTCAAGTGCTTGACTTGGGTTTTAAGTGAGACAGCCTTATGTGCAACCCAAATCCTGCCTGTGGCACTTTGTAATTGTCTATCTAGACAATGCCAAAGTTTTCAGACTTTTTTTTGTGCAGACTCCACTAATACACGGGGAGCTTTTGATCCTAGTTCAGGCATTTAGTCAGATACCACAGATACTCCAGGATAGTCTCCAGAGCTGAATGACTCCCAACAAAAAAAGAGGTTGAAATTTTAGATCCATTACTGAAAATACTTTACATGTACATTACTGTTTACCAATATCTCTTCTACATACAACAGTGTTCTAATCCTTGATTTATGTCATATTAGTACACAAAATGGTAGTTCCTGCATCCCTGGGGATTAAAGCCCACTATCACTAACACACTACTTCTATATACTAAAAAAGCGTTAATAAATAAAACATTTTTTCCATATTTACTATAAAGCATTATTGAAAGACTCTTCTATCCATAACTGACTAGGGATTCATTAATAAAAAGACAAACAGATATGAAATAAAATACAAAACTTTTAGAGCAGTCTCATTTTTAACAGAGTTTTGTTGGGTACACAAGCATGACCCTGTTTTAACTTACTCATCTGGATTCTTGCCTGTATTGGCATATGGGTTCTCTCTCATTGCTCTTGTTTTGGGATCATAATAAGCAGAGTTTGGATCTAGATTCCTTAGGTACTAGGGAAAAAAAAAACAACATACAACATAAAATATGTTTGATTAAAATTTATGATTTTTAAAGAATTGAAATTACTGCTGTATCCCTTAACTTAGACTTTTTAAAATAAGGGAATATCTGTGCAAGTGATAGACCTTGAAGAAGTTATAACACGAGCAGGAAGAGAACTGTGGACAGACTTTAACCTCTAAACCCTGAGACCCATACTCAAACACACTAATAATTGAGGGTATGAGTTTTAAAAATTAACTAACGTGAATATAAAAGGAAAAAATAAGGTTCTTTACTCACTTTAGCAATATCTTCCCGAATACGTAAATTTCGGACTGTGATACGTCTTTTAGAGTCAAAGTTCTGCCCAGGCATATCAATGTCATCTGCATATTTATCTTCATCTTCATCTTCACTGTTATGATCTCTTTCCTGAGGAGAGAAACAGAAAACTTCTCAGAGACGAGTACAAGAATCTGATTTTAGGGGTTTCATTAAAAAATGGGCGTAAGCATGCAAATCTATCATGCAGATACACTCAGCATTTCAGAAATACTGATTAAGGGCCTTCCATTTCCTCCAGTTACAGAAATGTAACTGTGACAATATTAAAACAATAGTTATCTTGGGCAAAATATACCATGCAAATAACAATGTTATTTGCTTGCACCTCTAAGGTTTGACAACATGTGCGACTTAAACAAAAAACGCTTGATGAAATCCAACAACCTCTTCCAAAACGAAACAGGCAACCAGTGGCATGAACCCAACATTAAAACCCTTATGCCACCCTTGTTTTGCTATTTCACTAACTATGGGTCTTTTTTTCCTGCCCATGGTGTGATGCAGTCAGTGGGTAATCATCTTACTGTCTGGGAATTTGGTTCCTCTTCTCCCCACTGGTGTCTTGGGGAGTTCTGCAGCAAACAAAGAGCACATCAGCAGAGAAGAAGAGAAGACAAGATAGTGCAGAGGGGAAAAACGGCAGGGAGATAAAGACCAATCAAAGCAGAGCTTTGAGGTTGGTTGCAAATATACAATGCACTTCTAGCACAAAATGCACAAAGATCACTACATTTTGAATACTCTAAAATAGAGTTGGCAAGTATCACTATTATAGACACAAGCTGGAGACCTTTTCACTGGATTACAAATCAAATTTCTAGAATGTGCTTTTCTTGCAAAGCCTTTGAACTGTCACTGTGATCTAAAGCTTGTTATACCTCTGAATACTAATGGTTTAGACTAGGGTATTTCTTATCATGTAAATATAACTAAGATTCACCTCTAAAAGCTTAAAAAAATCTATATTAAAGAGATATGTATGCAAGTATTTTGTTAGGACTGAGTGGAATAAATTATGGCTTCTGACTCATGCTTGGTAATCTAGCAAAACACAGCAGCATTTTTTATTAACCTGTTTAGCCCTTAACCTGAGAGTAATTGCCATGGCAACGTTGTCCAAAAAAAAAAAGTAAACAAGTATATGGAAGCTAAAATCGTTTGTGGTGAATACAGGCATCAAAAACAAACAAAAAACACTTTTATACCTGTAAGATCAGTAGTCTGTATTTTGTGTTGGGTCAGAAATGTAGTTAATTCTGCCATCTAGTGACAAAATGAAAGGTGATAATCATGAAAAATGGAGACCCCATCATATGTAGTCTATTGGTTGATGGTGGTTTTAAATTTTTTTTAAGAATACCAATTAAAAAAAAATACTTTTGACCACTAACAATCTCTGCTTTTTCACCACTTTATAAACTTAGCATATTATCATAAATGACTGTAAAAATCCAAATTTTGTATCAAAGATTATCAAAAGTGGTGCCTATAATCTAAGGGGAGCTTGTAGAAGTCAACGGAAGGTGTGTATTCTTCAGTTACATGCCAGAGGGAAGTAGATAAGCATGTTCAGCCTTCTAATAATCAGACAAACAGCAAGTAGTCAAAGCAATGACCGAAGAAGAAACAAGTTTGGGTTTAAGATAAAGAAAATACCTTCCTATTCCTATTTATACTAAGCATTACTAAAACACTCCGCATAATAATCAGTGCTCCAACATCAGTCAGACAAAACAGCTCTTAAATACTTAAAACATGTCTCTGTGGGAACTGAATTACATGGAAAACAAGCTTTCTGATCCTAGATTCCACATCATTAATTTTAGAAGATTAATAATCAAAAAGAATTTTTGCCCAAAAGGCAAGTACTGTCATTTAGAAGAAGGTATTGTGAATTCTTGTATGTGACACAAAATAAGCTGGTGCTAGGAAGAGCTTTAAATTACTGAAGAGTACAAAAAGCAGTAGAAAAATGAGTACAGAGAATAAAAGCATCAGAGAAGTAACCTGTTCTATTTTCACTCAGCCTAAACAAAAATAAATTAGGAGTTTGATTTACTTACCACTTGCTCCAGCTTTCCTGATGCTAACTCTTCCTGAAGCTTCTGTGCTTTCAGTGTTCGTTTGGCCTGCATATCACACAAATACATTTATTTTAATATTGCCTTTTAATAGCAGGTGTGTAGTAACATCATCAGCATTTCTTGTGATTGTTGCCATTTAAAATCTATTCATTATTGTTAGAAAATGGACATTTAATTCTTTGGGTGCTCGTAAAAAAATAAAAAAACAGCAGCCTAGAGATAGTCTCCTCTACACCTCTCTACACCTATGCTTAACCACACTGCTTTTAGAGCCTCAAGGAAACTATATATACTAACTATTTTACTGTTTTATATTACATTGGTAAATAAACCAATTTACCAGAGCTTATGCAGCTATACCATTACTAAGTCCATTGTAATTAAAGAAAACACAGCTTATTTTAGTTCAGTAGTTTTTAACAACAAATATGCTTTATTATTGTGTCCTCATAATCTAGTTAAGAATTTCAGTGCTTAAGGTAGTACATGACAGATGCTGCAAGCATTTATGATTCACACAGGAACCATCAAGTTCTATAACCTAAAATGACATTTTAAAGCAGCATGATATGATTTTTTACATGTATATGACATCACTGAACCACAGAGACATGTACAAATACTTCCCTGCTCCACAACGGGAAGAAAAAGGATTCCTAAGTAACAAAAATATGAATGAGCTTACAAATACAGCTTTACTGACTCCAGGTAATAAAGATAGCTTAGGGATTCCTTTCTTGCCTGCAATTTAAAGTGCATCTTGGTTAATAAACTCTAGAACTTGTCCAGTAAAAGGTAAGCAATCTGGAGAGACACTTCATTTATTGCAGACCCATACTCAGTTGTCTGTTCTGATTTCAACTTTCAGCTCAAGTGAAGTTTGCTATCAAACACAGAATCCACCCCATCGGTGGATTCATAATTCATAATTTCCATTATGAATACCGCAAAAGGTCCAGCATTAACAGGGCATGTAGCAAGCACTCCTCCACCTAGTGAAGCCAAATGCTGAATTTTTCCCAGTAAACTATAATGCCTACGCACCAGATCGACCTTGGCATATTCTTCTACAATCTTCATATGCTCTTCTGGGTTATAGCCATTCCAACGATCTCGCTTTCCATCGTAATCAAACATCAGTTCAGGTTGAACATGTTCATCTGGTGCAATATTCATGCCTGTGTATTTTGCTCCAACTTTCCTGGGTCTCTGAAATAAATAAATAAATAAATGCATTGTTCAATTAGATTGGAGTATGCTACTTGCTAAGACACACAGCTTTAAAAACAGTATCAATTAAGCTCTTCTAAAGCCAGTTAAATTCAACACAGTAAGCCTCCAAATTCTAAGTAAACGTGAGCAGTTCAATTCTGTATTTTAAAGTAATACAAAAATACAAGAATACAAAAATTACTGACTCAATTTTCAACAGCTAAAGAAGCAATTAAAATAGTTTCTGAGGACTACTTCTAGCTGACATGAAACAGACAGCCACAGCAGCATCCGAGTTAACGTAAATTAACATGAAGAACTAAAAGCCAAACCCTTTTTCCTTTTATTTTAGTGCTGATCACAAATGGAATTGATGAACACCACCCTGAACAGTAGTTATTTTTTTTCTTCACCTTTTTCTTGTTTCTCCTACATAACTATTGTTCTAAAATCTTTCAAACAGAATTTTGATACTTGTAACTTTTTTCAAAGTAACTTTTTCAAAATAGTAGTTTTTTACTTTAGCTAACTATTTTTCATTAAGATTAGAACTCACGTTATTTTCAAAGCCATTAAAACATCAACAATGGTCAAGTTTACCTCCATGCAGTCTTTCTTTTTGTGTGTCAACGCACCGCAGTTCTCACAAGCTCCTTTACGGTATCTGGTAGCTATTCCATGCTAAACAACAGAAAAGACAAGCACTGTACAAACTTGCGGCAACATTCATATATGAGTTTCCATCAACTAATTCATTTTTTTAAATACCACTAAAGCACATACGCTCTAGCCAAACTCAAAATGCTTATTCTGGTTATCACCAAACACAGAGACATGCCTGCTGAATACAAATTCCCAGCTCTTGCCCCCCTCAAAAACAAAGACCCAGAAATCGCAGGATGTCAATGACTCTTATTTCCTCAAACAAAACCTTTATTTTAGGACAAAAACATTTTGCACACCTCTTGAACTCCACGTTTGTACCAATCTCCAGAAGAGCTGTACTGTTTTTGCTTCTCCGGCTGGGGTCTCTGATGCTTTAGCGTAGGCCTTTTAGAAGGATCTATGTACCATGGCACTGAGGAAATGTACTGAGGAATATGAGGATTGATATCTCTGTAAAAGATATCATGAAATAAATACATGGCACAGGAAAAAAAAAACAAAACAAAAACTCACAACTTAACCTAACAAATAACACTTATATTAAGTTCAATGCTTTAAAACTGATAATAATCACTGAAATTATAATGCATTCCAACGAAATAAAGTCATCTTAAGTATGTAAATACAGACTTTCTTGAGATTTTGTTACCATTAACTCACCTAAACTCCTGACTCCAAACTAAATACTTCATTCTACACAGCTACTGAGCACAAGAACATTAATACTTCTCTTTCCAGAGGCCATGGGATGGCACGCAGGGGCCTTGTAGATGCCACAGAGAAAGGGCATAAACAAACTGTAAAGTCTCCCAGTACTTTGCGTACACCCCTTGTAAAACACCCCTTGTAGGCGCCCACAGAAGGGGGGCATCACCCCAATAGATCAGGTAAACACCGATTTATTGGGCTAACACCACAACAGATCAGGTGAACACTAAACACTTTGTTTTGGAAGCAGAAACGCCTGTTTTCTGAGGAAAACCGGACCGTCTAAAGCACATTCATGAAATTGCGCAGCTTCCTTCCGCAGAGAGTAGCGCACCCCTCAGAACCCTACAATCCCGCGGACAAGCCTGCTTTTTAGCCTATCCCTTTAACCAGCACGCTAACAAGACTTACTTCCCTTCTTCGTCCACTTCAGCAGGCGCGTTTCCCAGCTTCCTCTGTTCCTCCAGCTCCTTCTTCTTCCTCCAGTCTTCCCTCGTCATCTTCTTGGGCTCCTCTAGGCCCACCTCGCCCGGGCCCCCCGCGGCAGCGCCACTGGCGGCCGCCCCAGCCGCCATTTTGTCTGCCTCCAACCGAGACCCCCGCACGGAGCCTGCCCGACGCCGCCGGGCAGCACGCCTCACGCAGCTTTACTTGGTTGTTTTTCCGCCCTCTCCCTCCTTCAGCAACGCCACAGGCCTCTCCACACGACCGAGGTGACAGAGCGGTGACGCAGCGACACGTTATACCTGACGCCCCCGGTCCTCCCTGCCGCCCGGCTCCCAGCTAGGCCGCACGGCAGCGCCGCCGCCCCACCATGCACCGCGGCTCCTCCTCGAGCCCCGCCCCTTAAAGGCGCCGCCCCCCGCGGCGGCCTCGCGCCGGCACCGCAGCAACGCGGCGGCGTCGGGGACGGGCTCGCTCCTGCCTGGTTCTGCCCGGCCCACTAGCGCTGCTGAGCCAATCGGGTGCCTGAGCGTTAGTCAAAGCAGCCAATGGGAGAGGCGGAGGCCATTTAAAAGCTGGCGGCGGTAGGGTGGTGGCTTAGTGCCGCTGCTGCTGCCGTAGCTGGGGGTTCTGCAGCTACCCGCCCCAGGTAAGGGGGGGCTGGGCTGAGCGCGGGGGGCTGTGGCGGCCGGCCTGGGCCTGCTCGGGCTCTGGGCGTCAGGGTGCGCGCAGTGAGAGCAGCTGGGGCAGTCTCTGGGAGAGGGCAGCGAGGTAGCGCCGGGCACCTCCCGTGGGCAGGGGCACCTCCCACCAGGTCGGGTTGTTCAGGGCCCCATCCAACCTGGCCTTGAGCACCTCCGGGGACTGGGCACCCGCAGCTTCTCTAGACAGCCCGTGCCAGGGCCTCGCTACCTTCACCATATTGCTGTCTTTTGTGGAGTAAGTAGCAATAAGCACCACAAAAAAGTGATGCAGTGACCCGAAGATATCGGGCCTTGCTGTGTAGGATTGCTAGGGAGACTTTGCAACTTTCTCAAATCCCCGTGTGTGCCATGGGGGCTGTGAGCTTGCCGTGTGCATGGATACTTTCAGACATAATGCTGTAGTCAAGCTCGTATGACTTGAAGTATGTTGTTCTCCACTCAGAAACCTAAGTACTGTCTATGACAAAAAACAAATGATTTTCACATCTTCCTCTTCTCGGAACCAGCTCTGTTGCCTGTAGTGCTGTTTAAAAACTGAGTTGTGCTGAAAGAAATGATAAGAACTGATTTCTTCTCCCTTTGTATTTCTAGAGTGGTCTCACCAGCCTGAAGATGACAACGTTAATCTTCTTAGATAAGGAGAACGGTGAAGTTAGTGCTGCTAAGAATCAATTAAGACGCCCTTCAGGATCATGTGCGTATATGCACTGCTAAGGTAGTGGGGAACAGAGTAAGGTGTATGAATTGGGTTTCATTATTCACCAATTTGAACAGAGAGCAGAACTGGTTAATTAAATACAAAAATAAAACTAAGCTTATCAATTGTTATGAAAGTGAAAATCACTTGCCTTTCACAGAGAGGACTTATGCTTCTGAATTATAAGTAGAGAGTGACAATTTGCTTTCTAGCATGTATACCTAATGAAGCAGGCTTTAGGGTTGACATGGTGCTAAAGCTTGCTCTTTCGTCCCCCCAGCAAAAGTCTTATCTGAAAGAACTCAAGTCAGTACTCCACTTCCTAAAAAAACAATTAAAATATCTCCAGCCACATCGCACTCTGTCAGAAAGGCTCTTGGGAATGTGAATAGGACTGTAGAAGTCAAAAGCAAGAAAGAGCAGATGAGACAGAGAAATCAACCTTGCACTGCAAAGAAAGTAAGTACAACTGCCTTCCATAAGGGTGGGTGGGAAGGAAGGAAGGGGTGCAGGGCTTACCTTCATAGAGACAAGACATGTAACAGCTTAGTGAATACATGAAGGCAAAGAAGTGGCTCTAGAGGAAATATTAGAGTTACTGTCTTGTTCACATATTAATTAGCAGGGCTTTAACATAATGAGCCTAAATGTTGTACAGCAGAGATTTGTTGCCAGTGCATATAGTAGTCAGAAAAGCTAAGCAGCATAATGGCAAATGCTTCAGCTACTTTGCATTGAACGTGTTAGAATTTAGATGTAACTGAGGACTGTATGACAGTGTTCTTGTCTTTTCTGTACTGGACAGCTTTATAGACAAAAAGGATACTACATTGGAAAAACAGATTAGCTCAAGTAATGTATCTTTCTCTTGTTGAGGTTGCTGAAAAGACTCCTGAACTAGAGAGCCAGGATGTGATACTTGAAGAACCATTCCCTGAAATAGAAAACATATTTTGCTATGATCCTGGAGGTAAGAACTCTTGGGGTAATTATTAGAATAAAGAATCAGGCTTTAAGTGTTGACACTGTTGTAAGACTGGCCAAGCTGCAGTGGTAAACAGCCTGATGATGTGCTTCTCCAGAGTCCATTCTTAAGCATAAGGGCATTCACCATTTTTTGAAGCACCACCTCATTTGTGTTTGAATGTTGTAGCTGCAATAGTTGTGCTCCAAACATGTAGTAGTCTCTGTTATAGTGGCAGGAAGCTAGTTCCAGATAACCAAGTTATAGTTCTTAATTCATTAAATGGCATCTAGCAGGCAACTATATAAAAGGCTACTTGAATGTAGACCTCTCCTAAGAGTGTGTGCCAAGATGGTACTCTGTAACTGAAGAGAAATCCATACTCTGTAGGATAAAATAGTTGAAATTTCTAAAACTGTTCATGTCTGTGATGGGGAGAGCTATCTCAATCCTTCACGATGTGCCTTCAAACAGTCCAGGTTATGTTGAAGTAAATGTGCAAAAGTTATTGTACTGAAGACTATTTTAGTGTTGGTTTAAACATATGTGCTGCTTGATGTAGTTGACAGTGTAGTGATTTAAAAGAAATTCCTGAAAGCTCCTGCTTTACACTAGCAATTATGTACACTTTGATAAGTGTTAGCACAGAGGATTTTATGGGCAGCTAAGGGGTAGTTGCAAGTAAGCACCCTGTAAGATGTAACTAACAGACTGAGTTGTTTTGGAACTACTTTAACTTCATATAATCTAGGAACTATCACTTCATTTAATCTAGGATGACTTGCAGCTTCCCATGCTACTGTACACTATTACTATACTACAGTGTCTTTCCCAAACAGACTTTGAGAATTTTGATCTTCCTGAAGAGTACAAAGTATGCGATATCAGCCTGTATGGTGCTCCTCTCATGGTATTTACAAGCACCTCTGAAAAACCTCTCGATGTGGTTCGTGCATCTGTGAAGACTGAAGAGATGTCATGGGAGTCTAGTAAGTGGAAAACTAGCACGAGTTTCAGTGCATACAGTGCTCATTAGTGGTCTGGGAGGGAAGTTAGTTGGCTGCAAGAGTGAACTGTCATTGCTGTCATAAGCGCCAGAATAGAACACTTATATCAAGTAACTCTTGGTATATAGCCAAGCTGAATTTAACTGGTCAACTCCACTAATAGTGGTCTCAAAGCCATATTGCTGTGTAGCTTTCTGCAGTGTGTTGCTAAATGACTAGTTAGGATGAATTGTCAAGCAATATTTCCCACAGTCATTCAAGTGACTTATGCAAACTCACTAGGAGCTAGCTTGTATGAGACTAAAATTCTGGGCTTCATGAGAAACTGATTTGCTCTATTTCTAACTTTCAGACTTGCTGCAATCAACTACTGACTTCATTTCTACACTGGATGAGATCATTGATATGCCACCTATGAACCTATGAGCTTTAACAGCATATTCTGAAGTTTCTGAGTTCTATACTTTTAATTATACTTTTAATAAAGGCTAGTTTAATGTGTGTAATACAGGACTTCTCTCTTTTCAGTAGAGCTAATATATCAAGTGCATAAGATGCAGGTAGTAAAATGCTGCTTTGAAAACAAGGCTATTTGACAAGCTATTAAAGCTGCACATGTAAAATCATTTTTGATATAATGCAAATTACTAGAGCTAGTACTGCTCTGGCACTCTTCACTCCTTGAACATGTTTGCTCTTCTCAGTGGTTGTCTTGGAGGGCATTTTAGATGTGTACTTCCACTTAGACTTCCACTTAGTTTTCTAATTGTCACCACATTATGTGGCTTTCACTGTTGGTATTGTCTGTGCTCTGTGAGGCAAGGATGGAAGAACCCCCATCCTTCATGTCACAAGTGCAAATTCAATAGTTTCTTTCACACTTGTAATGGTCTCAGTTCCTTTTTATAATGGTGTAAGACAAGTCAGCTTTGGAGGTGGTGTGACTTAGTTGGCTGCTTAGTTGACTAATATTGGATAAAACTTGGTTTGAGGTGACTTTACTTCATTACAGTTGCAATAGGCTACTCCATCTTACTGCAAGTTTTATGAAGCTTGTACAGGTGATTCCTGATATCTATAAACAGGTGCTTGAAGTTCAGGGGGAAAGAAGCAGTATGATCACTGTACAAACTGGTGTGCCAGAGACAAGGCTAAATTAATAGCAAATGAAGTTACTTGCTTAATGCATATGGCTGTACCTCTGATCTGTATTTTTCCTCTAGGCAGCAAGAAGTCAGTTCAGGAGCGGAGTTCCTAGTGAAAGTCAGGAATCCTACCCAGTACTAAACTTCTTACACTTCCTGTTTTGCAGATAAAATTAGCAGTTGGCCTTAAGATTTAACTTGCATTTATAGTTTCTGGGGAATACTCTGATCTACTTGAATTTCAGCAGTGTGAGCTGCTTTCAGCTCATCCTTACCATGAGTCAATACTATGACTGTTTTCTGGTGATTTGCTAAGATGGGAATTCTTTCTGCTCTTCCATGGGGCACCTGAGCTCTAGTATCCTGAACAGGAACAACCATGTCAAACTTAATGTAATTGTGACTGGCAAATAAGGGATGGAAATTTCTCCACAGCTGTTTTTATGATTGGTAGGTATGTACTTCAGATGACTTATTGCATGGCTGGAGGCAAGTAGGTGTAAGAGAAGCAGTTTAATGAGACCAGGTTAGTGGCTTTTGAGACTTTCTGACATCTATCTGGCATAATACGGGGTCGGTTAGCTACCTTTTCAAACATTAGCCCTTTCTTCCCATCTCCTGTGCATAGAAGTCAACTTTTTAAGAAAGTGCTGTCCATTTTTATGGTTGGTACTTTGCAAACACCAGGATGACTGCTGTAGTAGGTAAGACAGTAGCTTGCCAGGCTTTATGCCAGCATTATACAAAGATGTCTTATTAAGCAATGTGCGATAGTTTGTTTCCACATAAAGGTAAACTAAAGTACATCCAGTACTACTGGTATGCCTTCTACAAGCACTCGTATATTCTCTTCACTGCCTCAGAATCCCTTGAAAGCAGGTATTGAAAAAATGGTAGAATTTGCTGTGGTCTGTAGGTTCTACTGATGTGTCAAAATCTGCATTTCTGTTCTTTTCCATACTTGTGCCTATCACTAATCTAGTACCTAGACAGGCACTCTACAGCTTGCTCCCGGTTTGGAAAATACTAAGTAGCTAAACATTGTATTTTTTCTTATTGCACAGCTGAAAGGGCACAATGACACAGTGCTTATGTTTGTAATGGGGGCCCTTATGTTCTGTAGGTTGTTAAATTGTTTTTATTAAATTTTGTTAAGGAGTGATGCTGCTGTTGCCACTCAACACACATGGAGATTCTGAGCAGGTTGTCAGGAATGTGAGACTACAGATAGATTTCCAGAATGTAGTTTTTACGACTGCATAGAGATGGGGGGAAAGTGACCTATAGATCCCATCCAAAAAAAATGAGGAAATATGACATAGTGAAAACTGTTCAGAGAACAGCTCTTAGAGTATTTCTCACAAGCAGACCTCTGACTTCTTTTATGCTTTAGTCAATCTTTAAAATGAGCTTAGGAGCCAACAGCTTGTAACATGTTCAGAACTGTTAGGCAGCTTGTTACACTCCTGTGGAGCACAGCACTGCTAGGTTTTGCAGAGATAGCCTGGGCACTGTGGAACGCTACCTGACTGGAGCGAAGGATCCTCTGTGCATTCAATGTCTGGTTTGTAGGTGCTGAGGGGAATAGGTTTGCCCCGCTACACAGTAACAAGTAGTGAAAGCCCTTTTCAGTCTTTGAAAGTGTAACAGGCAGAGCAAAGATACCTGTTTTAACTGTTCCCTAGCTTTAGATGTTTCCTCAAGTTTCATCTCCTTACTGCTTTTTTTACTCGTCAGGAGGCAGGTGAATTTTAGGAATTTGTAACTAGACAATTTCCAACCTTTAATCTGGTAGGCATAGAAATTTGCTATTTCTGAATTATCAGACCTGAAATAAAAGTAGATAATCTGTTTTTTCCCTCAAACTTGTTTGGTATCAGGCAGTGTAATACAACAGCTATTCTTTCTCTAGTTTCAAGCCAAGGGCAAGAAACTTTTTAAAAAATCAGAAGGATATCTAACAAAAAATGACATGATTAATGCAATTCTGTTCAGAGACTTCAGGTTTCTGCAGATCCTTTCCTCAGTGGTAAGAAGCATTAAAATTAGCTGGGCTATCTTGGCTGAGATCAAAGTTTGGGTATAGTCTGCCAGGCATGGGTGTTGAGACCTAACTATAAAGTTAGGGTTAACAATTAAAGTGGGGGAACAACCTAATTTAACTTCCTGTATCTACCAGTTCAAATGAGCTGAGAGAGTTCAAGCCTAACTACATAAAAGTTCCTGTAACTAAGGTACTGAAACTGATTACACAGTGCCATCGTGTGGCCTTTTATGCAGCCACATGGGTAAAAATGTGTGGTATGACGCAAAACACAACATTACAATATCTCTAACCATATTAGGACAATAAATCAATATAAATGTAGGCTGTAACTGCATGTCCAGACACTACATCTGGAAAGACACTAGTGAGTTATGGGAAACTTTTCATAGTAACAATAACTTATTTTAGAGGAACTTAAAAGTTCGATGATCAAGCACATAACTATTCTTCACCTTCAGAAGTTGTCTTTTTATGCCATGTTCACAGTATATGCACATGCACACATCCAAATACATTTAGAGCATGATTGCTAGCTGCAAGACTTCATCAGTGTGGATAGGCATTTATATAATCATTATGATCATTATCATTAATGATAATTAAATGATTCAGATAAGCCTCCTGATACTGGTAGACTTCAATCCTGAGGCTCCAAAGTTGTTACTCTTGAAACGGTGGAATGTGTGTGCAGAAAGCATAGCCTGTGTCAGAGCTTTAGGAATACTACTGGTTTGTCTGCATGAGAGTGAATGCTGCTGCAGTTTAGAACATAAGTTAACAACACTAGGACAAACTAATAAATTCATGCCAGAGTTATTTTATTTTGCTTAAGAAATTATAAAATCCTTCAAAGTCTAGGAAAAAATAAACAGTCCTAGGTTTTGTGTCCTTTTTTTCCCCACTCATCTCTACAGTTTTTAGGGAACTTTCTAAAAACTATGAAGGAAAGGTATTTTGGGTATGGAGGAATACTTTCTGTAGGATTTCTTTTATAGTATTTCACCTGATTTTTTTCTACAAATACTCTCTTGCAGCTGCTGGCAAGTAACACAAGCCAGTCAAAGTTAGACCTGAATAAGAAGCAAGCAGTTCTTTCAAGGCTTTATCTGTAAATAGTTGAGATCAAAAAGGTATACATCATCATGCAGCCAATCTGAGCCAAAACGGGAGTGCTGCTAAGGATGTCATGACGGGTATAAATTTGTACTCAGCCACACAATGCAAAAATAAGATTTCTTTGTTACCACTCTAGCTAATTAATATTTAGTACTTATTGATTAACAAATTAATATTTAGTACTTATTGATTAACGTTTAAAAAAAAATTGATTAACTTTTTAAACTGTTAGTCATGATCTTTTTCATCTAAAAGATCAAATAATTCTATGGTCCAATATTAGACATGTCAATGACAAAACCTGGAGTTAAGTCTCTAGCAAATGAATGAAGAAGTTGACTTCAATTTTCTTTAGATGCTAAAGTTCAGCACTGAATTTTAGGTGACTGGACTTGTTTTCTACAGTACAGTACCTCCTTTGAAACTTCTTGTTCTCACAGGGTTCTCTGGCTAATGCAGGTCAAAGCTTTTGTGAAGCTTTGTTTTGTAACCATTTGTCAGAAAGATCTATTTGTTTCACTTAGCTTTTATTTTCCCATTTCATGTGCTTTTCAACTCAGTTGGCTGGGGTTAAAGGGAAACGTGTGTCCTTGTGACTTGCATGAGAACAAAGCTGTGATGATGCTTGATCACTTTGGACTGAACATCCTGCTTTCAGCGACTCAATGAGATTACAGTTGTGAAAACATAGCCTTTTGTATCTAGAAAATATAAACTTAGCCTCAGCGCAAAACTTGACTATTAAGCCCATAAAGTGCTGTTTCTGAGGTGCAGGCAGCCTGACCTCTAGCAATTTTGCACTGCTTTCTATCATTTTATTTAGGTATAAACACTGACTTCTACTGGTGATTTAATTTTTTTCCTTAACTATTCTATTATATATGTATGGATATATATATATTTTATATATATATAAAGTTGTTTATGTTGTAAGGTTTTATTTCTCTGTTGGGGTATTGTCAGGAATAGATGCAACTTGAGTTCAGAATGGTGTCAGAGCATTACGCTGCGTAACAGAAGGCCTCCTGAAAACTGCTTGTAATGTTCTGGCTTACTTGATAAGTGTCGTCTTTTCAGTATTCAGGTAGTGAGAATCACTTTAAGTCCTCACCTGAATTTCTCCAAGGAGAACTTGGAAGCTCCCATAAAAATAATCTCTAAGCAGGCTGTGTAAAATTACTTCAGTGCACATCAGATAATTCATCCTATTTGTAATGTTCTGGCAGCAGGAGGCACCGTGGTAACAGCATGCATTACTACGCCTCACTCCTGCAACCTGACAGCTGTGGTGTGATGTTTGCCTTTGGTGCATCATGCACAGTACAGGCATCTGTAATGGGTTTTGTTGTGCCATTAATGTGAAGTGGAGGGTAAGAGTCAGCACTAAAGAATTCAGTGCGCCTTTACCCTGTGGCTACAGGGAACAGTATATCAGCCAAAGGCATTTTTATCTTCCATTGTTTAAAAAGAACACAGATTAGAAGCCTGGAGGCAATTGGTCTCTCTAGGGCTAGCAAAGCCATGAATCTTGTAACTTTTATTTTTATTTTTTAGTTTTAGTGTTAGCAAAGTACTATATAGAAATACAATCATGTCCCTCTAACTGTCCCCAAAGTGGTACTCACTGTGAAATGAGAGACATGCACTTGGTGATGCTACATCCCTCATGGTACCATAAGCTCAACTTCTATAAGCTTCAGTAGATCTCAAAACAGCCAACAGAACATCCCAGAAAACACCAATTTCTGACCTGAGCACATTTAAGCTTTATTACCCTTGCAACATTGAGATGTGTTCTGGCAACACTGCCCAGTTCAGAAAGCACTTCCTTCAGTTCACAGCCCTGGTATTTAGGGGTTGAATGTTTTCCTCAGGAATCCAACTTCTGGAAAAAATCCCAGACAAATAGCTGATTTGGGGCTGTTTAGACACTTAGGAAAGAACCTGTTACATTCATGCATTTGCTTTGGTGTCAGGAATGTGCATTTGGTTTCAGTTTCACAATTAACCTAGGACCTCCTTGACAAAAGGGTTTTTTAGCTGTACTGTCAGCCTCTTTGTGTCAAGAGAGCTTTCCCAACTTGAGACAAGGTCCTGCAGAAGTAAAAGCAGGGGCAGTCTCTGACAATAAATGGACCTCATTTCCTCTGCCCAGGAATCCAGAGGTAAATCACCAGCAGGATTAAAAAGGACACTTGGGGTGCAGGCTCAGACAGTGCTGCAGCCTCAGCTGAGCGCTACCTTTACGTGGGTGCTCAGCAGCCCTGTGGGATCTGCTCCAGTGCTTCCTAGAGACCAGATCCTGAGTATTCTGGTTCTTCCTAATTCAGGCAAAACTTGGAGAGTAAAACCCCCTGGGTAAAAGCAGTCAGGAGTATCAAAAGTGCCTGGGCTACAGCTGTGCTGCTGTCAGGAGAGGATAATTGCAGCTTTTGCAGGCATGTCCAAGCATCCAGGCTTTAGACCTGTTGAGCCTCATCTGTTACATGTAATGTTCCTTTGGCTCTTCTTTCTTGCTCTGGAGCCTGTACTGTCTGCCCTTTTTATCCCTCAGTGACTGTGAGTGCTGGAGGAGAGCTCTACTGGCACCTGCCAGGTCTCTGAGGTGCAACTAAGCAGTGCTTGTAGAAACTGCCATTTTTGTCGTGCCTTCACCCTTTAACTGCTGCAGGTTGAAAATAGTCAATTCTCCATTTTGGTACTGTGTGTGTGGTGGGGTAGTCGGGCATGTGTGAACTTCGTGCTCTGGAGGCAAAGCTGGGCATTGCCATGCTGACAGTGAGGGGCTGTGCCAGGGCTGGTGTGGGCAACCTCTTGCCCTTTCTGAAAGTGGCTGAACTGGGTAGGAGGGACTGGGAGAACTGGGCTGTCCCTGCCACAACTATGAGACAGTAGTACCCTGTGCTGGTAGGAGAGACAGACCTCAGCCCTTGTGCTTGGGCGGCCCTTGGCTGTGGTGGTACTGAGGGCCTTTCTGGAGGAAAGGCCTTTCCCACCAGACTCTGCTTCGTGGAAGTGGTGTCCTCTTTGTTGCAGCAATGATCATGAGCTTGGTGTTGTGCAAGACCAGTTTTTGCCCATGAATACAGAAATTGATATGAATTTAAATATGAACATATCTGTATGTATGTGTTGCAAAGTACACACTAGCTACAATGCCATGAAGATGTGCATTGATACGGGAGTCAGGAGGCAGGGCATTTGCTGTCTGCAGTGAGGTGGTGAGCATTGCTATTGGAACAAGTCTCCAGTGAAAGGCAGAGCCTGACCTGGGGTAAAACAGGAAAAGTCAGGGTGGAAGCTCTGAAGAACAAGGATAAAAGACTGATAACGTGCTGTGAGTTAGTTGAGGATAACACATTCCACCAGTGGGAGAGAATATTATCACTGAATACAGAATGAGCTCACAGGATGGCTGCAGAAGGACTTGGAGGCTTCAACGTGGGGCTTCAGAGCTGGTGCTGTGAAAAAATGAGAGGGGTAAGGATGTGGCCGACAGCTCTTGATGGGATGAGGGGGTGAAGGGAGCTCGAGGAGTCACTGGTAAGAAGGGGCACCGCTGTAACTGACATGGGTGGGAGAAAGAGCAAGGAACTTCATAAATCTTTTTGCAGCTGTTCCTTTTTCAACTTCGGCAAGCTGAGCCACTAGAGGGAGTCAGTGTTGCCACATGTCAGAAAACGAGGGTTTTAAGTAGACTTTTCATAAATTCCTGTTGTGGTAGGGCTGTATTGCTGAGGTGTCAGCCCCCAGCTCCACTGCAGGATGCAGCTGTACCACAGGGATTGGTGCTGAGAGGGGCAGAGCCTCTGCCTTATGGCTCCTGTGTACCTTGCTCCTCAGCGTGCTTTACCAGCTACGCAGGGAGAGATCTCAGCAAGGCTTTCCAGCATGATTTCTTTCTATGACTGCAACAGTCAGTGCATGTGACATGGATCCTGATAAGTCTCCTTGATCCTAAATTACAAACCCTCCTCTTTCCAGAGGGCAGAGGCTGACCCTTTCTTCAAAACAAAACCATCTTTCCTTGTCCTGGTTTCAGTTAGGACAGAGTTAATTTCCCTCCTAGTAGCTGGTAGGGTGCTATGTGTTGGATTAGGATGAGAAGAGTGCTGATAACATGCTGATGTTTTAATTGCTGCAGAGCAGTGCTTACACCAAGCCAAGGACTTTTCAGCTCCTCGCTCTGTCCTGCCAGCGGGCAGGCTGGGGGTGCAGCAAGAGCTGGGAGGGGACAGACCCAGGACAGCTGACCCAAACTGGCCAAAGGGGTATTATTCCATACCATCTGGGGTCATGCTGAACAATATATAGGGGTGGCTAGCCGGGGTGGGGGGGCTGGCTGCTAGGGGATAGGCTGGGCATCGGTCAGCTGGTGGTGAGCAATTGCATTGTGCATCACTTGTTTCGTACACATTATTAGTAGTAGTACTATTATTATTATTATTATTATTATTATTTTCCTGTCTTAATAAACTGTCTTTATCTCAACCCACAGGCTTCACTTTCCCATTTCTGTCCCCCATCCTAGAGAGGGAGGGGGAGGGGGAGCGAACGGCTGTGTGGTGTTTAGCTGCCGACCAGGTTAAACCACAACACCTTGTGAACTGTACCAGTGTGGTTGCTGTGCAGCACCGAGAGTGCCTTTTAATATTTGTGACTTTTCTGTCTACTGTTGCTCAATTTTTTGTGGCATCCATGCACAATGCTGCTGTTAATCTTTAAATAGCCAGATGAGATACTGAATGCTAGTGGAATTTAGCAAGAAACCCTGGAAATGTTCCCCAAAGTGGGTCTTTCCAGCTCTGTGGTCTGAGTGTGCGCCTCAGAACATGGAGAGAAGAGGAGCTGTGCCTCAAGGAGAGTAAGCAGAGCTCCTGGGGAGCTGAACTACAAGTCATCCTATTCTTCCTTCTCTGGTAAATTCCTGGCTGTCCACAGAGATACAAAACCACTGTGTGCCTGTCCCTGCAGTGAGGGGTGTCCCTGGGACTGCTGGAGGGAAGTTCTGGCCGAGGGGCCCCGGAGGCCCTTGCTGCTCCCCTGAGCAATATGCAGTTCTCCTCCTGTTGGGTGAATAATGTGGCCAGCCTTCCTTCTGAGGCACTGTGGGGAGGTGTGAAAAGTCCATGGAGTAAACAGGTCCCTGCTAGGGTCTGAAGAGCAGCACCAAATACTTCTGCAGGACAGCAATGAAGCTGCTGCTCCGTGTGCTGCTGAATTGAGTGGCTTGAGAGGGACACACCTTCTGTGCTGGGATGTCCCCAACTGGGGATGCCAACTTTCAGCTGAACCGTTTTCTCACCAGAAGTATTTTTTTTGGCTGTTGTTCCAGTTTGGGTTCTGCAAACTCTCTTTGACTCAGTGTTGCAGTGAGGGGGGGAAAAATACAGCTTGAATTGGTTATTGTTTGGCTTCAGTTTTCTGTAAGCCAGGTGAGGAAAAGCATTCCAGCTTCGGGACTCAAGCGAACATCATGTTAAACTAACCCATCATCTTGTTCCTTAATCAAATACAATGTGCTGCCAGAATTTACTAGTTCAGAGGGTTTTCCATTTCATTGAAATTGATAGCAACATCCTTGCAAACATCTGATTAGCCAGAAATGGGGTTCTTTATACCGGCTGCTTGGAAACATCTGGCAGGAGAAATAAGTTGTTATTCTCTGATGGCTTGTTTATTTTCAGGGGGTTCTGTTGGCCTAAATATACCAAGCATTGAAGAGTGAGTGACAGTTTCCTTGCTCTCCATACCTGTTCAGCTTGAAAGTTTTGTCCATGCAGTTTCCTTCCTGTGTCAGTTTAGGTATTGTCTAGTTCTTGCCCATCACCTTCTTTCTTAGAAATACACTATCCTTGACAAAACAACCAGAATAGCTCTTCTATATGTATGTGGCCATATATCTTTGTTTTCAGCCACTGCATGATCCTTTGCTTGGTAGAGCCTCTTATGTTTCATCTCCTGGATTTTGTGAAGGAGCTTAAAAGTTCTTTTTAGGTATTTTAAATTGTCAGTTGAAGTGTCACATTCTTATGAGATCAAGACTTCTAATTCCAAACCTGACTTACAAAATCTTACTCAGTAGAACTTGGAAATGAAACATCTTTTTGTAGATGCAATGTTTCTGGTTCCAGGAACATTTTGATCTATCAAAGTATTCGTAAGTTTAAAACAAACAAACAAAAAAACATTCTTGTGGGAAATATTTTATTTCAACAACACAGCACTTTTCTATGAATAATTATTCCACTGGAAAATGTTAAAAACCTGGAAGTTGTAACCAGGTGCTGGATTTCTTTCTTTCTTTTTTTTTTTTTTTTTTTTTAAAACCTTCTACCCAGTCTGGCCCCAGCTTTTTTTCTCCTTCCAGATAAGGAGTTCTCAGCAGTGTCTTTCAGTGTTAGTAAACTTTCTTCTGAAGTGTTTTTCTTCCATGCCCATCTTCCCATGCCTTATTTTAAGATTCTTTAAAAACTATGAAGGACATGGAGATGCTTGATGCTGAAGTCTGATCACCTCAAGGGTGCTCATATTGTACTTGGGCTGTGTCCTGGTTCCGCAGCTTGGTGTTTGTGTCCATACTGTGACCTGAAGCCTCTTGTTACAGTGGCTTGCTGCTTTACAGATTATTCTTGGGAGGAAGCAGCAGAGGGGCAAGGGACTTTGCTAGCACTGGAACTCAGCCAGTTTTATATTTTTCTAGATATAAATATCTATAGATATGCAGAGTAAAAAAATGTTCTCCTGAAAGATTCAACACTGTGCTTGAAACAAAGAGCACAATATTAGGAACTTAATGTACTACCTATGACAACAGCTAATTCTTTATCTATTTTGTCCTGTTTAGGAGCCTGCAAAAGCTGGTGGGAATTTGTTATTAATCTGGGGTCTTGGTGCTTGTGTGAATGCCCAAGCATAAGAGCAGTGTGTTATTTCCTAATGCTGTAACTGGGAATGCAACATTTTTGTGTGATAGGCAATACTGTCAGGTATCTAGAGTATAATTTTCAAAGCTGTCTGTGTGACTTCAAGTTCTGTTTCTAAGTGTAGTTTGCATGCCTGCATGTACGTCTGCAAAAGGACTTGGGCCTCTTCAGTGCCTATACCCAAACTGCAGCTCCCCAGATCTCCTGTCGTAACACTGCTGAGCTGTGTTCACAGTGATGACATGCGGCTCTCCTGATTATTCCAGATGAATTCTGTGATAAACATCTGTTTCTAGGCAAGCAGCTAGAGTCTAGTTTATGCTGAAGCCTGCTGAGGTGTTCTGTGGCCTCCTTGTTCTGCAGAGGCTGATGTGACAATGTTTTCAGAGAAATTTCTTCTCATCTTGGGACTCAGCTGAGGAAGAGGTGTTGGCATTTCTATTTCCAATAGCACAGTACTCATCTGAATATGTGAGAAGCCTGTGTTCAAATCTCAAGATGCTTGATGGGCCCTTGAAATCCCAGTCTCAGCTGAGTTACTCTGGATGACTTTGAGCTGCTTCTCCCCAGTGGAACTGCACGGGAGTTTGGAGGAGCCCTGGTGGTCCTGTGGTCAGGCTGCTTGTACAAGAAGGAAAGCTGTCTGGTTAGGTAACAGTCCTCTGCATGGAGAAAATATATCCCATGGCTGGTGAAGACGTGGCCCTTCCCCTCCCTGTTCCTGCCCTGCTGGTGCTCCCTGGTCCCAGGCCAATTTACCTGGTTCTGGATGTCTGAGTGTCTGGTGCCTGTGGTAGAGGGTTTTGCTGTTGGCTGTCCCTCCTGCTCAGGGCTGACTCACATCCTGCCTTCATAACTCATTTGAAACCTTCCTGTTTTTAACTTCTGACTGCAAAGCATCTAGCAAAGCCATGTATGAAGCTGGTTAGAGAAACTGTACTCTGCTGCCTCATCCTGCTTTGCATCACTTCTTCACTCAAGCTGGCTGATAGGGCGGCAGTAGATATTTTATCCATTGAATTGTGGCCTTCACGTCGTTGTGAGCTGTCTGAAGGAGCTGGGTTCACGCAGTCCCTGTGCTTGGTGGTGCTGTGGCCAGGGCTGGGGCAGAAGCAGCGCTGTGGGTGCGCTGGAGTTCATGGGGCCTCTGACTGTGTGGTGCCTTGCTTTCATGGCCTTGCTCTCCTAGATGTAAAAGATAACTAAGAGTGATAAACTTGAGTGGAATCACTCTGGCAAGGTTCAAGACACTAGGATGGATATGCTGCTCATTGTGGGGGACCCTGAGCAAAGCTGTAGGGCCTGCAGGCTCTTCTGGTAACATCTGAGCCCTCTTTGCAGCTTCAGAGCAAAATGCTTCCTTTAGGACAAGAAATATGGGCATGTACATGCACTCACGTACATAAGCAAACTCAAGGTGGGCGGTGGGGTTAATGGTGCTTCTGTATGAATCTCTGCAGGCATTTCCTACTGGTAACGCTTCCCAGTTTAGAAAAGCATGTCATGGAGGGTAGCTGCAGCTCTGCTGTCTTGGCACATTCCCCCTTCTTTTGTGAGCTCTGTCTGCCAGCAGAGTCCTGTGACTTCTGGAGGCTGCACAGGCCATCAGGAACCCATCAGGAGCATGTGGAAGGGCTGCTCCCACCATTCCCTTTCTTTTCTGCTCCCCAAGCAAGCCTGATGGAGCTCTTTGCTGCTTTCACAAGAACTGGGAGCACCATCTACTAGTCTATACATCTGTCACAGTGCAAAATAAGATTTTGTTAATCAAGTGTATCTGGTTTGTGTTATGTCTTTGCAAATGTGTGAAGTTTTCTATGAAAGTTGTGTGGTTTATAAATAATTTCCCAGATTTCTTTATCAGCCTACTCTCTTGAGCCCATACTCTCAGACGGTTGTATTGGATATTAAAGAAATGATACAGAAATCAGTAGGAGAACTCAAAATCTGTAACTTCTTTCAACTTAAAGAAAGTTGACACAAAAGAGATTTTTTAAAAAGTAATATATATGTGTATATTTGTTTAAGGCTCTGTATCACAGAACATGACCCACAGAATTCATCACCTCTCAAGGGAAACCAAGTGAAAACTTGCTTTCTCAGTGATGAGAGAGTTTCTCAATTCCAGTTTCTTCAAAGGTAATATAGATTTTCCACAGCAAGCTTCAGCTCCTCTTGGAATTCATAACTTAGTTTTATCTCACTATTTGCCAGAAAAATACTATAAGCAGGAATGGAAGATTTATGAAATCATGCAAGAAGTGAATATATGTCTATTGTGCTTTCTGAAGGCTGTTTTTGTGAAAGATTTTATATATAGGACCTGATTTATCTTTGCCTGTGTTTCATGCTGCTGTAAAGCTTTTGTTTAAATAGCTTTACTCGTAAGAGACCCTCCCTTCCGAGAGGGCCTTCCTCCCTGATGAAAGAAGGAAAGCACTCTCAGTTTAAGCTGCATACAGTGAACAGCAACAAATAAAGCAGAGAAGCTGGAACTGCTGGGTGGTGATGACAGCAGCACCTGGGCTGTGCTTTGATGACTTTACAAAGCACTGCCTCTCTGCATATTGTGTTTCTGAGAGTGCTGCACCCAGGGCTGTATTGTTATCTTGTTTGGTTTAACATAATATTGCCTCAAGAAATTCCAGCCACTGAATTAGAGTGAGGTCTAGACTTCCTGTCAAAAATAAATTCTGCTAGTCAAAACTTTCCAGATAAGATGTGAAGATGATAGTAACCAACCTGACTGATGTCAGCTGTTGAGAACAATGCACAGTGTATTGTCTTCCTTTTCCCTTCTCAGCCACTGTACAACATTTTTTTTCCTTTTACCTTTAGTATTTGCTTTAGCTTCACAGAGCAAACTGGAGAACCTGTCCTGTCACCTTTCCTTTTTAAAGGCCCATGTAAATGTCCAGTCTATACTGGTCACACTTTTGCTTTTGTCTGGAAGATTGGCTGAGGACTGAGGAGGTGTGATTCTCTCCCTGAGGGGCTCTCAGCTGCTGCTGAGCTACTTTCTGCTTTAGGTTAACCAGCTGAACAGCACATAGTGAAATCTCCCTCTTGTTAACAAGGAAATCCAGATAATTTCTAACTGAGATTATACAAACCAGCAAGGGTGTATCAGTTGGCTGGGAGCAGATGAATTTAGCTCAGTGTTGCTTAAAATGAGGTTTTTAAACCTGGAGCTGGGGTGGGATGTATTTTGAAAGTTGTATCAGTGAGCACCACACATGCTGCCAAATTCCTGACTGAAATATAACTGTTCCTCTCTTGTGCAAAAACTCATGCAAATTCATTCAAGCATCCTTATTGATAAGTCATACCAGGGTCTTTGCTTCTTCATGCCCAAACTTGACCAGCACTGGAGCTACACCAGAAAGTTCAGGGCAGCACCTGAGAACTTGGACATGGTATTTCAGTAGACAATGCTAGGCCTTCCATGCTGCTGAAACACAAAATCCTAGCTCTAGATGCTTTTGAAACTTTGAGATGTTTCCCATCTGGGTCTGGAATCAGTGCCAATGGATCTCCCTTCTGTTGTTAACTACTGTTATTTATTTTAATAGGGGTATTAAAACAGTGAGTACTTTTGTGTCTGAAATATCTCTGCTTCTGTGAACTATATTTTGTGCATTAGAATAGCTACAGGGCTAATGTTAGCCTAGTTAGCCTAATTAGCCTAGTTACAGGGCAAATTTTGTGCATTAGCCTACTTAGGCCTAGCTTACTAAGCCTTGGGATGAAACAAAAGACGATAGAAGCTTTTGTTTTGAGTATGGACAACCTGAGACTTCCCAGAGACCAAGAGGAATGTGGAAGAAATATCTTTCCAATTTTTCTCTTCTCCAAAGTAGCTGACCCATACATGAGCTTAGTTTTTGTGGTAACCTTAAGGGTGAGTGCAGTTGCAAACATCAGAGCTCTCATTGAAAGCATTCAATGTGTTTTATAGTCAGGGAGAGGAACAAAGTGTAAGCCCGGACTGATTGCACACCTGCAATGCATGGGAAGATGTTCTCTGTTGCTTCCAGACTCGTAGGCAGAGTGGGTTTCTCCAAGTCCAACAGAACTTGTGTGTGAAGGAGTACCTTCTGCAGTACGTCCTAAAAGCTCTATGGCCATCCTGAGATGGCAACTGGTGGCAACAGAGTGGGAGTGATTTCCTTTGGTGAACCATTGCTGATCTGAAGTGGAAACTATAGGGGGTTCAGGTTGTGGAGCAAGAGGTTTAATCTTCCAGGTCTAAACCAATGGATCAGAGATCAGAGCCTGACCCTACTGTTTGTGTTGCTACCCTGCAATGGGTGGCTGGGTTTGGAAATATCCCTCTAATGCCTGGTAAATGAATGTCTACGTTGAACAAGCAAGCATTGCCACGCTTGCCAGCCTTGCGAGAGAAGCTCATGGGATGAGTGGGCACCAGTTTCAAGTAATCCCTCTCTCAGAAACAATCTGTCTCGAGTCAATGGTGAGCAGCGTCAGGATGGGGTAAGCAATCCATGCTGCTGCTTCTGCTGCATTGTTTGTGGATAAAAAAAGGCATTTAGGTAACCAGACATATAATTCCAGCCCTTTTTAATAATCCTCAGTTACACACACTGAGCATCCTGATGCAGATATGGAAGCTTGGAGTTTAGCCTGATTGCTTGCCAGCTTTAAATATCAGTTATGTTATTTTGGATACCAGTGGTGTTAGACTACAAGTCTAATCTCTTCTTTGTCAGGGTCTCACTTTTTATTTAGATTTTAAAACTGTATTCAAATGAGGTTTTGACCGAAACTGAATCACTATGTACTTGAAAGCTAAAGAGCTTATCAGGCATCTGATTATGTTTTCAGGATTTCCCCAGATTAGACCGCGGAGTGTACAGACAGGAAGCTGAAGTATTGAGCGCCTGACCAGAGCTTCCTCCAGTGCAGGAGTGGGGGTTTCTCTGACTTGAATCTTTAGCTCTGCATGCATGGTCTGAGCCTTGAAGTCCAAAGGATATAAAGCACCCAAATCTCCTAGCTGGGTTCTCCAAGCATGGAGAATGGAGCACTGCTCTTAAGGTCCGCTTGCAAGGTCAGCAAAACAGTTCTCACCTCTCCCTGCTGTTGCGTTACCTTTCTGGCTCTTTATCAAGCAGGGAATCAGAAAGGGACTTTCCAGAGCTATAAACATATGAGCTGAAGAGATGGGATGAACCCTTATGCAAATGAGTCTTGATTCCCTTCCCTTTATAAAGTTAAAATGTTTTTGAGAGAGAAACAGATCATCCAGAACGTGGGTGTCCGAGGTTATTGCCTTGGAGTGGCTATATCTCTCTCCTTGCTCTCTTTGCTGTCTGTCTACTTTTTTTTTTTTTTTCTGCCTGTCTGTCTTTCCATTGTAGAGAACAAAGCGGAGTGATGTAAAATAGAAAATGAGAAATGCAAACCTGTGGTGATTGAAGAAGAGGAAGGAAAATGAAAGAGAAAAAGCTGAAGAGTGGGAAAAAGATAAAATAAAATGAATTTTGGGGATTCCACTGTGAGTAAGAGCTGAAAAAAATGTAAGCTGATTTATTACATGCTTATCTTCTACCTGAGAGCCAGTGCACTTTGTATATATGACAGGTAAATTGCACATTAAAGATTGAATCAAAATGCCAAATTCTTCCTCAGTTCCTCCAGCTGTAAACCAGAGTAATTCTGTCAGCTTTGATGGATTTACATTTTGTAAACAGCAGCAGATTCAAGATAAAATATTTTAAGTCATTTTGAGTTTGTTTATGCTAAAGTGATCAAACAAATTAGAGTGACTTTTAAATAATGCTCTGTCAGGGAAACTACACGTTTTCTAATGCTACTGTTCAACAGGCAGGAGTTTTTTTGCTATTGTCATTGCAGTGCTGTTATGACTGTACTGTGAATCCAGTGGCAATATAGAAATAAGGGGTGATGATGTTATGTGCATACATATTTTCCTTGCATTATGATTTATGTATTCATTTTTATTTTAAACCTGTGTCTTAACAACTTCTTAAACAGGGAGAAGGTGTGAGTTAATTGATGTAAGTATTTTTCTCTCTCTCCATCAAGTGCTAATGATTTTGATGATGGCAAGTATATGACTGCAGCCGAAGGGTTTAACTGGCTATACCTGGTTTTCTTTCACATTGATCCTTTACTCTTTTCAAGATGGTTTATTTATTTTTTCTTCTATATGCTCTGAGCTTAGCTGGGCAGCCAGAAGTTTGTTTTGTATTTTGGGAAAAGAGACAAATGAAATGCCATGGGTTTCCTCGGAATATCCAGATTCTTCATAGGGTTGGAAAGATGCAAAGATAGGTTTCTGGAGTTTGCAGGATAAGGCAGCTCCCATACTTCCCTCTCCTCACCTGATTAGAGCCAGTTAGTCTTTTTTTTTCTGAATAGTTTGAAAAATACATTTTTGAGTGAACTGAAATTATTTACAAAGCTGGATCAAGCGGTACAAATAGTATTGGGTAAATAATCAGAAGGAAAAAAATATTTTGACATTTTCAGAATTAAACCTTTTTTCTTTTAAAATACTATTTTCATTTTCTTATTTGTTCTCATGCAAGAGTAATAGCAGAAAAGTATTTTGTTTTAGGCCCGCAAATAGCTTCTAGTGTACCTAAAATGATTGGTTTTGGTTTTCATAAAATAATTTTAATAAAAATCATTCTAGATTCAGCTAAATGACATTTTCTTTTGCCTTTTTCCATTTTGGCTTGTGGATGAGCACATGGCTAATTGCCATAGCCAAGGGTGCAGACCATTATGAGGACCAGCTATATTTCACATTCATCTGGGAGAATGCTGAGATTTTATTTTCTGTGGGAAATGGTGATGAAAAAATGAATTGTTTTGATGATAAAAATGTATCCTTTTATGTGTTTTTACTGGTCAGATCGAACACATTATCCATCTTTGCTCACAATTACAAAAGAAAAGACAAAGTCAGCTTTCATTATCAAAATAGATTTTGTGGAAGGTTTTTGAACAAATTCCCTAGCGTCATGAGCAATGCTGCAGCTACTGTCTTTGCTGCATTGTTTCAGGTATCAGTCCTCCATCACAATGTGCTTCAGGTGCTCAGAGCAGTTTTGTGTTGGACAGCAGAGCCCAGAGCTTCGGAGGAGCAGGATGTGAGGAGTGCTGGGACAGCAGGACAAGGCTGCAGTGGGGATATGTTGCCAGGACAGAGGTCTCAAATGTGTCCGTGGTGGCCCGGGGCCTTCATGGGAGGATTCATTAAGCAGAAGTCTGGAAAACGGAGCTGCTAAAAACTGTTTCAAAGCTGCATATGGGGTTAGGAGTCTTTGATCATGCTGGATATCCAAGACTCCACTGGCAACTTGAGTGATCACATGTTAAGTCCGTGTACACATCAAAGAACGTCTTTACTTTTCACTGTAATCCTTTGTAGTAGTCAACATACTTGACTAAATATCCAAGAGATGATTATGCTGAATCTGAATGGCACCTAAAATTATTTTCTTTAAAACCAGCTCTGGTGAGCTCAAGGGGAGCCAGCCTTAAAATTCTGGCGAGCCGGCAAACATATCCCAGAGGAGAGCAGCTCAGCTCCCCGGAGGCTGTCTGTATCAGTGGTTCTCAGCCTTTTCTGATGGAGCCTTTCTGAAAAAAACACTCCTGGACTATTTCCCACGCCCAACAAGGAGCCGTCTGCACCTGCAGGCAGTCACTGGCAGCATCCAGAAACCGGCTCCCGGTTCTGTCTGCCAGCACTGGTGCCTCTGCCAGCAGGCTGGGAATAGATGTACTTTTTTTCTTTTTTTTTTTTTTTTCTTTCTTTTTTCTCTCTCTCTCTCTCTCTCTTTTTTTTAATCTTCTAAATGAGCTCGTTCACAGAGCAGTTCCTGGTGTCGGTCAGAAAGCAGTGGTCTGCAGCCCACAGGCTGCTTAACGGATCTACCTAGCTCGTAGTGGCTAGGGTGCCTTCACTGGGTGGTGATGCAGTGCTCTCAGGCTATTTTATTAACTCTTGTGCACCTTTCTCTGAAATAATTTGCCAGTTTCCCCAGTAGTTGAGCTGTTTCATTATTCTAATATTATATTAGTTGATTTCAGTGAATTAATATCAAAATAGGCTATGAATGAATTGAAAGCATGTTTGCTCTTCATAGACTATTTTCAGTAACTATGGTATAGTTATAATAGAAAATATAAATACAGCAATCTTTTATATTTCAAGCATTTATATGTTGAACCTGTTTTAAGCAAAAATTATCTCTGGCCTCTAATGGATTGCTAACATTATAATTATTTATTATAATGTGCTTTTCCAAATAAAATTCTTGCTGGATGATCATCACATTCCTTTTTGAAATAATGGGAGGGTTACTAAAAAGTTGATTACTGTTTGTCTGTTTTTCAACTGTTTGCACAGAGCCTAATCATTTTTGGTTAGTAATAGTAGTTATGTAGTGACAAAGATCTGTGCAATTTCAACAGTTGAATCATTGCCAGTTCTTTTTATTTAAAATGTGGCAACTGGAAGGACGTGAGCAATGGCCATCTACTCTTTCCTGTTTACTTTTTCCCCTCTTCCTATATTTTTGGATGTTTACATGATGTCTGAAGTGTACGGCTTGACCAGTCATTTCAAGCTCTGGGTTCCCCTACATCTATCAGGAATCAGTTCAGCACAGCAGTTCATAGTACCACCCTGCATTTTCACGTGCTGGGAGACAGCATGTGTGTCACTTCCAGTGTCTGTGATGTGTGTGTGCAGTGGCCAGATATCTGAACTGAGGAAGAGTGTTGCTGGATTTGGGAACAACTCCACATTCAAAGAGGTAGGCCTTTTACTTCACCCTCACTGTCAGTCACTGACATGAAATGTTTTGCTGCTTTAGAGGAAAAACCTACTGCTGAAATTAGAAGGAATGAATAGGGATGGAGTTTCACAGATTTGCAAGGGCTTTTACCTTCTCAGTTCTCATTACTCTCGTTAGCATGCTGAAAACTGCCTTTCTGGCTGGCCCTGCTGTTTCTTGCAACATCTGGGGAGTGTCAGTACAGCTGTTACTGCAGTTGTGTCAGTGCGCAAAATGCGTGTTTTAGACTGTTTACATTCCCTGCACTGTGTTTCCTCCTGTCATCTGAGAATATGTAAAAAGAATATTGGAGCACATAGATGTCTGCATTTTTCAGTACAAAAACTTGCTGGAACTGTGTTCCATATAGAGATGTGACCTACTGGGGCTTGCTATAAATATAAATTTAACTGTATGCTATAGAGATTACTAAAATACCTACTTTTAGAAGGTTTTGTAATTATTGCTGATGGCAAGAACGTTTTAAAAATATGAAATAAATTTTTCATGATATGATCCATATGATTGTTTAGAACAGCTAAGTGCTCATACATGGCAGTCTAAGTGTGAATATGTTTTTCCTAGTGATTTATGTGCTTTTACTTTAAATTAGTGAACAAATGCAAGAAATGTCAATTTTAGGTCAAAAAATGAAATGGAATATGCAATTGTTTTTATCTTTCATAAAGGAAAATGGTCTGATGCACAAAGCACTGTGTTATTGGAAAATGTGATTAAAATGGAGACAACAGAACTGAACCCCCAGATAAGCAGGGTGGAATAATTCTACAAGGGAGGAAATTGAATGTTTGTTATTCGTGACTTGGGCATTGGCAGCAGAAATATAACTATCACTTGAAATTACAAATGCATCCAGAAAAGAACTGGGAGTTTCAGAAAGCATTTTGGGAACAAATGTAATTGCTTTTGCCAAGGCCAAAATATGTGTGTGGGCTAATACCGATTCATCATGAAAGTGATTTTTTTGTTTTGTTTTGTTTCAAACACAAATTAACAATTTCAGATTTTTTTAAAAGTCTTTTTTTGTTTGGTGGGGAGACAACAGAAATGTCTGTATAGTTTCTGGGCTGTGAAGGCATTATGGACCTGCATTTACCATCTTGAATGGTTCAAGAGATGGAGTACCTACAGCGAGTTCCTCATCTGACATTGCTGATAGTCTTCACGAACGTGGTGAGAGCCCAGGAAGTAATCTTGGAGCAGGGTGTGTTTAGCACTAATGTATCTCTGTCTGATGTGACCTGATATTAGAACGGTTCAGCTCAAGAGCAAAGCTTAGGTGGGCCTTTTCTTTGCAATTGCACCAGAGGTGTGCTCTTGCATTTTTTCAGTATTGAACATGATTTTTATAAACTTAGGAAACATTTATGGCTTCTCTACATGTGAGTACTCTTTGCTTGCAAATATGGATATTAGCTTTACTGAAAAGGATTAACAAAATTGAAGGTGTATTAAGATATAGGCAGTGTTTACCTTGTACCTAAGCAGCTGTGTCAGGACCTCCTTGCTGATCCTTACTTTGTGAACAGAGCAGCTCCATGGCAGCGTGAATGATGGAAGAAAACCCGTTCAGTGTAGAAAAGGCCTGATTGCTGTGGATCCTGTCCTGTAACCTGAGAGGAGCCCAGCACTATAAGGCAGGAAGAAATCAGAATTACCACAGGAAGCAGGGGGGCCAGGGGATGCTTCCTCTACGTGAAAGTTCAGGAAAGAGGAAAATTGAAGAATTTATTATTTTTTTTAATGGAGAAGACAGGAAGAGTTGGATCAGGGGGTTTAAAGATTAACAGTCAAGGTTTTAAAGGTGAGGTCTAGGTTCATCACACTGAGCAGTAGTTTCCTGCTGACCTGTGCACTACAAACAAACGTGTCAGCTAGGGTGACACTGCTCCACAGCTGGGCTGTCGTTCAGGCTGAGTGAGGTCTGCCCAGAGTTTTGCCTCTTGCTTCAACTAGCCATATGTCAGCATGGCTGTGAGATGTGTGTTTTTTCCACTAGCTGTGGGAAAAATGTATTTAACTAAGCAAGGGTGAAGAAGATGCATTATGTTCCTAATGAAATGTGACCATATTCATATTTTATTTCAAGTTCCCCATCAGTGTTAATTAATTACCACCCATGATGAGCTCATCTGAACAGTATCTGGATTTCATGAGAAGCTGCAGTAGCTCATTGACTGGTTAAGAAGCATTAAATTCTCACTACTCGATGTTTGTTCAGACAAACGTAGATGTGTTAGAAAGAAAGGTAGTAATGGCAACATGGAGAATAAAAATACAGGATGGTAAGGAAATTGCAGAGAATTTACACATTCCATTAACTTGATGGCTTTAGGATCATTATGTTCATTTCCTGTTAAAACATATTTAACACAAAAGGAAACTTATGGAAGAATAGTCTTCAGGCACTTAAAATTACTTAATCACTCTAAAAAGATTTGCCTTTTGGTGTAGCAGTAAAACTTTATATGATGATTGCCTATTAAGTATCTGTCCTTTAGGGATAGTAATTTCTACTGTAATAAGATCTCCAAGCTGTAAGGTACTAAGTGACCCTGCTGGAATAGGAAAAAATAATGTTTTTTCAAAAAGTAGATTTATGACCTGTTGAGAGCAAGAGCTCCTGCAAGAGCTCCTTGCTGCTCTTGCAACGGCAGAACTGTGTAATTTTTATGAGCTTTCTTCTTGTTTGCAAATGCATGAATTTAATTTTTGAGCAAATGAGTTCTCAGAGGGTGGGCAACCCTCCAGGACTGACACTAAAAGGACAGAGGATAGTGCACATGAAGTTGATAATGGGTCAAAGCAGAACGTGGTTGACACTGGCATCATGTATTTTTAAGATCAAAGAGAACTAATACAGTGCGACAGCATTAAATGCAGCAGGCAGACTGAAAGAGAATTTGACCTTTTCTCCTACTTAATTATAAAAACCCTTTTAAGTCAACTTACCTTGAAAATGACTGGAGATATGAAGATGTACCTGTCCATACCTGCTGTTTAGGAATTCCAGTAGGACACAGGCTGTGCTGATAGGGAACCCAGCTGGGCTCTCCTCCCTGGGGATACTTTCGGGACGGGTCCCTCCACAGAGCTTCGGGACAGAGCGGAGCTGCCCACCACAGCAGCAGGCATTGGAGGTTCCCAAGTCTGGGATGGTAATCTTAAAACAGGTACTCATCCCCAGCCCTGCTGTGGGGGTATCTGCCCTGCATGCTTGGCTCTCGAAAAAGGCAAGCTATTCACCTGAGGGGTGGGAGAGGTGATTTCAGCTTCCCCTGAGCATGGGGCAGGGGAGCACCTGATGCCCAGCTGCCCTTATGGCCTGGGCCAGGGCTGCTGGGGCGCAGCTGCTGGCAGTACTTGAATTTGCCTGCTTGGGGCTACCTCAGGTCCACTTACTGTGTTTTGAAGGGGATGATTTGCCATTTTCCTGTCTTTAGTGTCTGATTGGTCAGTGCAATGCAAACAGGTGTGAAAGTTGGCTGTCTCCTGGCTCTGGGTGCTGACCACACCATGCTGACCTCTCCCAAGCACTCCACAGAAATGCCGTGCATTGAACACAGGCTCTGGAGTCTGTCCCAAGGGCGCTTCTTTATGATACTCTCTGTTTTACCATACTGTGTTTTCATTTATGGTCATTTCATTTTTTTTTTCCTGCTTTAGATTGGAAGAGTTACTACCACAGGAGGGCCGCTGGCAAATATCTTGCTTAACATCAGAACCGATCTTCTTAGCAAGCAGTACCAATCACAGAAAACAGACAAGCAAATTTTATCACTATGGTATTCTATTCCGAAGTTGCAGATAAATTAGCATATTATTTGAGGGTCTTAATAAAAAGTTACTTTTGTTATTTTTTTTTCATTAATAAAGTCTCATGGAGTCACAGGGGGGCTAAACTGGTCTGAGGGTACCACAAGACACTTGCGTTGCAAAAATGTTTGGTCAAAGGTTTCCCTCTCAGCAAGAGAAATGGTTAAGAAAACATTTTTTAATTTCTGTTATTTGGTTGACTAGCTTAATAGCCTAAGAAAACAATTACAGCAGTAAAGACGCGGGTGCGCTGTCGGATGCCGCAGAGGCTGAGCTGTTGGATGTGGTGCCAAGCACCGTGCTTTGCGCTGAGGCTCTGCCCGTCAGGCTGTGGGTGGCACCAATTTAACTGAGAAAGTGACACTGGGTCTTAGCAAGAATTATTAGCTTCCATTTTCTTAGAGTGTTGTTGTTTATTTGAGGTGAAGGTTTTATAGATAAATTCAAGAGATACTTCTACTTAAATTAAATGATTTAGAAAAGCCAATAGTGATTGCTGTAGGATGGGCTCTAAAAGAACAAGTTTTTCACATCTGTGCAGAGATGGCTGCTCAGGCAGTTACATGGCACTCGTGGCCTGGCTGGTGAGCTTTCCTGGGAGCTTTGAATTCTTGCCACAGCTGGGCAAATATTTTTTTTGGTTTAAAAAAGTTGGGCTTTTTCTAATCTAAATATTGGAAATACTTTGCAGCTTTGAATCAAATTACTTTCTAAAGGAAAAGCTATAAATTCCTAGATACTTGATAAAATTTTGAATTTTGTTTCAACGTTCTTATTTCAAACATTTATACTTATAAAAATTATACTTATTTGTAATTTAAGAAAAGCAGTACTAAAACGAATTCATTTCCTTTGAATTTCTCTTTGAATCATTCTGTTAAGTAAATTTGCTTACGTTTTGTTTTCAAGTGTAAAAGATTTAATCTGAAAACGCCTTGACATCCAAATATTTTATCTCAGATTAAATGTTTCTTTTCATTGAACCTAAGGAGATTTTTTTGGTGACACCTCATCTCACTGGAACATAAAGAAATAGGTTTAAAATGTTCCAAATAAATCAGAAATTGATTTTTTTTGTAATCTGAACAGTTTGTGTGTGGTGCTGTGCAGACATAGCATCTTAATGACAGCCTTTGAAGAGATGAGTACATCCAACATTTCACCCAATCTGTTTTTCCTGAAAAACTCTGTTTGGGGTATGAAGTTTGACACCAGTGACTTCTCCTAGGTTTGTATAGAAATGATTAGGTGTTTCGAGGCTGAGATGTCAGCTTTGATCTTCAGTGCGCTTGAGCAGCAGCTTATCTGCAGGCCAAGGCTCCTGTCTTTGGGTAAGGCCGTCACCCTGGGACAAGGCTGTCACATCAGGCAAGGCTGTGTCACAGCACAACTGCACCGTGACAGCACTGAGGGCTCCTGCTTGCCTTTTTGCCACCCAGACTCTGATGACTCTGCATGGTTGCACCCATGTCAGAGTTTGTTCTTCCGAGCTTCTGGAAGGTTTATTTTGTTAACAGAGATTGCTCTGTGACTCTGGAAGGTTTTACTTCTCTGTCTGTGTTGCCTTACTTTAATAAAAAAGGAAAAGGAAATGTGTAACTTGCCCCTTTGAAATTCTCAAAGGCTCCCAGAAAAGCGCTGGGTATTGTATTGTTGTACTCCTTAACTACAAAATTCTTTTTTTTATCACTAGGCATTCTGCTATGTGTTAGGGCACCTTCTGTCTACGTATGTGGCTGCTTCTGGTGCCGAAAGAAAACAAAATAACCCTTTTCTCGATATATATGTCCTCAAGCTACTATTCTACATCTGACCTATTGTCTGGATAGAGTTGCCTTGGCTGCAGCGAAGATTTCACTCTTCTGTTTTACAGCACCTGGAGGAAAGCCAGGGAAGAGAAAGTAGGAGTATGAGATACTGCTGTGTGTCAGAACGGCCTTGAAATGAATGTCGTGTATTCTCAGCTTTGAGAACTGAATTCCATGGGTTGTAATTGAATCCTCTGTCAGACCCATGGGGCTCAGTTCTTAAGCTTGGATATTTCTGTCTTCACTTACACGGGAGATCAAAGAAGCACCTGATCATGCGCTGACTCTTCCGAACGGTGATAGCAGCAAATAGGAAAGAGAAAGAATAACTGATATGAATCATTCTGACAGAAGGTTTCACTGCAAAGGCCAGGCGCTCTCACATTAAGTAGCTGTATAATGACTGAACCCTTCCTTAGCTGATGGGTTCTGTGTTGCTGCTCGCTGCTTAATTTGATCATTTCCTCTCAGTTTTATCAAGGTTGCATAGAAATTGATGATGTTGAATGAATTATGGTCCCCAAACATTGTGAGGTGGTGCAGTGATGCTAAATGTGTCTCTGGTGTGCAGCAACATGCTGGACCCGCTAGGTCTGCCAGCTGCTGGTCTACTGTGGCCTCCTGTCTGGGCTCACTGCTGTGCAGTTTTTCTTTTGTTTTGTCCCATACCAAATACCTATTTTCAGCAAAAAATAAAATCAAATTGAATCACAGCTGTGATGAAAGAATACTCAATTGCATCAGCACCCTTGCATAAACAGTTTTTCTTTCCTGAGGATGGTTATATGCTCCCAAACTGCTTGGGTTAGGGAGCTTCTACTGTTATCAGTGCTGGCAATGCATGTGCTGCTTGAAGGCTTGGCAGCGCCAAGTATCCCCTAGAAGGTACGTTCACTCAAATCATGGGCTGTTAAACTTCATGTTTCTTTCTTGGGAGATCTACATTCCCCCCCCCCCCTTTTTTTTTCCTTCAGGCATCAGAAAAATAAGCTGTGGTCTCCAAACGTGTGAAGAAGTATAATTACCAATGAGCTTTCTACCTGTTTTCTGCAATAATAACTGCTTCCTAAATTATGTTTTCAAACTCGGTAAAATGGATCAGTCACTGATCTCATCCCTTGGTGCAATGCTCTTAAAAGCACAGGGATATTAAAATCCCACAAGTGCAGGAGGAGCGCATTCAGCTAAGTAGTTTAAAACTGTCATGTGCCTTTTATTCAAAAAATGTATTTATGCTAAAAATAATCAGATACAATCACTGTTGCCTGTGGATACAGATGTACCTTTGTACTGATGTGCTTTTCGTTATAAATTTGTATTCTAGGGGTTGAAGAGTTTCTTTGTGTCTGCCTGAAATATATTATGCTTACCAGTCACGAGATGATGGTTCTTGGAAAAGCTTACCAGCTCCACTAGCTCCTGCTGGGACAATATCCATTAAACAAGAAGAGGGAGAAACGCACAAAGAGAAGGAGAATTTTGAAGTTTCATTTCTGCCATCTTCCCTGTCAGGAAGAGGAAATGAAATTGGAGGTCACAGTTAGCAGAATTTGCAAAAGATGAGAGAGCGAAGCAGCAGCTGCACAGAACTCAAAGCAGGCAGCACGGTGAATGTTAGGCAGCTGCAGGCACAAAACTGCATCAGCTTTCCCCACTGCAAAGCCCAGCCTCCAGGCAGTGATGCAGCAGAGACGATGTGTATGTGATGGCAACCTCGCAAGGCCCCTGCTGAAATCAAGATGGTCTTTGGTACAGGAGTTTTGCAGTTCTCTCTCTCCAAGGGCCATCCTCTAAACATGGTGTAAGTAATGCTGTTTTTGCTCAAAAGTTTACAGTCGCGAACTAACAATAGTGCTGCCTGTGTCTAGCTGACAGTCTCAAAACTTCTGTCCAGCTCTTGAACTCCAGCTCTCTGTGAATATTGGGCTTGTATGTAGGAAAGAGTTGTGCTGCCCACGCGTAATGAAAAATTAGTATTTGTGTTCTGAGCTAGAAGGTGTTCTGATCATAGCTGTTCATGTGGCAACTGGGCAAGGGAAGAGCTGTTCCCAGGGTTGGTCACTCTCAAGCCTGTTTCTTCTCAAAGCTCTCCAGGTGTTCTCTGTGCTCCACAGCTGCTGCCCAAGGGAGGACAGACTGCAGCAGTTGTGCACAGGGCTGTTTTGAAAGCAGAAGCAAGCCTGCCGTTCAGCCTCGGTGTGACCACTCAGTGTGCTCTTCCTTTGCTGCAGGCTCCTGCAGTTACTTTTGCATCTTGCTTGCCCTAGGTGACAAGGCATTTTCTTTTTCTTATTTCTGCTTCTTTTTGTTAAACCAGACAATTAAGCTTTCAAGTCCCAAGCTGTGCTGACAGCACTGCATCTTTCCAGCAGAATTAAAAGTATTTTTAACATGCAGTTCCAAGTCGATGTGCCTTCTTCCTGCGCTGCCTTGCAATGCATGCACTGATCCTGCTCCGCTGTAACCCGATGGTCTGCAGGCAGCCGCAGGCAGCCCAGCTCCCCGCAGTGCTGCAGCTGTGTCACAGTGGTGAAGGCGACTCGGATTCAGTTCCCGATATGCCCTCAATTGTGTGAGCTGACTGAGGGGAGTCCTTACTGAATTTGCCACTTCTGAGCATGAGCACCAGCAGCACCAGCTTCATGGCTCTCACAGCAGCATCTCTGCTGAAGGATTCTCTCAGCTTCTTTTGCTCCCTGACTTAAGAAACGGATCTCTTCAATCTAGGCCTCTAAATGTTTAATTTCAGAGTGAAATTTTGATTTTTCATTGTATTTTTTTCTCTTTGCAGAATCATTCAGGTGAATTCAGTTGTATTTGTTACTACTGCTGTAGATTTGAAACTTGATTTGGGGGCAAGTAAAGCATTTACTGAAAGTAGTACCCCTCTCTGTATCTTTTTCAAGCTGATCTATGCCACCTTCTGGTGTGTACTCACAGATCTTAGTCTGTGTATTTTGTTCTGAATAAACCAATGGGCTGAGTTCTCCTGCTGCAGCTGTATCAGAGCAGCCTGACCACTTGCATTTTGCAGATGAATAAACGGAGAGTCCAGACCCTTAAAGTGAGGAACCCTGAATTCTGCTGCATGCCTGCTGCATTTCAGTTGTGGCTTTCTGCTTTCTATTCCCAACAAACAAATGAAGACGAACACCTCCACCCTTTGTCTGCTATTCTGAGCATGCCACAAGGTCACATTGTGCCTCCCTCTCCCTTTTCCAAAGCTCTGTCCCCAGCTGGTGATCCCTGTCTCCTCTGGGGCATCTCTCCTGAGGTTACCCTCCCATATCTTCTGGGATTTTTATTTTATTTATTTTTGTAGCTTATTCCCCACGACTCCCGCTTCAGGATAGCTTGAATCTGGTGAAAAAAAAAATATTACAAAAATGCTGGATGGGCTCGTGTGCTACTTCAACAGCAGAATGGAAACAAAAGGTGGAGCAACACGGAGAGGGGGGTGTCCAGACAGCGAGGAGCTGCTGCTGCAGCAGTAATTCAGGGCTGGAAGTGCTTGCATGTTTTGCATTGCAGGTAAGGTGAGAAAAGTATCCTGTGGCATCAGCCACCGCTCCCTTTTGCTGCCTCCCACCCCATCATCTTAAGCCTCTGTCTTTCTTCTTGATGCTGTGCATGCCTTCTCTGGTGAATGCTGATGAGAGAGGAGTGAGAGCAGGCTGCAGGCAGGTTTTTTATGCTCAGCAAATGATCTTAGGCATTTTCAAATGAGTGACTGCACATTGCACACTCCTCTAGATCTGGCTCTGCTTGCTACCCTTTGGTACCCCAAGATGAGGTAGCTGCTGGCAACTGCAGCTCATCTTTTTTTGGCTAGCATCCCTTTTTGCTTCCAGGAAAATGATGAGTTTATGTCAGGTTCAGTAATCCCGATGTCTGCACAGCTGAGAGAAATAGCACTTTAATGTGTGCATGTGTATATACGGAAACTACAGTTTTGACAAGCCTCTCTTCTGCCTTGGTAAAGAAACAGCAGGACTTAAAAGCCGTGGAGTTGTAATACGCTGGCTAAGGTCACCAGTTTTCAGTGACTCACAATCTGCTATTTTGGCAGTCCAACCATGTAGCAGGTTGTGCTTTTTTTTATTCTCTGTTTCTTTCTTTTTAAACAAACAACAAAAAAAAACCAAACCACACACACACAAACTCTACATCAGAAAAGCTGATACTTACAGACATTCTAGAAGGTCTCTCCCTTTGACAGGATGCATGTATTCAAGTACAGAAAGCTGCTCGCTGGCATCCCTCATGATGCTCTACCAGCCTATTTTTGCACTGGCAAGGAGGTGCTCTTTCAGTTTTCATTAGGTGAGAGTTACTTGGAAATATATTTGGTAGGTTGTCTCTCTGGTACTCACCCTTTCCACTTTCTGCACGCTCACTGCTGAGCTTGGGAGGAGCTGGGCACAGGCAGCTGAAATGTGCTGGGGCACTGAGATGCCGCTGGCTGCCACTAACTGTCTAACTTCCAATGTGAGGGACAGGTTCCACCTTTTTTCCTTTTCTGTGCTAAAGGTAGGTCTGACACTGCCTCAGCATTTAAGGATAGTATTTGGAAATAGTCAAATAATGTAATTTGTTAAAAGAACCTGAAAAGAAGAACCTGACTTCAATTTTTCATATTTTATTTTCAGCCTTTTCCCAACTTTTCTCACATTTATTTTCCTTTGTCTTTCTTTTACCTCCCTTCTCCCTCTCCAGCATTGTTGTTTACCACCTGTTGAAAATCCTCTACATTTTGGACCAAGCGCATGTAAAACCACGGGGAAAGGTGGCTGTTTTGTGTCAAGATACAAGGAAGCTTTTAAATCAGATTTAAAATAAACAGAAGTTGCCCCTTAGATTTGTCTGCATGGATTAGTATCTGCTGCTTACCCATACACCTCTGTGGCCATGCCGGAACGGGCAAGGCAGCAGAGCCCTTGGTTGCACAGTGCTGCTGAAGGAGCGGGCAGAGCCTGCAGAGTGCTGTGCAGGTATCTCTTAGGAGCAGGTCACAGGCAAATGAAGCAATTTGTAGAAGAATAGTCTTCACCAGGATGATTCATGCAGATTCACAAGAATGTATGAAATAATGGTCATTATTTTGTTTAGGAAAAAAAAAAAAAAAACAGGCATGCATTTGCACTCTCTATAGATATCAATTCAAATACTATTGTGCTTGCATCTCCTTGTACTCCTGTGAGAAATTTTATTCTTTATTTATTCTCATTTTATAGACTGAGACACAGGCACATACTTGGCTGAGGATACAACGTGAATCTATCTGAAGTTTTCTAGGAATTTTGCCATAGTTAATATCACTGATTGAAAGGCTTGAATGTAAAGGCCATTGATGCTTTTCATAGGCTGGCCCTCCTCTGAATAGACGCACAAAGATGTCCAGTTTTAGCTTGTACTGCTGCTCAGAAATTTGCTCTGCCTATTCCTGCTGGTGAGAGACCTTGCGAGAGAGGAAAATGCCTCCTGATGCCCACGAATCATGAGCACCACAGGAGACAGGACCACCTAAACCACAGCCCCACTTCAAAAGCATCCTGCTAGCATTTCACACCTTTGCTTGTTTTTCCACATTTCCTCCTTTCTTTGTTCTCTTTTGCAAATTCAGACTAGGAAGGGTTGTTCCTGGATACAGATATCTTCTGCAGCTCTCATGGCTTTTTGGGGCATGTTGCTGCCAATCCATCGGTTCATGCAGAAAGTCCTCCAGAGCAGACCTCCAGCCTTCAGTGTCTGGGTTTTAGCAGTGGAAATTTTTATTTTTTCCAGCATGAAAACAAAGCGATTCTCTTGACTGAGATTTCATGCAGTGTTGACAGCATTTGCTGGGGTGCTGCCAAATAATGAAGGGCAATATTTTCTTAAAAAAAGCAGAAAGCATATTAAAAGTTTCTAGTCTGTGTTTGTGAAGATCTCAGAGTCGCTTGATTAGGAGCTTGAAGTTGGTCGGACTCCTTCCAGCTCCCCCACTTCACCCTCCGTTCTGCATGATGCTGCAGCTGTTCTGATGAAAAACAGTTATTTAAAAATTTGCTTGTAGCTATGGCAACCTTCATGCACTGTATTTCAATGAAACTCTAAAACAGCAGCAGAAGTTTCTTAATAGGATATTGATGAAGATTTTAGTCTTTGTATATTTTAAAATGGAAATATTCAATTTTTAAAGGAGGTTATCAAAATCTCATTAATTTTGGAACTGCATTTTTGTTGTGAGAGCTCCCCCCCCCCCCTTTTTTTTTTGTCTCATTTTTGTTTAAGATCCCTCTGGCTGCTTTAACTCCTGAGAGCCCACAACCTGGAGCACTTAGCAGCCAGCCGCTTGCTCCTCCTGCTTGTGCCTGGCCTCCCGCTGTTGCTAGCAGATGGCTGTGTTTGTAATGGCACTGTGGAAGGACATGGAAACTGGTCTTGTATGGATTGGGCTGGCTGGGCTGGAGCATTGGCAGTCTTTGCCTTCCCATGGTAAATAACCCAGCTAGTTTATTTTACCCTTTGCCCATGCAGTTTCCAGGTGTCAGCCTGCTCTGGGAGGAGCAAATAGGTGTGTTTACAGTTGTCTTATTTAGCACCTCAGTGATATTTCAACATTTCTTCTCAAAGGCACAAACTTTTGGGGGTACTCACATTTTGGCTATGCACAACCTTAATAGGTTTTAGCCTCACAGGCAGTTTGGTGTGTTATCTGTACCTTGGAAGGGTTAAATTCATAAAGCTACTAATTTTCTTTTTTCTTCCCTCTTCTTTTTCTCTGCACATATGCACCTTCAAAATCATGTGGATAAAATTAAGCCTTGCTGAGACGTGCACTCTGCTGCCTTAAACCCCCTGAGCTGTGGTGTTATGTTCTGGTGCCTCCGAAGTGTGGATTAGGTCTCACTAATACTGGTTCTTGACCAATGGTTTTGACACAAACTTGTCAAAGGGATTTGCGTAATTACAGCTGAAACAGCAAGGGCTTTTTGCTAGGAAGCTCCCAGCACTGTGGCAGGGAACTTTGCTCTCAGCAATAGGGCTCATGGCCTCCAGCTGCTGTGGGAACATCCCTGCCATGTCACTCTTGCTTTTTTATTATTTTATTTTATTTTATTTTATTTTATTTTAGTCACCTGGGCAGGTTTGAAGCTGCTGATTTGCTGCTGGAAGACACCTGAGGTGGACAGGCACATTCCTCAGTTTGGTCCATTATGCAGACTTCTGTTTAGGCACCTTTTGTTCATACCACCTGGCATATTCCTGACCCACACAGTGAAATGTGCTTTTTTTCGGAAATGTCTCACAATAGGTAATGATGAGCCAGCTGGGGAGGTGTTCTCAAGGTATTCAAACAGGATTTTTGTGTTTCTTTATACTAATCTGTATAAGAAGAGTTGAATCGTTCACGTCTCACAATACATCTAAAAGAAAACATCCAAGAGATGGGAAATGTTCAACACCCTGCAGCTCTCGCACTCTGCATTTCAGGTGACTGGCATTGTCTCCATGCTCCCCCCTGCACAACGAGCATCCAGTGTCTGATCCACATGCCACATCTATTGCTGTTATCAGAAGAGACGGGACCAGGACACTGACAAATATATGCCTATTAGATAGGTAGGGCTCTAGGTGGGGAATTGCATGACTGTGAAAGAGATTAAATTAAATGATGAAACTTTGAAGTCCATTGACTGTACTAAAGCAACGATGCTTTGCTTGGGGTTGTGAAGTGCTAATGGAGGCTGGAAAAGCTGCCAAAGGGTCTGAAATTATATCTGTATTGTTAGGAGAAACTTCTGGTCCTATAAGAAATCAGAGGGATCAAAAAAAAAAAAAAAAAGAAAAAAAGAAAAAAAAGTGCATTCTTAAGGAATCATCTACTCTAGACCATGAGACCATGCAATGTGCTCCAAGGCATTAGTAGACACTAAGGAGATGCAGGGCTTGGCTTTGGGACTGGATCTAGGCTTTATCAGTTCTGTGATATACCATTTCCATGTATCAGTACACCTACATCTCACGGGAGTTGCACAGCCCTGCATGTGTGGAGGTGAACTGGAAGGGATGAGCTGTGTGTGCTGGTCTGTAATAATATAGGTCTGTTATAATATAATAATATTATATTATATCTGTTATATATAATAATATATATGTAATATTATAATATATATTATATTATTATATATTATATTATATTTATTGTATCATTATTATAATATATATTATATATATTATAATATATTATAATATATAATATGTAATAATATATATGTAATATTATATCTGTTATATATAATAATAAGGTCTGTTACAGACCAGCACAACACAGAAGAGGCTGGAGGCACGGGGCTGCAGGGATGTCATCCACTCACATCCATCCTCTCTTCCACTGGATCTTGTGCTAAGAATAACTTGGCCTGAGGATTAAAGCTCTTCTGCATTTTCTGGAAATTGCCATGTGCAGCATGCAGGCATATGGGACCTCATTGCCATCTCATACGTATGCTGTGGGTATGGCAGGATTAATGCCAAACTGGGGATAAAAATAGCACCAATTCTCTCTACTTTGGGACACTGTACTGAAGTGAAGCAGTCATAACAACGAGCCAATTATTTCTGGCTTAAGAGAAAATATTTTGATTCACAAAGAAGCAGTCAGGAAGCTAAGTTAGAGCTATGGCATACCTTCCTATTTTTGCTGTTTTGTTGGTTGGTTGTAAAGTCAAATTGGCTTCTTTTAGCAGCTGGACAAAGTGAACACAATGACAACAGGGAATGATCCTGGGAAATTTGCATCAATAGGGGTTGTACCTTGTACATGTTCTTCCAGGGCATTGGTAACTTTGAAATTCCTCTCTGTAATTTTCTTAGCCTGTAAAGCTTTATTGCTCCTTCCTGGTTAGCCACATGGGAAACTCTGGCCCTGTATTTCTACTGTTTTGTTTCGCTTTCCTACAGGGATTTTTCTCTTTCCCCTTAACCTTACAACTCACATCCACTGGGGAAAAAAAGTTCTCTGAACTTATGGTTAAATAAAACCAGCCTCATATAACCCCCTTTTGAAGTCTGAGAACCTAAAAACGTGTACGTTTATTTGCGCAGAACCAAAGGCATGGGGAGCCGCCGCAGCTCCGGCCCCTGCCAGCTGGCCCCGCTGCTTCAGAAGGGGCTGGAGCGGGGTACAGCCGTACCTCGAAAAGTATTAAACCCATTTCACGTTTGAGGCTTTCTCCTGCCTTGGCTCAGAGCAGCAAGAAAAGCTGAGAAGCTCGTTTTGCGCACTAGAGGGCAGGAACGTAACGGCAAAGGCTGCGGCGGCCGGGCCGGGCCTAGCCGGGCCTGCGCAGGCCTGAGGGGGGCGCCATGTCCGGGCGGGTCTGGCGGGGCGCGGAGGGGAGGGGCACGGGTGGGGCACGGGTGGGATTTGGGAAAACCACAGGGAGTGAACATGTGCCAGTGAGTTCTACAGACTGAGTTCTTAAAGGGGGAGAGTGTTTGCTTTAGGGATCGGAGCTTTCGCAGAGAATTCACCCGTGTCATTGGGACAAGGGGGCAGAGTCAGTAAGGGGTGATCTCTGAACCATTACTTCCATGGCCCTGCACTAGGAATTCGTCCCTTTCCTCCCTTGGACTCTGCAGGAAAAGAAATTCAGTGCTCTCAGGCTTGTTTAATCAAAACAGCTCTGCAGTTGCCTTTGCTTCAGGGACTGTCTGCACAGAAGGTTGGTCATCTGAACCTCAAACAATTGTGCTGTCTCCAAGAAGCCCGGTTTGCAGCAGTGCGTGGCTCACTTTCGTTAAGCTGACTGCAGAACTACTTGGAAGGCCAAACACAGCTTTCCAGATTTATTAAAATGCATTGCTTGCTTTTTATCGGCAGTGCTGATGCTGTTAAGAACAACAGGGCAAACACCTTAATAGTCAAGCCAAGAGCCTGTGTAGTGTTTATCTCTCACACACACAAAGTTTGGATATGGCTCAGCTGTTGCTCTACAGGCAGTGGTGGTATTAGTTTTGAATAGTGGTGGAAATAAGTGCAGCTGGGCCTGTCTAGAAGCCTGGATAGCTGCAGAGCTTGGTACTGGGCTGCAGAGCTGACTGAGCCCAGGCTCGGTGCAGAGCATCCTCATGGGTGCAGAGCTGGGGTGGGGGCTGAACTGATTCTGGCAAAAGGAAGTCTTTGGTTGCCTCAGGCAGACACAGGGGCTGAAGGACTCTGGCATCATGAGGGATGAAGTGCCATGAGAGCGTGTTGTGTGCCTGCCAGCCATACTTGTGAACTAAAGCGGACGGAGGCAGCTCCGCATGTGCTCTGCTGGGAGAGCACACTACAGAAATAGAAGCAACTCACCCAACACCACTCTCCTCTAGGTAGAGCCACCTTTCCACAATGCACAGAAGCACCCCAAAATGCTCATTCTCCATGCACAAAACAGTTTCATTTCTGCGTGTGCTGCAAAACTACTCCAGTTAGTTAATAATGTTAATGGTTAGTGGGGTTATTTTGCATGTCTGGAAAGCTATGACCACTGTCCAACTCAGTGAGGTCTTCTTTTTATGTGAACAAGGACATCTAAGTATTGCAAATATAAGGCAGGGAGATAAAGAGCCTCACTAAACAGCTGCACAAAGAGGCTGAAGGATAGCACTGAGTTGCCTAAATACAGATAAATCAGTGGATGTAGATGGATCTCACCTTTGAGAACTGGTCTGAGTATTTAGTGACCAGCTGCAGCTTGCATCCCATCTCAAAAGGTAGAGCCATTTGTTTAAAATGCTAAACATTTATTTAAGAGTTGCTTCAGTAATGACTCATGGAGGAGACTGCAGTGAATCACTATTCAAATTGTCTACAATGTGAAGAATTTAGTGCAGAAAAAAGGTTAGTGAAAAACCTGTGAGGTCCAAGGTGATCACAGCCCAAACTGCTGTAATCATGTTAACTTGCTAACTGCTGCAGTCTGGGCTCAACCTCTCTGCTGATGGTATTTTCCACTGGATGATTGTTATCCTTCCTTTTGGATTATATTGGTATTGCCCAGTGTCCAAATATAGAGTAGCATGTTGTTTCCTTTCAGTGCTTTTGTATGTAAAATGTGTTAATCTGTTCTAAGCAGCAGAGCATCTTCTACAGGCTGATGTTTTGGCACCTGCTTTGGCCCATAGCTGTTGCAACTTTCTGGAGCTGTTTGAAGGGGAAGCCTGTGTACAGTCACAGAAAGCAGAACTGCCGGGGTCTGGCTGCCCAAAGGTGCCCAGGTGCCTCTGGCTGGTGGGAGTCTTCTGTCAAAGGATCACAGGATGACACAGACATGGTGAAGTCATGCTGGTGATGTTGTGGATGGAGCCTGTTTCAAAAGGAAATACTTTCATCCTGGTAGATCAACTACTGGACCAAACAGGTGGAGGATTTCTGAGGTCAATATTTGAATCTTTTAAGAACAGCTACTATGGAGAAGTTGGCCCTAAGGATGGCAAGGGGATTAGCATCCCTGGTTCTAACCAGGGAAGTAAGCAGACTCAGCAGCAGGTATCCAAGATATAGGTGACTCCACAAAACCATAGAGGCAGTTCTGCTCCTTTACTGTTGAGTAACCAGTTCTCAGCTCTCTGCCCCACAGGAGTTACAGGTGGCTCACACAGCCTTCAGCAGTGGAGCAAACAGCCTCCACCACCTCCAGTGGTACTGAAAAGAGGTGCTGCCTTGGAAGCTGTGAGGGAAGGAGGGAATTGGCAGCCAGCTCTGTCTGCCATAGGCAGAGCTGCCTGGTACAACCCATCTCCTGCCATCTCCTGCGGTCAGCTCCATCTTGGGCCCATCCATGGCTGTGAGAAGGACCAGTGCAAAAGGCAGGGCTGTCTGCTATCGTACTTCATAAAATTTCCTTGCTCAGAATTCAGCGAATGTTGAACATCTAATCTTGATTCAAGCCAGGGGGAGTCTTGCAGCTCTAAAATAACTAAATAGAGAGACCATCCTTTTTAAGGGCAATATGAGTAACCTGCTGGATGGTGTTGGGGAGGGCAAAACCTCAATTTCCCATAGTGAGTGATGACAAAATTACATCATAAATGACAAAGCTGCTGCTTTTAGGAGGATAAATTTCCCAAGGGCAATACTAAGATGACGAGCTTCCAGTTCTGATGTGCCATTTGATGTTTCTCCTTGTGTTGATTTTTATAGCAGTTTCTGTGGAAAAAGTAGCTGCTCAGTAAAATTAATGTGGTAGAATCAGACCCTAAGATGGGGTCTAGGATTTCATCAGTGAGCTTTTCACATATTTGAAAAATTATATTCATGTTAGGACACACCATTTATCAACTACCAATTTGCTTCCCAGCCCACATGACGAAAACTTCACCCGGGGATCCTTGCACTGCTCCCAGAAGCTATTGACAGAAGCTCCCTAGAGCTAAAGCAGAAGAGACAATTTACTGGGACTAAAGTTTAAAAAATACTTATTTCTAATACAAATTATCTATGATGAATTATCACAAGAGATCTCCAAATATAGATTGGGTTAGGATATAAGCCCAACAATTTATACCCAGCAACACTTAATGGCTGTGCATATGCAGCCTCCTTGCTCTGCGACCCAGGAGAATGGCTTCTTAATATTTCTTTTAAAGACTTAGTGTTTTTGTTGGGTTTCCTGTAAATTCACAGGGTTTCATTTGCAGCCAAATTGCAACAAAAACCACATAATGATTAGGAAGCCTTGCACGTAGATACAGAAAATGCAGTCACAAGATTGCTAAATAGAAATTGCTCTATATTTAAATGATCATGAGCTGTCAGCTGTTCCTTTGTTTGGATTATTATAGACACATATAAAACATTTGATTGAATACTCAAGTTTTCACCATCTAGAATCCAGACGGATGTCGGACAAAATAACAAACACTCCCCACTCCATCCCTCCTCAAAATCCCCTTCCTGCTTCGGCTGAATTTCTCCCTGTATTGAAGCCAGTATTTCATGGACTAAATTGGACAAAACAAGCAAACAATCTTCCTTGCATTGATTTCCAAATCAAATCATTGTTAATCACATCAATACTCCCAGCCAATTCAACAGCCTCTGAGGCCACCTTTCTGTCTCAAACAAGCTTCTCTGCATGGATGCCACAGACCCCTCTGTGTGTGCTGAGATGTGCTATTAATTATTGCTGGAAACATTCAGGTCTGATTCCCACACCTCTTCTTTCTCCCCTCCCCCTCACATAGCAAGGAAGAAACAGAAATCTCGCTCTACCTGACACTGGATTTCTGACCTCTCTCAGTGATGTTAAGGAGCAGCTGCCCTGTGCTAAAACACTGATCTTGTGCCTCACCAGCTTGCCTGTAAGCAACTGCAATAAATACTGCAGTCTCCAGGAAGCATGGCAGATACTTCACGGTGGAGAGCCACTAATTTCTGGGGCTAAACTCTGCTATTTTGTGGTACAAGTCTCAGAGGATTTGAGCACCTGCCTCCTCGCTGTGCTGACTGTAAACAAGAAGCCCGGTCCTGCAGACATGGATCAAGGGATTGATTCCAAAGCCACGAGCATCTTTTTACGTTCAGTGAGACACCTCTCATGCGTTATGTTAAGGCAGAGCCTGTGCTTTGGGAAGGTGGATGGCGGCACGAGCAGCACCAGTGTGGGCAGCACGGAGCGGCAAGTGAGTCAGCTTCTGTCCCACGGCAGGTCTGCCTGAGGTTGGAACTCTCCCATGGCAATGGACAACTCCTTCCCTCCTTTGCCAAGGAGACTGCAGCAAGAAAGAAAAGGTGATAGGCTCAAACTTGGGCACTTCCAACAACTACCCCAGCAATGCACACACACACAGAGAAGCCCGTCTGAGACTGATGAGGCTGATGGTCAGTCTGAGGAGGGGATGGGGGACCACACTTGGCCACCGAGATTCTTCCTGCCAATGAGCCACAACTCACCAGAACGCTGTGTGCATGTGGACACAGCAGGTTGGGAGCGCATATGCTGCCCATTCAACATGTAATAAATTTATCCTGTCAATAAGCAAGACTTTGGGATTGCATCTATATCATCTCTTAGGAAGGGCAAATTAATTGAAAGCATGAACTAATTAACCTCCCTGTTCTTTGCCTGCTCTTCTGGAAGGGCAGTGATGCTCACCCCGCTGCACACTACTGCCCTGGTTTTGCTGGTCCCCACGCACTGCTCCGGGGTGGCTGGGGTCCGAGGGATCCACTCCATCGTGAGGCCAGTGATGGCTGATGGTGCCGTCTGTAAAAGTGTTCTCTTTGCCAAAGTTGTCCATGGTCTGGCTTCAGAATGGCCTGAGATCAGCCTCTGGAATGTAGAGTGGGGCCACCAGCTGAGGCTGAGGCTGGCATGGGATTTTGAAAGGTCTAGAGATGCCCTGGAGATGGCAATGAGGTGAGGCAGAGAGAGCTCTAGAAAGAGACACCAGCTTCTCTTGAGATGGTGAAGCAAAATTTAGGGGGTGCTGTGTAACAGACAGCCCTCTGAACAACCCTTTAGCAGTGTGGCTTTGCATAGCCTTAGACAAGCTTTAGCCAAGGATGAAGAAATTGGGGCTAACTTCAGATCTGCCCAGCTCATCCTGCCAAAAGCTGCTGCACTGCTTCCTCTGCAGATGGAGAGGATGTGCACGGCCTGCTGGAGGCATCGTGAGGTTCTCTGGTGGCTGCACAGTCAGCTCATGTTGGTGCTACAGGTGGCTCTCCCTGTGAGAGCTATTCTTTATTCTCTTGCTGTCACATTTTCTTATCTGTTCACTGTATGCTAAACTGCGTGTTCTTTGATAATAAAGGTTTTCTCCTTCAAAAGTTCCTGTTTGCACAGTGGCTTCTGTATTATGGTATTTTCTCCTCTGAATAATCATTTTCATAATGTGAAACTGAAAAGAGACCCCAAGCAGCTACCATGAAGAAAGGAAGATTCTCACAGAACAAATCACCACGGTTTCAGTTAAATTGCCTTGTAAATGCCTGTTACTTCTGCAGCTTCCTGGGAAGGCAGTGCAAGGAGAATTATCATGCTCTGGTTTTACCTGCTGACCGTACCAGTTTCCTCAGCATGCTGTCAGGTGATGGCGTGGAGCCGATGCAGTCACTGTTTTCTGTTTAATAGAGCTGATATTCAAATCAAATGATGTCCCTTGTCACAGGTGTAATTTCATCCTTCTACAGCACTTGCCAGGAACAATGTAATGACCTCATTGTTAGATATTGTGCTTGGCTCATTGCTTTAAAAGGCGTTAGCTCTACATTCGCAATAGGTTTGGTGGCTTAAACAGTCTAGGTGCTGAATTTTTAGTGGTAACAATAAGGTATTTTATTTGTATTTGAAGGAGGAGCAGGAGGTACAGGTGTCTTGTGAGAAAGCTTGTCTGTGTGAGACCAAGTCCAGCTTTGCAGCCCTGATGGACCATGCCAGCACCCTTTTTTCAGGTGACTGAAAATGTCATAGTTACTGCAGGTGATTTGTCATTTAGTGAAGTTATGGAAAATACTTTGGGGGCTCTAGCAGCACGTGGGTGAGTTTTCCCTTCAGAGGGTCCGGCCAGCAACAGGGTCTAATCTCAATGCAAAAGGAGAAAAATCCTGCCTGTGCTGGAAGCGTCTTTAAATCAGTGACAGGGATGTTTCCTGGGAGGGTGCTAAATAGACACGGCTCTAATGTGTGTAATTAACAGTGAAATTGAAACCCGAGTGAGTGTCCCATAATTATCTTGTGAGGACTGCTCAATTAAAAAAAAAAAAAAAAAAGTTTAGAGGCTTCACAGCATTCCCATATTGCAGCTGGGATCTGGGCTTCCCCCTGGGGCAGGACAGGTGGTGTATGGGGAGTGAAGGCAAAGTAAAGTTTTAAGGGAGGGATTTTTGAGTGTCTCGAGAGGAGAGGAGAGGAGAGGAGAGGAGAGGAGAGGAGAG
>CM021709.1:892345-1103671 GCA_011074415.1 Stictonetta naevosa
GGGCTGAAGAATGTCTATAATATTTACTTAATTATTGCTTTTAACAAAATCTTTCTTCAATAAGCTTCCTCTCATATGGCAGCAGCCTGGTTGCAGTAGGTTGCATTTTAGTGTTGCAGAGGGGTTGGCTCCCCTGGTCAAGGAGTTGACACCAACAGGGCTAGGGGTCTCCTGGACACCTGGGGGCTGCAGCAAGGGTACAGCGTGACTTAGAGTTCCCTTCCTGTTTTGTTCCTTGGTCAAGCTGCTTTGTGCAACTTGCAGCAGTCTAATACTCCCAAAGTAGAGTCCTATTAAGGCATAGCCAATATTTGGTATATTTTCACTTTGATTTAGATGAGCAATTAATTAATAAGTAGGGGAATTTGCTTCTATTATGATTTGCAATTTGAATTAAGGATTCTTCCAGCAAAAATAAGCTACCCCAATAATAACATCTTTATAATCTTGAGGCTTTTGTTCAGGCTGTTTATGGAAATGCTGCATCGCAACCATCACTACTGAACTTGTACTGAGCATCATAAGCATTGAAAGAAAAAGAGGAATGGGAATAGATAACGGAGAGGGAGAGGGGGAGTTAAAATGGAGTTTGCTGCCCCCCCATTAGATTGATTCTTAAAAATTATTTTGATAACTTTAATCTCCTTAAAATAGATTTGCCTTTGTATTTATATGTGTTGTTCTCTCTGTGCGAGGCTAATGACTGCCTGAAATCATTCACTGAAAGGATTTGTTTGGATGTCTCTCTGTATATGTTAAAAGGTGATAAGGTGTAAGATTTTAGTTATTGTTCAGCTCACATCTGGAGCTGACTCCAGCCAGTGTCTGCCACAACAAGTCAATAGCCTCACTCTATATTCCACCTGCATCTTTTCCTTTTCTGAGCTTGTTCTGTCTGGCTTTATATTGCCGGGTGGTGCAGTCACAGGAGGAATCGTGTGCAAGAGCGCGAGCATTCTGGTTTGAGGTAGGAAGCTGGTGTGAGGAATTAAAGCTCCTGTTGTGACAGAGATGGCAACAAAAGCAGAAAACTTCCTCGTGCAGGAGGAAAAACAGTCTTTGTGATAACTGAGACATTCAGAGGTGACACCTGGCTATTGATTGATGGGTTTCACACTAATTTCCAAAGTGGTAGTAATGTCAGCCTACTTCAGTTCTTGCCCAGGGCTGTGTGGCAATGTCGCTTCGCACTGCTGCTGGCTGGCGGTGTTTGTTCCCACCTATGCTTTAGCGTAATGGACACACAAAGTACAGCAAGTAGAAAATCCTTTATTGATGGCCTCCTCTCCCATTTCCAGATCCTGGGGGCTTTATTGTTGCTGATCGCATACACCAAGGAAAACCAAGCATATTTCCTGCTGGAAGGAGCCGCCAGTGCCTCACTGTCTGCCAGGCAGTGGGATCTGTGCCCTCACCAATGCCAATTCCCTGCCACGCTGCAACCTCCACCACCTGGAAGGAGCCAACAGGCTGTGGCTGCACCGTCTGTGGGTGCTTAGGGTAAGCAGGCAGCTCGAGGTGATAAGCTTCACTTAAGGCCGATATCAGTAAATTACAAGAAAATCTCTCAACCTTAAAATTGCTTATGGTAAAAAGCTCCCATTTGCAGATATCACTGTCTAACAGACCAAACCATCTCTGGAGTTTTAAGAATAAACCTGGCATACACTGGTGGGACTGGTTATGGGGGGGGAGGAAAGGTGGGGAGACTGGGACAAAACAGAGGAGCTGTTATTAAAGGAATGACATCTTAGCAAACATGTTCTTACTCTTCATTTCTCAGTACTTAAGTCACAGTGCAGCTTCCTGCCATTATTAGAGCAATTAAAATGCAATTACTTTTTCACATTTGTTTCAATTCTTGAATAATTAAAGCCACTTTACATCAAGGGTGATCCATAAAGGAAGGCATTTTGCATGTGAAAAGCTGTAAAGGGTAGAAGACGTTGGGGTATGGGCAGTCAGCAGAGAGCAACTGAGACTGGTAATGCTACAGTGAGCTGCCTCCTTTGCGCAGCTCTACAGGATCATGGAAAGAGGCCAACTGCTGGATTTCAGTGCTTTATCTTGATTAAACGGCTATTTCAATTTGGTATTCACTCCTTTCATATTTGTAATCACTTTAAGATTTTCATTTTATAGTATTCGCTTATTTAACTGCTTGTTTCCTGCCAAGTCTAAAAAAAAGAAAGGCTTTTCCCTCCCTTCTCCTTTCAGAGCTTCAATAAAGGCAAGAGTTTACACAAAATTACTTCTATATTTAAAGGTTCCTGATGTAAATCTCTGGTTGCTTGAAATAGTCAGAGCTGATAGCTATGGCAGAGAAGTATTAAAGCCCTGTGTGAGTGCCTTCCCTCCCCAGATGCTCAGGAAGATTTTGGGGATTGCTCTGATTCCTTTTCAGGTGTGTGCTGAATGGTTTCTACCATTATTGTCCCCTTAGCAAAACTAATGAAATGCTTTAGGATCCTCTGACAAAAAGGCATTGAACCGTCTGAGATACAAGCATCAAAGGCCTAACAGGCAGCCTCTTGTGGCCAACCCTGACCCCACCTGTCCCAGCCAAGGCAAACTCAGAGATCACCACTAGGAAAGATTCCTGCACACACAAATGTTATCTCTCAGGTCACCTAGGATGTAGTTTTAAACCTAACAGCTAGGACCAGACCCATGCAGCTCATCTTGCCCCTCCCCAGAATTGCACCATGTTCTAAACTGGGTTTAACTACTGCATTTTGAGGACAAATAGTGTTTGTACTGCTAAGGGGCTAACTAGCTTGTGAATCCAGTCTTAGAGAAATGTATTATGAAACACTTTTCCTTTTCTGTTCTGCACTGCTAACTGGTTTTAGTACAGATAGGGAAGGGAAAGGCAGGCAGACAGGCCAAACAGTGCACTTGTAGGAAAATCAAATTGGTCCACAAACTTGGCTGGGTGCAAAAAATTACTGAAGGAGAAGGCACAGGCCTGCAGTAGGTAATCCACAGACAGTAGGGGTTAATCCAGACAGTGGGGGTGCTAAAGCTTCCTGTTGCCTGCACTCAGTTGCAGAGCTGTAGTGTGGGTTTTACTAGACCAGTTCCTAGCGTATGTGGGTATGAGAGTCTACCAGGGTGGTGGGGAAGTGACTGCCCAAAGAAACCTATGGTCTCGTGCTAGATATGCTGCTTGATCAAATAAGAGACAGATAATACAAGGAGAAATCTAAAATCCACAGAGACAGTAGTCCAGCTAGAAATGCTAGGGTCCAAGGGCTCCTTACAATGTTTGGGTTTTTCCCTTTCAAAAAGCAGTAATGCATTTATGGCCCTGATGGTCTCTGAGAGCTGGCCAACTCTCCCAATCCTTTGTATGGATTTTCTTTAGCCTTCTACATCTCAGTGATATGAATCAATCATATGTGAGCAGCTCTGTAAAAATCTCACATCCTTTCCACTATGTTTCACCCATCATTCCCTTCTCCAATCCATAGAACAAAAGCCAACTTCAATCTTCATTCATAATTGGTACAGAAAACAAGTTTGATGTTTGAAAAGAAAGTTTCCATAATTTCTCCATAGCCTCAACCCTCCGTCCATCCCTCCAAATATCCAGTTTCAGACCAGATTTGGTAATAAGAGACATCTGGCAAGAAGACACTGGTTCTCATGAGGTTTCTGACATCGCTGGAAACAGCACCTTTTGTCATAACTGAAAAACCTCATGGGGTGTGTTTCAGCAGAAAACCTTCTGAGACTTACAGAGTTGGAAGAGTTGAACGGCCAAGCAAAATCATGACTATTTATTCAATCTTTACTATTGATGTCACCTCTTGCTCAGAGGAGACATCATCTCTTCATCTCCGTTTCACACAGCTCTGCTCCCTGCCAGTTCTTTTCCAGTTGTGTGGAGTGGCACAAGGCTTCGTTACATCAGACCTGCAGGAAACTGTAACCTGTGATTTATACCATGTGTAGGCCACAGGGGTTGCTAGTGAGAAGACCAATGTTTAAAGTGTCTGTGGGATTTCAAGGATGTTTGGATTTAGGGACAGAAGTTCTGGATTTTGATGTCTCTTTCTGGCACTGCAAGCAACACAAAAAACATGGGCACAGTGTAGCATCTCCAAATCTGGGTGACCTCAGTGTCACTTGTAACCATTAATGAATTCCCCAACCTTTCTGCACACTGGAGATTTGACTTTGCTGTGATTTTTGAGCCAGGGAGTAAAGTTAAAGAGTAGATAAATGCAGAGGTTTGCATCTGACTGAGCAGCAGAGTGATCTGAGCCCAGTCCTGCCCCAAAGGAGGCAGTGTACCTGCAGCCCTGTGGGCTCTGAGCATGACGAACAGAAAAGGAGATGCCGTGAGTAAAGGCAGTCCCACTGCTGTGGCAATGCCAGGCACTCTAGGTAAATATCAGAGAAAAAATTTTTTTTTTTTTTTTTTTTTTTTTTTTTTCCTGCGTATTAAAATTAAGGCTAGCTGATGCCTTTGCTTGGTTTCATGGGACCCTCTGGCAGAGGTGCAGAACAGCCTTACCAATTGTCATCATCACAAGCAATACAATACTGTATTCACTGCCTGCTTTTACAATGAAGCCAAGTTTTATCCTGCCTGGTTTTACACTGAAACCATAATTCTGTCCTCTATACCACTGTTACCGCAGGGCGCGGAGCTTCTGGAGGTCACAGAATGGAGTGGCATTTCCTTGCAGGCTGCCATGCACTGGACCTGCTGCACTGCAACAGGAGTAAGGGACCACAGGAGGAGGGTGGAAAATTACCTGCCAAGTCATTTGGATTTCGTACAAGTGGTCTCTGCCCAGTTCCCTCCACTGCAGAAGTCTCCTCTGAACACGTATTCCTGCAGCCGATTCTACTTGCTTTCCCTCCTGCAATTTCTCCTGTCCTTGAATTTGATCGAACCGAGTTGTAAGCAGCATGGTATTCAGGGCTTGGAGGATATAATTTTGTGAGCTACGCTCTGAAAAATTAAAAGAGTTGACCTCCCCATTTCTCTCCTCACCCTTCACCCCCCAGCCCCTAACATGCAGTAAGGCTTGGGTTTGGGAGTTGCTGAATTTTTATCTTATGCAATTTTTCTCTGCAGATTGATTCTTGTGAAACACCTCGGGGTATTTGCTAACATAAACATTGCTCCAGTGGCACAGGCTGTTTGTTTACATCGATAGGAGGAAAAGAGCCCTTATTACTGATATTTTGACTTCCCTCAAGCCTTTCCCTGGGAGCCAGCACGTAGGCAATATTGATACCTGCTTGTTTAATTTAGGGCCAATTTTCTATATAGATGGATGTGACGATGCATAAATAATACACCACTTTGCTGCATAGATTGTTTATTCCTGCCTTCATTGGCATGCATAGCACACAGGCAGACTGAAAGCTTCTCTGGATGGGTATTGTCAGATAACTTGCCAGGTTGTTCCCTAGAGAAAATCATCAGACACACAGAGCTGGAGTTTTTAAAGTCCTTTTATTTCATCCTTTCAATGCACTCCGTGCTGGTAAGGCAAAGTGCAGGCTGAATCAGCACTCCCATTAAAATTCCTTATTTTGGGGAGTTTGTAAGTTGCCAGTGAAAAGAATAAGAGCCGGACATGACTGCAGGAGCTGAGCTCCAGAGATGAAGGCATTTGCACAAAATTTTAAAAAGCACACAAAGAAGAATGACAAATGCTCTTTGTATAAAGCAAATCATTGTTCCAGGTGGCTGTCTGGCTGCAGAAGGTGGGCACTGGAGGAATCCTGCTGTTTAATTTTGAGGAATTGGCCATCTGTGTGGGGTGTCCTGCCTGCCCTGACCCAGGCTGGGCTCACTGTGCTTGGGGGCAGCTCAGGGCTGGCTGGAGGGCTTGGGCATGGCACGGGCAGCAGTGGGCATCCTTCGCTTCCCAGAGGGCTCTTGAGCTCCAGGGGGAAACAAATGCCTGGACAGCTTGTTTGCTGTGGCGCTTATCATAATGCATAATATATTCTACTTAAATAGATTATGAAAGGCCCAATTCTCCCATTAATTGCAAAATTCTCAAGAACTTCATTATGAGCAGGCCTTAAATGTACATTTTAGAGTCTTAATGATTTGATATGCCATATGCCATTCCCCTAATCTAACAGTGCGAGCAAAACCCACTCCTGAGTACTTTATGTTGAACTAGATTTACAGTTGATAACAAATAATATTCAGTTCTTTCCTACTGCTGAGAAGTAATCTCTGTGTTTTTTTTCCTATGAAAATACATTATTAAATCTGCTGAAATGAGGAGTGAAAGGGATTGACTTTAGAAATGTGTGCTGTAAGTTTGGATACTAGGTACGGCCCTGCTCTTACTCTGAGGTCAGTCCTGGTGTTTTCTGAAAATGTGGAATAGCGACTAACCCCCTGTCTCTGCCTGCAGAATACTGGCTTGTATAATTAGCATATTTTAAATTTGCATTAGGTTTATAGTTTATGGAAGTGCCTCACTAGCTGCATAATACATGGAAGGATGCTCAGCATCCAGATGCTGGAGTGGCCCATGCTTTTGAAAGCTAATGTAAGTACGGGGATTTTCCTCAGCCAACTGCATGGTGTTTGCTGTTAGCTGTTTCAGATCAGTGAAAGCCTACCTCTTCTCCCAACACCTACAGATGACAAAGGAACACACTATTGATTTGATTTTTTTTCCTGTTTTTAATGTTTGTTATTACATTTTGTAAAAATACAAGCAAGGAAATACAGGCCTGAGAGGCTTAGCTGAAGCAAGCCTATTACCCAGAGGAAATTACAGTTTTCTTAAAATAAAAAAGGAAAACAAAAGATATTTTGTTAAATGAGATTTGTATGGGTGGTCTGATATATATATATATATTATTTATTTGGTTAGTAATTAATTGCCAGGCTAAGCTGTAATAATAAAATCAGCATGGTAATAAGATAATGAGTGCTGATGGATAGTGGGTGTAAATTTAAATGAGTGATGGGGCTGGCCTTGTAAGAGTAAGGAGTCCTAGTTAATGGGCAGAAAAGGCTAAGAAAAATAAATATATAAAGTGTATTGAGTAAGGCATGTAAGCCAAGTAAAATGCTGTAGTATTTTGAACCTATTTTCCTCTGCATGGTGGCCACCAACATGCTGCAGTCCTGTGCTGGTGGCCCTGGAGAGATGAGCAGGTCGCAGGTGTGAAGGCGAGTGGTGGGGTTAAGCTGGTGGGTTCTGCATCTCAATGGGAGGCAACTGGTGTGATTTCAGCAGCACTTTCAGTATTTGAGAAATGTCAGCATTTCAGGGTATGCTCACACACACCGCTGGGTTTTGGATGAGTACACATGGGGAGGGCTGATAGCGACTAGTCAGGGGGAGGGATGGGAGTACCGGCTGCATTCTTCTTTTTAGGCCCACGAATTCTGCATCCAAGTTCGATGATCAGGCTCCCTCCGCTGCCAGCAGAAGCAGGCAAACTGCTGCTATGGGGAGTTCAGAGCATCCCGCCTGGTTTCTGCTCTGAATCACACTGTGGACTGTGGAGGCTTGGGCAACCAAACGTACGTATCAGACACGAAGGGTTTGAATAAACCCCAAAGTGTCTTATTGGGCTGTATGCATCACAGCTTGGGAAAAAGCTTCTTCTTGTTCTTGTCTTCCCTCATCCTTTGTGACACAAAGCCCCTAACTAGATCAGTGCGAGGAAGTTAAAGCAGTCCCCAGAGCTGGCCAGGTTTTCCTACCCACCCCAAACCTCTCCGGCAGGCAACTGTAGCCCTGCTAGCAACAGAAGAAGCTAGCTAGTTAGTGCTGTCACACACAGCTCCTGACAAACACAAAAGGTATTTTTCATCTAGGCTGACTTTACTCAGGAGTGCTGCTTGCTGTGAAGCTGCTTGGCTCCTTTTAACAATGTGGAGCAAACCCCATGATCTCCGAGTGTCGCCCAGTGCTACAGCACCCACCAGCAGTGTCCCGACTCCCAGCCTCACCTGTGGTGCTGCCATGGTTCAGGTGGTGGAGGTCTGTGCGTGGTGGTAACCGCACTGAGGAGCAATGGGAATGTGGCTAAAGCACCACTGCAAAAGTATTCGTTGTTTCAGATTTGTAAAATCTAGGAAAAAATCCAAGATCAAACAGAAAAACGCATTAGAAACATCATTACACATTATGTCTTGCAAAGCACTCAGAAGTTTTGATGCACAGGAATAAAGGCTTCTTGTACAGCCTGGACCGTTATGGCAGCGCTTTCAGCTCCCCGTCAGCTATCTGCTCACATGCAGCTCTGTGTAGATTTCCTTGTTTTCCCCCAAATTAGTGTGCCCAGGATAACAAACAGCTGGTAAGGACTAGGGCTGTGTAAGGAGGAGGATTGAGCTGGTTTGCCAAGGACGCGTCCTCTGGCCAAGGGGCTGCAGAAAGGTGAAAGCCAGGGGACCAGGGGGCCTTCCTTTCGTTACAGCACCCCTGTAACAACCACATTTTTTTTTTTCACAGTGAAAGAGTACAAGTTTGACAGCATGTTTGCACAGAGGATGCAAATAGAGGACCAGGTATGCTAGGATGAATACTTCGTGCCCGCTCCGACCTCCCTGTCTTCTCCCACGGCCCCAGCAGGGCTGAGCGATGCCCAGGGCCTTGGTGTAGCTGAAGGCTGAGGTGGGCTCAGCTGCAGGAGCTGTGGATATCACCAGCCCCTCACTGGCAGTGGCTGCAGCTAGCCCATGTTGCAGGGATGCGGTGAGTTGCTCATCACAGCCTGTGGCAGCAGGGTGCCCTCAGGGACTGGCTGAATGAGGCTCAGCCCCCAGCAGGAGTCAAGAGCAGGAGACTCGTGCAATTATGTGCCAAAATGGATGTGGGCAAGATGCCTAGCGCGAGGTAGGGGGCTTGAGAAATTGTTTGAGATGTGCAGCCAGCCCTGGCACGTCTCTTAAATGAGAACCATCTTTTTTTTTTTTTTTTTTTTTTTTTTTCTGGGTTAATCTATCATACTTGAAAAATTCCAAAAGGCTGTATCTTTCCCCCTAACTATCTTTATCATTTTAATTTAAAAGCTTTTTAAAATTATTACCCAAATAAATGATAAGTAGTAACAGGGTAAACTGCTCTGAGCTCTCCATTAGTGAAAACAATGCAAAGCGACTGTGTTCTATTTACAGAAAATTAATGAACGTAAAAAAGATGAACTGCGTGTCATTCTGGTGATTGTAAGTTGTTTTTCATGCAATGAGGTTTGTAGTTTTATACATTAAATTCTGGGACAAAAGAAGCATCTCTGCAATATTAGTAGTTGTAATATATGATTATATGTGAAAGGAAGAGAAATAACATTTATTTTATTTAATGAAGACTAATGAAGTTGTTCTGATCTTTCCATTACAGTTTGAACAAGTTTTTCTAATCAGGAAGATCTTACTTTCTGAGAGCTAATTTTTCATTTTAAGCATCTAAAATGCCAGCAGAATAGTGAAATGCAAAAGCAGTATTATAGGATGCTAGAAATTTTCCAGTTCTAATGGGAAATTGATGTGTTTCAGGGTTTTTGTTTTGGTTAAAAGAAAAAAGCTCAGGGTGCCTTAGAAAAGTTTGCTTTTCTATTGGTGCTTTATTGATTAGACAAACATGGCAGATACAGGCAGAGACTTTAGCTGGATGGAAAAAGTGGTCTGTTTCCTTAATCTGGTCAGGGCAGGATACTGTGCAGTTTAAAATAAAGGACAGGGTGTTGCGGGATGTAGAGACTGAAAGATGTAATCACTACAGGTCCTCCTGAAGCACTGAAGTCAGCACCAATGTTCTTTGAAAAGTACCCTTGGCTTATCAAGCCGAGGTTAAGTCTGTAAATATTGGTAAGCAATTAGGACCAAATTTGGGGAGGGTGTTTATCTTTCAATTCACAAAGCAGCATGGCTGAAGGGACCCAGATGTTTTAGGGATGATGGGGAGGACCTGGACAACTGTGTACATGGTGGTAATATGTAGAAAGGCATTGACAATCCCTTTGATGTGGATATCTAAACAAGTTCATAGGCAGGAGAGGGTGCCGAAGGCAGCAGGGCTGAAGCTCCTTAAGTGGAGAAATAATTTAAATCTGGGCAAATGAGCCAGCAAAAGAAATGCGGAGGAAGGGAAAAATGAGAGCTCTGCCCTTCTGTCAGCACCTGCAACCATGCTCCTGGAAATACTGTGGAAATGCCCAGAGAGTCCTTGCTTGCTACTGGGGCTCTTCTATGTGGACCTCTCCCATATTCCTCCATAAACTGCTGTGTTTCAGATCATGTGCAACAGCATTGCTTTCAGAAGGAAAACTAAAAAAAGGAAAAAAAAAAAAGGTAGAACAGTTTGCCAGATTCGTGTTGTCTTAATTTCTGTCATATATATCTTATGCTGTGTTGGTGCTGCTACATAAATCTGCTGTCTAACACCTTCTCATACCATTATTGTGTTGTTGAGCCTTCAACATTTCTCACACCTGACAGTTTCTTAGAATCCATCAATTATTTTCCTACCTGTGTTCACAGTTTTGCTGTCATCTGGGAAAAAAAAAAAAAAGCCGGGGGGGGGGGGGGGGGAGAAAAAGAAAGGATTGATTTTACTTTTGGTTTAAATTGAAGAACTGTTCATTTATAGCTTTTATATAAGCACAAATATGATAGCTACCAAAGACAATGGTGAAATCTTAACTGGGGAACTGCCACTTTCAGACTTGCAGGTGTGAAGCAGAAGCAGGACAACAAACTCACATTGAAAACAACAAAAACACAAAAACAACACTGCCTGTTATTGCCATTTCTAGCTACATTGATGCACTGAAGCACACATATACACCCATGGATACAGACAGAAAATGTTTTTATTGCTATACAGTGGGTAAAATTTCCAGGCATCAGTTATCAGAAACGACTGGCTTCTCCCATTTGCCCTTTTGTTCCATTGCAATTTGATTTGATTTTATAGAACCTTTGCCATATGCCTTGTGTCCCAGCAGCTTTTCATTTGCCTGCTCTCAGCATTATACACCATTTCTCTTCCAGCTTAACACTGGAATGAAACACAGGAGGTGGCAGGTCGGTGAGACCTTCATGGCACCTCTTGCTGTCCCTTGTTTTTCTGGAAAGGTGCCATGTCATGTAATAACAGGTTCTTGTCATGCTTACTCAGGAATCCTGATGTCTCACCAGCCTTTAAAACAAACAAATAAACAAAAAACCCACCAACACAACAAAAACTAAGGCTTCTTGTCCCCCTATTTACTTTTTGCTTTCCCTCAGCAGTGTTACCCACACATCTACTTGACTTCTTTCTTGCCCTTACACACATAAAATAGAAAGCTGGCAATTTTAATAAGTACAGACTTTGCTGCCTAATTGAGATTAACATAGACAAATTATTAGCGCAGGAGCTGAACCTTGATGGCTTTCAGGAATCGCTCATCTCTCTTTGCTGGGTCAGGTTTTGATTAGTTATTTTAACACTTCCATATTTGCAGTGCAACGTCATGGGACAGACCTACTTATGCCGTCCTGCCCTTCAAGGAAGCCTGAGAAAGAGAAAAAACCATGAACACACTCTCCATTTGTCTCTCTCAGGTTTACATTGGGTTTACAGACTCTGGTGTTAGCCAGAACTGCGGCCTTGTGCTGTCAGGAACCATTGTGACTCAGGTCCTTCCTTGTGCCTGCTTGGGTGACGCTAGAGGACTGCTGGCCTTCCTGCCCTCTGGGTAAAATGTTGCCATAAAATGACTCCAGAGGAGGTAGATAATACACTAATTTTAAAGTGGTTACCACCACCAGGAACCTTTGGCAAGTCACACATGCCCCTGCCCTGGCCATCCCCAGAAACACAAGGGGGTTTCTAGAAGATCTGCCCCACCGACCACGAGTGGTGCATTATTATTTCTTTTTCACACTGAAGCTGTTCACAGGTGGTGAGGGGTGACCGTGCTCTCCCTCATAAAGCTCTTGGTGCGGGGCCCCAGGCGGAGCAGTACTGTGACCTCTAGGCTGCACTGTGCTCCCCGCAGGCCTCGCTTGGCCTCGGCCTTGCTGCAGCCTCCAGAGGCAGGAGGCCAGGGCACTGGGGAGCAGGATGGGCACTGGGAGAGCTCTGGCCTGCAACGCTGCTCCCCAGGCTGCTGGGCCCAGGAAGGGAAGAAATGGGAGCAAGGGGGAAAGATGGGAATGATTTACGTGCCTTTGGTTTTTGCACAAATCTTGCCCTAAAAAGGGCACAGCTGTCACTCCATTTGACAGCATCAGCAAATAATTATGTAAAGGAAAACATCACTGTACTTTTGACTTTGTTGCTTGTCATATCGGTCGGAGACCGATAGATGGACCACTTGGACTATGTGAGGTAGTCACAAGGGGGGTACTGCGCAAATCGGGAAGGGCTCCTCTGGCTCCAGCTAAGCTTGTTATTTTTTCCCCTAATAATAGAGTGAGAATTGGAGAAAGGAGAGAAAAAATTAGCAGGAGAAAAAGCTGCTCCTCTTTGTTGAATAGACAGTTTAATTTATTCCTGAGAACAATGTACCTGAAGAATGATAAGAAACAACTTTGATATCATGTTAATAAATAAAAACGAGGTTACATAACCTAATTTTCTCTGGGTCTTACAGCAGTTTCTATTTTATCAGCTTTCATTTAACCAGAGCAAAATTAATAAGATGGGAAAAGTCAGGCTACCTGGAATACTACAAGATTTCTTAAAAAGAAAGAATGTATCTTTAAGCCCATTATTTTGTGTGCAGGTTGCTGCCTGGCAACTCAGGAGGGCTCATCTACAGGAGAAGCTGGTGTTGGCCAAGTAACACCAGGGATGGTACTGAGGTCCCATGGCGGAGCTGGCCCCCTGATCTGGGGGCTGGTGTGGGGGCTGCGGCTTGGACATGGGGACAGCAGGGGAGGAAAAGCGTCCCTGGCACCCCAGCCTTGCCACACGGCAAACTCCATGCTCCCAACCACTGCAACCTCTCCCAGCCCCGGTGAGCTCAAATCATGTCCTCAGCTCCCACCGATATGCTGGGTCTCCTTTTAGTCTCGTGCTCCTACACTGTGCAGGTTTGGGCAGCTTCCCTGCCATTTTTGTCTCTTTGCAGATGCTGCAGGTGCAGCCCCCAGAACTGGTCCCTGCTGGCAGGTGGCTGAGGTGGCTGGCAGTCCCTGGGCTGCAGGGACTGCACCTTCCCTGCAGCACATGGGCACACTGAAGAGCCTGGAAAAGTGACTGTTTTGTTTTTTTTTTTTTTTCTTTGTGAAGCTTGCCAGAGCATTGTTGTGGTCATTCAGGTGAATAGAAGGACTACATGCAGCAGCATTGAAGAAAGATGCTGTAACTGCTTGTTGTTCCTCCCATAGGAGACGTGATAAATCACGGTAAGAGTCCAAGATTTCAAAGGCAGCTGATTAAAATGGATTAAACTGATTTACTCTATGTGAGAGCATAACAAGCCCTTTAGTTTTAATTTCCTCTCATGCACCCATCTGGTTACCCAGGAACAAACAATAAGGAGACAAGAAAGCAAAAGATTAAATAAGCATTTTTGGGGGGTTTGTTTTAATTTACAGATTTCTGTTCTATTTCATTTAGAAATGGACCAATACTACACCTGCAACTAGAGGAGATTATGACACCTACATGCCTCTCTTCCCTGAAGTGTCCGACCTTCACAAGCCAGAACACAAAGCCCATCAGTCTGACACCAGCTGAAGGTGGCTTCAGGCATGGCTTCAGCATTTTGGCTCTGGATGTGTTTTAACATCAGTCTGGAAGGACTGGGGATACAAGAGTTTAGATGTAAAATTCCCTATAAAGAGCACTGGTAGATAATTGTTTTTTGTTGTTGTTGTTGTTGTTTGTTTGTTTGTTTTTTTGTCTCTTGTCACACTGCAAGTGGGGGTGTACATGTAGAAAAAAAAACCACAAAACAACAACAATAAAAAAAAACACACAAAAACCTGTAAGGAATCTGCATTTGCAGCAGTTTTACTTTTGATAGGTACAACTAACACTAACCCAACGAGGAAGGTGTCATTGCCTTCTGATTAACTGGAGGGTGAGGGCAAGGGGGAATTAAATTAATGCAGAAGCAGCCTGCAAAGTTGCTGCAGGCTACAATAACATCTTTTGCACTAGAATTTACTGAGAGACTTAAATTATCCAGTGAAAGGTGGAAGGTCCCACGCACTTCAGCTTCTACTCATGTGTTGTGTTGTGCTTTTCTGCCCTTCTCCTTGGGCTGAGCTTAAAGGCTTCTGGTGACAAGAAGCCCTGATGTCGCGAGTGCCTGGGAGCTGGCTCGGCTCCTCCAGATGACAACACCCACCTGCCAGCCACTAGTCCCAGGGCTCAAATAACTTGCAATCATCTAACATGGAGCTGTCTCGTATTTTACATGTTGTAACCATGCAGCTGGAAGCAAACATATATGCAAATCTCACATCAATAAACAGTGACTAATGCGACCTGATTCCTTTGGCATTAGGCATTTATACTGGTATATTTTTGTGCTTTGCAAATACAAAATGGGAATGGGAAAATAAATTAGGCAATATTAGGGGTTTTGTCAGTACATATACTATTTTTTTTTTTTTTACAGGAAGAAATTCTTTGATTGTGCAGCATGTTGAGAGGTGCTAGCCTTAGAGAGGCAATGGGTGCTTTTAACTTGCTTCCTGCAGCTTTTATTGCTGTCACACCACCCTAATAATGCAAAAACTCAAGTGTGTGTGGTTCAGCCTGTCGTTATGTAGTTCTCTCTTTGGACATTTGTGTGCCAGTCTTAGTGTTTGTTCCAAAGCACCATGTGACACACAGACACAGGGTTACAGGCAGACCCTTGCTGGTGCACTCCTTCTGTCAGGCCAAGGGCACCTATGGCCCGAAATGTCTGAGACATTGAGACATGACTGAAACAGGCCGAGGGGCATTCCTCCTGTCAGAGCTATGCTGCAACGTAACTGTTGTAGCTGATTTGCCTTCACTTTGCCAACAAGCTTTCCACCTCAAAATAATGCCATAGCATAGCAATCAGCAGATATGTTTTGCACTAGATTGTGGAACTGGAATATATTGCAGATGGTATTTACTTAAAAGACAAGTAAATTTTTATTTCTGTCTCTGCTTGGAGTAGACCTAATTAAAAGCCAGGCAGAGTGTTTTATTCCTCACTTGAAATATTACAATTAGTGGCAACATCTGTGTTGCACAATTTATTATTTGTGTGTTCAATGTTGTAAAATAGTTTCCCAACATTATAAACTGGTGTACAAAAAAAAAAAATAAAAAAGGCAACTAATTAAACAACATTAAAATGCTAATCTAATTTGGAGTAAAAGAACGCAATATCATTTCTTGTGTTTAAACTGTCTTTCTTATCCCATTCCAGCACTCCATGGAACCTGTTCTGGGGTGAAGTGGGGGGAGACTTTTCACCATGTATAATGGTCTGTTAAATACAGGCTGCAACTTCAGCTGAACTCAATGTTGGGACATTGGAACTGGAGAAATGCCCCATGGACATTCTTGAATCAACAAGATTTGAGCCAAACAAGACTTCAGGGTATCATAGTCACAGCCCTGAGTCACACAGGGAACAAGGCCTGTCTCTGTACCTTACACTATGTGGTGCGGATAGCAACTAAAGAAGTTATAACTCTTCTGGCATAACATAATAATTTATCACAGCTTTTCATCCCCAGCAGCTACCTAATGCAGAACACAGTGGGAGTCCTCTTTGTAAGGACAAAATAAAAAGACTGCTCACTGCCATGCAAGTGTCCAATTGTAGTCATCTTTCTTCTGCACTGGTGTTGCATTCAGCCTCTCTCCCTCTCCACTTATCTCCCACCTCAGCCAAATTATTAAGTATTGCCCTTCACTTCCATTTATCCATGTGTTAAATCCCAGGTGTGGTTACATCTTCCTGGGAGGCACAGTGCTTCCAGAAGACCCTTAGTCCTGTGCCTCAATGTACACGGCCAGGAAGGTAAAGAAACATGGGAGCTGAGTAGCTGCTTATCCTGTAGTCTGCAGTATGAGCTCTACCTATCCACTGAGTGACTCACGCTGTTAGGAGACTAATTAAGCAGAGGAATACCTCTGTGTGTATTATAAATAGCCCAAAGGAGGACATAGCCTATTTCAGGACAAAGTCAAATGAAGAGCTTGATCATTGTCATTGGCAGCTTAAATCAGCCGGTGTGACTTTGCCCAGGGATGGATCAAAGAGGAGTGCAGGAATAGCTGCAAAGAGAAACTCCTTATCCTGGGTGCTTTGCTGGTGGTTCTCCTTTGCTGGTGTCTTACCTGACTTCAACTCCAGCCTGGCATCAATAACGCAATGTCAGCATGTTAGCCGACATGCTGTGAATAAGCTTGTGGCCAAGATACTTCAGATCATGTATGTTTAATGTTGGAGCAATGGATTTGGATGGTGTACAAGGGAGTAGCCTTTTGCACCACTGCAGCCAAATTTTTCAGGGGCTTTGAATTGATCTGAGCCGCTGGATGACACAAGTATGGCCCTGCTGTTGGCAAGCAGAAGTGGAGAAACATCAATAGCAGAACTCTTTTGAAAAAAAAAACACCTTAACACACCCCTCCCATTCCCCTTCCTCCCCCCTCCCCACTGTTAGCCTGGAGATATTCAATGATAATTTTTCTATTTTTGTGTGCTTTTAACCTTAGCTGTGAGCTGTTTCTTCAGCTTTGAGGGTTGATTGCCTTCCCAATTCAACTTAAGCTGGCAGAATATCTTTGTACAGGCCATTACAACCACCAGTCATCTAAATCACATAATTTGCATTGATTTGATTAATACAAAGACTTTTTATCCATTTAGAACAGATTTTCTGTTGCTGTTGTTCACACACTTGGGGACAAAGTGATGTCAGGCTTTCTTCTGCCTTCCAGACATCTCTATCCCCACTGTGGGGCTCGTGTGTCAGTGCAGCATGTCAGATCACAGGAAGGTACGTGACTATGCAATCACGTTGATATGATTCAGGGTGTTTCTGTGCATTTCCCACCCACAAGCAATCATTCTAGTAATGTTATATTTTCTTAGCATGCTTGCTACTTTTCTTCTATTGATAATATGAAATATAAATACCTGGTGCTATGACGTAATCACTAGAGAAATATTAAACTGGAATTCATCATCTCATCAACCTATGGACTATAAAGTAGTAATACAACAAATTGAAGTCTTTTCCTCCAAAGTGAAGCCTTTTGGGTCCCAAGTGGAACCCTCCCAGCTTTGCTTCAGCATCACTTTTCCACACATTTTATCCACAGTTAGTGGATAAAAAAGTAGGAAATTATACTTGATTGTATCAGTGAAAGAGGGTTAAAATAAGAAAGGGATTTTTTTTTAAATGATAGGGATATTTTCTATTACAGATGGAAGGTGGAACTGAAAACTGTGGAAAGCCAGATCAAATGCCATACAGATAGATTCCCTCAGTGATTAATTAGTTTTTCAGGAAAAAAAAAAAATCAAATAAACTGTGTTTTTCACTGTTTCTTTTGCCAGATCCCATATTATGCTCTTGGCAATCCCAAGGGGAAGTCTCTGCTGCTGTCTGTCACAATCTACTTTGTTCTCTTGCCCTCTGCTCAGTCCCAGGCTGCTTCTGCCTAACAAGAGTGCAAAGAGATGATAACAAAAAAACCCCACTGCCTATGGGAACAGCTATCGTTATGGGACATGATCACTTTACCTTTTATTACACTCTGTATTGAGGCGGAAAGACTATTGCTGTTCAGTTCTTTGCACTGCAATCTGCATTGCTCGGTGATGATAGGACAAAATGAGTTACTCCTTCTTGTTCATTAAAAATATCTTGTGTTTGGAAGGGAGCTAGGAAAGAAGGGGGAGAGAGAAAGCGCCATTATGAGCATGAATCACCTCTCTGATCTGGCTTGGTTTCCTCCTAGCCTGTGGAGTAGAAAATGTTTTGACTGGCTGCAGCAGAGCCAGAATTCAATAGCTTTTAATTACCATCAGTCATTATATATGTTTGTTACATAGCCAGCATAATAAAAACTCAATAAAATTCTTGTTTCATGAAGCTATGGGAGCTGTGGAGCATAAATAAATGGTGTCGGACCTCATGGCACATGACATATGCTCTTAAGGGGGAAACAATTCATATTTAACTACTGTAGCAGTAACGGTGCTTTTATTTTAGACACCCACTGCACACTGACACTAACCCACTGCGCAGACCTGACATGCAGAGCTGGCACACACCCATGTGCCATCAAACCTGCCACTGTGCTGGACAGGGTGTCTCAACTCTGCTCATCACTTGAGAGACCAAGACAGAAATGCAAATGATGTAACACTCAGAGAATAAACAATGTCTTCAATTATGTTTGTTTGAATGAATTTGGGAATAAAATCTGCAAGAAGTGCAGTGCTGCTGGCCCTCCTGTGGAAGAAGGAATGGCGAGGCAGCCCGTTGGGTTTATGAAGGTTGCACAAAGCTGTTTCCCTGTACTTTATCAACATATAGAAAAGAAGTTGGTTTGTGCCAGACTAGCCAGCAGACACCCATCCTGCCCTAAAGATATACAAGTGAGGTATCCATGAAGACCAAGAAACAAAATTTAAGAAAAAGTTAAGTTCTGCACTTGCCTGGTTTGTGACCCGTACATACGTACTGAGCTGCCTGCCCTTTCCCTCTCATCACCACCATGCTGGGAAGGGAGCAAGGGGGAGCTGTTTGCCCCTGTATCAACCAGATACATGCCTCTGAAAAAGGAGGCAGCAAGGACATCAACTCTGTCTCCACCGGGTGCAAACAAGGAGCGCTGCTGGCCCAGGGGGGCTGTGCTGCTCTCCAGCAGCAAAGGATCTAGCCTGCTGAAGCTCAGTTTTAAAGCAGGTTAAGCCTAAGGATCACAGGAGATGAGGAAAAGAGAAATGAAAGGTTTAGGGAGTAGAACCATTACCAAATTTCTTAAAATATTTTTTCCACTCTCACTACTATTAAAGTCATTTTTTTTTTCCTTTAACACTCAAAGCAATTCCTCTTTTCCAGGCTTAGATTTGATTTAAAGTGCTGTTAGCTCATTTTTGGATTAGCTGGTTCAGACAAGCCTGCAGGCAGATCCCATTAGCACCCACTCTTCCCCCACCTTGTGAAGCCTTTGTGTGACCTGCAGGGCTGGAGCTGAGACAGGCAGAGCCTGCAGCTGCAAGCACCCACACAGGGCCCAAATGGGCTCATCCACAGAGGCCACACAAGTAAAGGCAAAATACAAATGGCTAGGCAGTGCACTGCATATGTGCCCCCTCGTCTCTTTTTCTAGGATGTTTACAACATCTATTTCCCTTACTTTTAGCAAATGTGACCATACATTACATGTCTGATAATTCTTTGGAAAGTTCCTCATCTAGTTACTAACATTTTTGTTTCTTTGAAAGCTTGTAAGGAGGCCAGCTGTGTCCTGGGTTGCATCAAGAATGGCATCGCTAGCCTGTTGAGGGAAGGGATTGTCTGGTGCAGCCTCACCTTGAGTATTGTATGCAGTTTTGGGGCACCACAACATAAGAAGGACATAAAACTATTACAGAGCATTCAATGGTGGTGAAAGGTCTGGAGGGGAAAGCATATGAGGAGTGGCTGAGGTCTCTTGGTTTGTTTGGCCCAGAGCAGAGCAGGCTGAGGGGAGGCCTCATGGTGGCCTGTAGCTCCCTCACAAGGGGAGCGGAGGGGCAGGCGCTGAGCTCTGCTCTCTGGGGGCAGTGACAGGATCCGAGGGAACGGCATGGAGCTTGGACAGGGGAGGGTCAGGCTGGGGGTTAAAAAAAGGTTCTGCACGGAGAGGGTTGTCAGGCACTGGAACAGACTCCTCATGGCAGTTGTTACAGCACCATGCCTGCTGGAGTTCAAGAACTGTTTGGACAGCGCAATCAGAAATACGGTTGATTTTTAGGTAGTGCTGTGTGGAGCCAAGAGTAGGACTCCATGATCCTTTGTCCCTTCCAGCTTGGGATAGTCTATTCTATGAAGTCAAATACAACCTAGAAAACCACTGCAAGGGACACTTTCTATTTTCAGCTGTGCCATGGAGGGCCTAGGCCTCCTTCTGTGAGGCTGGACTGATCAAGACTCTCCTTTATAAATTATTAGGTCTAATTTAGCTTTTATTAATTTTGCTTTTTCCTAATTTTAATGTATACACCAAAGACACTGGCTGATTGACATGATGCTGCCCACAGCCAATCTATTAGCTGAAATCAGACTGTTTTGCTGACCATCCTTCCTACTAATTCTGGTTAAGCTCTTCCATGTACAGAGAAAGATATGCTCCATCCAGTCAGCTCTGGCAGCAGTATTTCAATATGAAGTTACTGCATTTTAACACCAGAGAAACAGAGCTGTTTGTAGGAAGATGCATACTGCTACTTGTGGCTACAGCTGGAATTAGGGACTGTGGTCAGCATTCGCAGAAGTATAATGGAGTTTTGATGTAGAACGATGGCAGAAAAAGAATGAAAGAGAAGTAGAATCCAGCTCCTCTAGCTGAATAGAGAGTTTATGGTAAAGGAGCTCAACTAGAAGAATATATTTTAATGGTTTTGTGACTGTCTTATCTCACAATACATCACACAGCTCTTGGGCGCAGGTAGTAGAGTCAGAAGTAAGGCAGGGTATGGTGCACCATGCGGCTCCATGCCTCAGCCTACAGGTGAGCTGGCAGAGCAGGGTAGGTGAACTTACTGAAGAATAAGGAGTTGTACATAATAAGAAACATTAAATAGTATGGGTGAAACATAACATAGGAATCTTTCGTCTCTGTTAATGTAAAACACTAGAAAAACATGGAACTTACAAAGAGTATAACAGCATAATAGTATAAAAGTATAATAATATACATAGATACACACATACATATATGTATATTAATCTTACAAGTATGTGTGTATATATTCCAAAGCAAAGACAGTGGAACCCTTCTTCCAAGGGTTACAGTATTTCATGATTACTCAGCTTAAATCCTCGCAACATATAACAGCCAGGATGAGAATTATTTTCCTCCTATACAATTTCTTAATGTCAAATGTGATGCTTTTGACACTTATAAAAAGTACTAATTTGTAAATTAATTTATTTATAGACTTCTCTATAGAGTTCAGCATCATAAAGTCTGAATGTCCCTGAAGAGTTGCTAGTTGACAGTGTCATACCTCAGTCTGATGCAAATGAAAGCTCGTAATGTTGATGCAGTGACTTTAACCAAACATTCTGCTTTCATTTTGGTATATATATTTTTTTAATCTTTGTAGGTTTGTTGTGAACTGCAAACAAGCTCAAATTATCCTTTTCACCAGTTATGACTTAGTTCATAACTAAATGGGTTCATAAAGTCAATGAAAATCTTTCCATGTTTTTTTATAGAAATCAGAGCAAAGTCAAATATTTGCATAAGCAACAATATTCATAGCCCATTCCAGAAAAAGCAAGCAAACAAACAAGAATCCCACAAACCAACCAACCAAGCAACAACAAAAAAACGTTTTCATAATACCTAATTTGAATTGCATTTATTGACAACATTGCTAATTCCTTGTTTTCCTGCCTGCACTGGAAAAGTGGTACAAATGACCTGAAAAACATACCGTCTTTGTAACGCTCTTTCATGTTACAGAATCACAGAATCTCAGAATCATCTAGGTTGGAAGAGACCTCTAAGATCACCTAATCCAACCTCTGACCTAACAGTAACAAGTCCTCCACTAAACCATATCACTAAGCTCTACATCTAAACGTCTTTTAAAGACCTCCGGGGATGGTGACTCAACCACTTCCCTGGGCAGCCTTCTCCAATGCTTAACAACCCTTTCCGTAAAGAAGTTCTTCCTAATATCCAACCTAAACATCCCCTGGCGCAACTTAAGCCCATTCCCCCTCGTCCTGTCACCAGGCACGTGGGAGAATAGACCAACCCCCACCTCACTACAGCCTCCTTTAAAGTACCTGTGGAGTGCGATAAGGTCACCCCTGAAGCCTTCTCTTTTCCAGAGTGAGCAATCCCAACTCTCTCAGCCGCTCCTCATGAGATTTGTTCTCCAGACCCCTCACCAGCTTCGTTGCCCTTCTCTGGACTCGCTCAAGCACCTCAATGTCCTTCTTGTAGCGAGGGGCCCAAAACTGAACACAGTACTTGAGGTGCGGCCTCACTAGAGCCGAGTACAGAGGGACAATCACTTCCCTAGCCCTGCTGGCCACGCTGTTTCTTACACAAGCCAGGATGCTGTTGGCCTTCTTGGCCACCTGAGCACACTGCTGGCTCATATTCAGCTGACTATCAACCAATACTCCCAGGTCCTTCTCTGCCAGGCAGCTTTCTAACCACTCATCTCCCATCCTGTAGCGCTGCTTGGGGTTGTTGTGCAGGACCCAGCACTTGGCCTTGTTGAACTTCATACAGTTGACCTCAGCCCATCGGCCCAGCCTATCCAGATCCTCCTGCAGAGCCTTCCTTCCCTCGAGCAGATCGACACACGCACCTAACTTGGTGTTGCCTGCAAACTTACTGAGGGTGCACTTGATCCCCTCATCCAGATCATCGATAAAGATATTGAAGAGAACTGGCCCTGAGCCCTGGGGGACTCCACTAATGACCGGCCTCCAACTGGATTTAACTCCATTCACCATGACTCTTTGGGCCTGACTACCCAGCTGGTTTCTAACCCAACGAAGCGTACACCAGTCCAAGCCAAGAGCAGCCAGTTTCTTGAGGAGAATGCTGTGGGAAATGGTGTCAAAAGCCTTACTGAAGTCAAGGTAGACCACATCCACAGCGTTTCCCTCATCCACCAAGCACATCACTTTGTCAGAGAAGGAGATCAGGTTAATCAAGCAAGATCTGCCTTTCATAAACTCATGGTGACTAGGCCTGATCGCCTGCTTGCCCTGCAAGTGCTGTGTGATGACACTCAAAATAATCTGCTCCACGAGCTTCCCTGGCACTGAGGTCAAACTAACAGGCCTATAGTTTCCTGGGTCTACCTTCCGGCCCTTCTTGTAGATGGGTGTCACGTTTGCTAGCTGCCAGTCGACAGGGACCTCCCCTGATAGCCAGGACTGCTGATAATGATGGAAAGCGGCTTGGCCAGATCTTCCACCAGTTCTGTCAGCACCCTCATGTGGATCCCATCTGGCCCCATCAACTTGCGTACATCTAAGTGCTGTAGCAGGTCACCAACCATTTCCTTGTGGATTGTGAGGGCCACAATCTGCCCCCCATCCCCTTCCACCAGCTCAGGGTACTGAGTATCTAGAGAACAACTGATCTTGCTGCGTTTAAGACTGAGGCAAAGAAGGCATTAAGCACCTCAGCCTTTTCCTCATCTCTTGTCACTAAGTTTCCCCCCACATCCGGTAAAGGATGGAGATTCTCCTTAGTCCTCCTTTTTGTGTTAATGTATTTATAAAAAAAAATAAAAATCTGTTGTCTTTAATAGCAGTAGCCAGATTGAGCTCCAGATGAGCGTTGGCCTTTCTAATTTTGTTCCTACACATCCTTATAACATCCTTATAATCCTTCTGAGTGTCCTGCCCTCTTTTCCAAAGATCATAAACCCTCTTTTTTTTCCTAAGCTCTAGTCACAACTCTCTGTTCAGCCAGGCTGGTCTTCTTCCACGCCAGCTCATCTTTGGGCACGTGGGGACAGACTGCTCCTGAGCCATTAGTATTTCCTTCTTGAGGAGTGCCCAGCCTTCCTGGACTCCTCTGCCCTTCAGTACTGCCTCCCAAGGGACTCTGCCAACCAGTGCTCTGAACAGCTCTCCTACACACAAAGCAGAGGCATATGTGTGTTTGTATGTGATTGTGAACACAGGACGGGGGAGTCAACTCTGACGTCATAGTTCCTTGATCAGACCAACCATAATTTCTCCCAGCTCCTGGCAAGGAGCTGGGGCCATAATAACAAATATTACAGCTTTATGGTAGGCAAGAGGATGAAAACAGCCAATACCCTCTTATTGTTTCATATAATTTTCCTTCTTTTCATTTTTTTTCCCCTAAAACAAGCAAGCAAGCAAACAAAACAATTTCCAGTTTCTTTCCTCCCTGTTTTGAAATGATGCCACAGTGACTCGAAGTGTTCACAAGGTGTTTCCATTTACATTGGATTGGTGAAAAATGTGTTTCTAACAATCTCCCTGCAGGTAGAAACCTACTGAGCTGGGAAATGTCTCTCAGTGGGGCTTGTCTGCAGTGAAATTGTGTGTTTGAAAAGGGACTGTTGATGGGCATTCAAGGTTTTGGCTTGTCTCTCTCTAGCAGCATTTTTGTGATCCAAATTGGCATTGATTTGAGATGTGTTCCTGTGCAGGGTAAACAATAGCTTAAAGCAGCTGCTAATTAGCTCAGCTCTGTTCTGTTCTTGCTTTTCATGTCTAGATACCTCCTTCAGAAATAAGGAGCAGAAGGAAAACATCCAAGCAGAAGAATCAGAAAGCAAAGAAAAGGAAATGGGGATTGCAAATGAAAAATTAATGAGGAGAGACCTCATTTCACAAAGCTTATATAAAGTTGGACTGCATCTGTGTGAGGAACAGTGACCCAGAAAGAGAAATCTGTAAAAATTCAGGGCAAGGTGCAAAAGTGGGGTACCCTCTTTCCCTCTGAGGCACACCTACATTCCATTCACACACAGGGATCCCTTGCTCACCGCCACTGCAAGCTTATCTGTGAAGTTCATACCTTGTCTTCCCCTCCCCTCTGCCAGGTCCTGGCTTAGGAAGCAGCAGAGCTCGCTCTTAGTGCTCATTGCGGTTGTTGCTGAGTCTAGACTGACTTTTCTTCTGTGGGCTCAGAAGGGCTTGGCTCACATTTATTTGGGGATGTTAACCCCCTGTTATGTGGCTTTTTTTTTTTTTTTTTCCATCCAAGCAGAATACATATATATATTTGTCATTAGCTTTTGAACAAGATGAAACACTGCTTTTGCCTGGCTGGCTGCCTGATGAGAATTCCCTCTCTGTATTTATTTATTTATTTATTTACCCCAAGTGAGCAAGTAGAAATCTCTGTTTGTGTGTGTTAAGAGCTGCAGAATTCTGCAGAAAGTCACTTGCTCTGAAAAAAATAAAATCAAAAAATGGCACCTAGATAGAACTAAAAAGAATGGGGAATACCTCTCATTACTTTACAAACCAAACCCTCAATTAACGAACATCTCCTTTCATAGCCAAACCCATCAGAAAACCACCTTTTCCACCTTGCATGCCCGGGCTGAGATTCTCACCCAAAACGCTCACTCCTTAATGCCTGAAAAATATGACTCTTCAATGTTTCCCTGAAGGAGAGAGGGATGTTTCCAACTGTGCCAAATCAGCATGCTAATTTGAATTACACCCGTTATTTGCTTGCCTATTGCCTTGAGTGAAAGCTCAGGAGAATTATTTAAAATGAAGACCGATTTCTATATTAAGAACATCTCAGGTAATACCGAGTAGTTCACTCTCTGCTATTAATGGGTCTCCAGGTATTAACACAGCACTTTTCCCTCCTGCTAATTTATCCTGTCAATCTTTGCCTTACCGTTTGAAAAAGGGATCAAGGCATTATCTGCTATCATATAGCATAAACTTTTTCTCTGAGCAGCATTATCCCTTTGCAGCCAGTCTAATTTGATTGTTTCTAAACCAGAAAGGACAGCTGTCACCCGCCTCCCCAGAACGTACTCAAAGGCTATAATCAAGAAATCTTCTCCAAGAAGTTGTTCATAGCTATGCTTATCACTCTTCAAAAGACTGTTAAGACAATAAACTAGTCAATTTACTCTAATGGACAGGCGCAATCTGAGCATTTAGTGTCTCATTAATATTGACTGGGAATACTTAAAAGAATCTGAATGTCATGGATGTCAGCTGCTAGACTGGCAGGACATGAAGCACTGATGATAAATATTTGTACTTCTACAGGAAGCTAATTCCAGTTTATTTTTTTGAGGTGTTAACTACTGAAATTGGTAATGTTTAAAACTTACAATTTGTGAATCTGTTCAGATTTCCCTTTCAAATGATCATTAGTTTTCACAAGGAGCCACCATACCATAGCAGGAACTTCTACTGAAAAAGCTCACCTGGGTCCTCCCTACATTGGCACCAAAATATCCTGCCCCGTCCTGACCCCCCCACTTTTGCCAGCATCACTATGTAAAGCGTTCTTACTCTCATGTCACTTCTGTGAGGTAGGGCAAAGGAGTATGACTTCCACTTACAGACTGGGCGTGCAGCCATAGAGGCTGCCCCACACATCCTCCAAGGTGTTGGTCAGCATCCGTGAGCAGCACCGGCAGCTGACAAACCCCAAAGCAACACATTTATTTTCTGGATTAAGAGCTTCCCAGGGGCAGAATCAGTTGGGGGGCAGCCTCACTCAGGCTGTGTGTTTTGGTTTTATTTAAGAATGCTGTTTCATACCGACAGCACGACAGGGTTATTGGGCCCCTCCTTGGGCAGTGAGAATAAGGAAGGCTTTGGTTGTGTGCTTTAAGCAGTCTCACAAGGCCAAGGAACAGGTTGTCTATCACCTCTTAAAGCAGAGGGAGGGGCTGTTACACAGCTAGGTATGGAAAAATATACATTACCCTATTTTCTTCCTGTTTTATCAGCACATTATCCATTTTGCTATTGGCTCCTGCATCATTCTGACCCAGGGAACTCTACTTTAAAGGAAGAGCATCCCTAGGGACTGGCTCAGGAAAGCCTGGGCAGCCAGAAAGTGCCTTCTTAACCTCAGGACAGTGATTAAAATCTGCCCTAGAGTCAGCTCCAAGTCAGGTAACAAAACAAAAGGCCTCAAAAGGTCTGGGGAGGGAGGGATGCTCAGTAAATAAGAAAACCTCTAATAAGACCTTACTGTTGGTGGCAGGCAGGAAGTTTCCATATATAAAACTTAAGTCTTACTGAAACTTATTTAAAACCACTTAAGTACAATTTCTTTTGTTCAGAAATACAGGGGAATTTTTCGGTTTCCTCTTCCCAAATATCTGATTATTTAGCAGAGTTGAACTATCACCAGCTTAACAAAGAACGAGTTGCAAGCTAATAACAGTATTTTTATAATAAATTCTATGTTTTGCCTTTTGTGAGCTGAAAGAATCCTTTTGATGCTGACAGGCAATTGATTAGAGCTGCGTAAATGCTATTAACCAGACAAAATATTTCTTATATCTGAGCATTTAGGGATTCTGAGCAATTTCCTATCCCTTCTCAACATTTAAAAGGATTTTTATTTTTCACTGAACAGCAGAGATGAAAAAAATAAATTGCAAAACAGTGGTTTGCCAGTAAGCCTTTGACTATCTGCTTCTTATCAAACCCAACTAATCTGCACTTTTCCTGCTTTTCTTGGGTGTCTATAGCTTTCCATTACGAGAATAAAACATTATCATATGTAACAAGCAGAGCATAGCTACAGACATACTTTCAACAAAATAGATTTCAAACTTTTGAGGTTTATGGTCATTCTCATGAAGGTTAATGATGACAGGAATAATAGCAAGCAATAAGTACTGAAACTGCTACAATAAAAGAGCAGGAAAATTAATCTGAAGCTTTAGTGTATTGGTGTTTATGTGAATCTATTATCCTAGCATTTGACTAATTGCAAATTCCCCCCCCTTTTTTTTTAATACCAGAAGCATTGTATAGAAAGCTGACGGTCTGAAAATGGACTGAGCTCCTGTTAATTCTGCATCATGATAAAAATTTTGCCGTAAGTCACAATGTCTGCTATGAAGTACTTGTTTTCATTTCTGTTGATACAGAAAAAAATGATCAGTTTCTTCACACTGGGATGATAGAGAGATCCAGAAAGTGTCAATAGTAGTGAACGTAATTAGAAAAATTGTGAAAAATCTCAGATGTTACCATTTCTTAGTATATGTAAAACCTATTTCTTTGCCACTGAAGGCAGTAGGGGCTTTGTGATTGATCCCAGAGTAGCAAAGATCCCAGAGGAGTGCCAGCACAGCGCTCACCTCTCTGTTGTCTCTTCCAACCTGCAGTGTGAGCCTAGTATGTGCTAATAATATTGCTCTAATAAATTAGTGATTACCAAGCCAAATGTAAAAACATGACCCCCATCAGCAGAAAACAAAAATGAAGGGCCATGTGAGGAAAAAATCCTGTATTTTCAGATGCTGTGGTTAAAGATCTCAGAAACACATAATAAATGTAAACCTGAGATGTCTCTTAAAGGTGGCCTATAGCTGATTTCCCTGTACAGCTCGTCTTCTAGTTTCTTCTGTTGCTAAGATACTAGCAGCACTGCTTTTCACTACGTCTTTGGGATTTGAAGATTTACATTCCCTTACCCCCTGTAAAAGTCTTCTCTATGTATTGCACCCATACCTTTACCTGCACCTTTCTTTTTGAAAAGATCAGGTGGAGAGTGTAGGTGAGCTTCTCCACTGACAGAAAGCCACAGACACCTGTTTACTCCATTGGAGCACTCCTACCTTACAACCACTTACAATCTGGCCTGGTGAATATAACAGCTTTATTTAGCACTTATGGCTTTGAGGTTGTGTCATACTAGGTAATATAAACTCTTCTGTAAATGCAAATAACTTCACCTGAAGATGACAGAATTATTTTGTCTGAGAGTTCCGCTTTTCCAAGTTAACTTTAAAATTTGATGCTCAAATGCCTGGTGGCCTCAGCCAAAATAATTTTGATGTCTAATTGGTTTTGTATTTTAGTGCACTGCCATCAGCCTTGAGCCACCATGAAACCTCCCCAGGCTGCGGAAGTTATCTTTAGCATTTTATAAATGATGATGTCCATTTACAGAAGAACTGAAGATGGAGTGATTTGAAAGAAATTTGTTCTTTAAAGTTCATCACTCCCACTAAGCATGATTAAACACTATATAATTTAACATTATTTGCTGATAGAAAATCAAAGCATTTGCCCCCAGCATGCTGACATTTACAGTAGTGGAGAACATTTGCACATTTTATGCTTATAATAACAGATGAGGTATGAAATGGATTTTGATAATGCTTTGAACACCATGGAAGTCTTGTCATTTATCATTAAGGGGGGTTGCTCTGAATCCCTATCATTATTCTGTGATACATTTCTATACAGTAGAAATAAATAAAAACTACTTTGATGACTGATGGTAGATGAATCTTCAAAAATCCAGTGAGCAGGTTCTCTTCAAGGAAGCTCCATTGTAGTTTTAAGCTCATTTCTTGCACTTTTTTTTTTTTTTTAATTATTATTTAAATGAAGGCGTGGGAGACAAATACCTGATGTAGATTGTCTACACCTCCTTAGTGCAAAGAGATCAGGTTCTCTCGAGGTGCTCTCCTGTCCAACATTTCTGTGAAACTATGAAAGATCACAACTAACCAGTTATGTGGAGTAATCTCAAGAAGCTGCAAACCAGTCTGTTTTAAAAGTCAAATGCGCACCTGGTGCACAAGTTGCCTTCCAAATCAGTATTAGGATTCTAAACATTTATTTGGTGTGTGCTTTGAGCTGTATTTTTTTTTCTTATTATTTAATCTAAGAGTTAAGATCTGCAAGCACAGTTGTGGCTCTGTAATGTTTTTTGGGCTATATTCCCTGCTTACTGTAAAACTGTAACAAATTCCCATAATATATATGCTCAAAATTTTTGAGAGGTTATATTTCAACCTTTATATTACCTCTTCTCAAAACAAGATTAAAGCAGAAACATTTTAGCCTACTACAAATGTGGGGTCATTCTTCACAGTCTTCCACACATCCCAAACACACAGATGCATACTTGACCCATTTTACTCATAAAATATGCTAGACAGACACTTCAAGACATGAGAAACCTCTGAAAAATGCCTAAAAGTAGTTTAAGGATTTTGGAAGTCTCCTGAAGGCCCTAGACATGTTCATGTTCCTCCTTTGTCATTAGGATGCACTCCTAATTTGGTACGTAGGAGTCCATCTCCTGCTCTGTCCCATGTATGCAATAGGAAAATGGCAAATGTGCTCTCCTCTTCAGATGTTCATTTAGATCATGACATTGCTGGGCATAGGCTGCCTAAACATTGTGGAAGAGGAACCATTCAGATCAAGCACATATAGATGTTTATTTTTCCTGGTAAAAGTCCTTACAATTAAAGTATTAACAAAACAAGATAGGCTCCAATAAAACTGCAGTTGAATCTGGCTGATTTTAAGTGAGCTCTATTGACCTGCTTACAGCCTACTGATTTGCATTTGTGTTTTTTTGAATAAAACTAATAAATGTACAGGAGTTTCCAAGCTGGTCTGTTTGAGGTTAAACAGAATGATAATACAATATGAAGCAATACCAGCATACAAAAGGAAGGCACCAGCTGTGTTTGCATTCATCTTCCAATGTATTGGCTACTATTTAATTATTTTATTTTATTTATTTTATTTTTTATTATTTTATTTTATGTTATTATTTTATTTTATTTCAGTGTTCTGGAATAACAACCTGTTTTCATTTGAGTTTCTGTGGATGTTGACGGGTGCTGCACAGGCAAGGGCAGAACGCAGGTAGGCATAGGCCATCAAGAAGGAGCTGCCTGTAGGGTGCTCTCAGAGGGCGGAATTCACGGCTATGTCATCTATGTCATAACTTGAATTACTACACCGTGTAGGTTGACACAAGTCCCACCATGACAGGCTATGGCCTCATGGTTTCACCGTTCCCCCAGTAAATTTTTCTGAAATATGAATGACAACGCAGACTCAGCACACAGAGGTAAAGGGAATGGATGAATGCAAGTGTTGTACAAACTCAGTGATGGTGATATATGCTAGCAACTAATGGGAACGTGAGCTGAGCATGAGCTCATCATGAGCACCAAAGCTATGTTTGATTTGTTTGTCAGGACTAACAACAGGGCATAAGGAAAGGCACAAAAGAAGCAGCCATGTATTCTTGGTGGACTCGGACTCACCATCAGCTGGCCAGCCGACCAACAACCCAGCCATCAGCAGCGATGTCCCTGGTACTAACTGCCAGGAAGATTAGGTTCAGCTCAAGCATGGTGAAAACATTCTGGGGAAAACTCTTACCAGAGGGCTGGCTGGCTCGCAGGAAATAGAAGCGAGTGATAATCCGTGCACCGGTGTTATTAAGGTCTTAGAGACATTGAGACCTTTAAGAGTTAATTGTAAGGTCTTAAGCAGTCAATCGATTGCAACTACCGATCCAGCTGCAGTAGAAAAGAACAATCCTTTTATCTTTGCTTTCCACCTATACATTTTTTCCTTTTTTCTTCCCTGTTTTTACTTAATTTACATTTAAGAGTGATTACTTAATTAGTCCTGGAATCTAAAAGAAATCTTGGTTCCTCCCCTCCCCCCCCACCCCCCTGCCACTGTGATGTCCACAATCACACGCAAAGAATGATGCCCTTATGCCCTTGAAGACTAAAGTATCTGATACAGCTCATACGTATAGCAGCTATTAAACCAATGCATTCAACTTCAGAGTCCAGCTTTGCTTTCCGGTTAGCTTCAAACTCTTGTAACTCCCCTGTAGGGACTGCATGCAAAGAAAACAAGATCTGAACAGCTGAAAGCATAACTGAGGTCTCTGATTCAAGTTTCTTGTCAGGGTTATCCGAAGCAGTTGAAGAGATTGTTTGTGTTTGCTGCACTGCCCTCAAGATGAAAGCAATAAACTGCAGCATTGAAATAGCACCCAGGGCTGGCAGCAATGGGGTGTTAAATTGCTGCTCCCAAATCCCGTAGAGATCGCAGACTTAGCTTTGTGGAGTTGAACCAATGGCAACAACAAAAAAGCAGCAAATGACTTGGTTTCTGTGAAGTCAACTGTAAAACTCAGCTTCAGTGGAGCCAAAACTTGATCCTTTAGTTACAGTGATGACCATTTACAGAGCTCTGCTCACCTGTTTAAGTACAGAATAACCACACAAGTTCTTTGCGCACTAATGTGGACAGAAACCTACAAGGTATGCATGCAGGTGGGAGTGTATTTCAGTAGCTGCACTGGGGAAGGTGGATAACCATCATCTTCAGTGCTTTCAGACAGCAGACAGCTGCCCCTCTGGTGTTTTTGGAAACATAATTATTTAGACTCTGTATTCAGTCTCAGTCTTGTTTAGGTAGCTGAGAATTATCAGGTATTACATTATAAGAGCCAGGCAGCAAGTTCTGTTCACAGTTATCTCATGTCCTGATAATTGCAGCAAGTTCCAATCACTGGCAATGTCAAAAGTACTTTACAGATCTTCAGTGTTATTTGGTCAGCTCTCTAAATCCCACCCTCTGTGATCATTACCTTCAAGCGTCTCTTGTTCCTGCGCTTATGTTTTTATTCATCAGTGCTACTCACAAGTACCTAATCATGCCACGTCCTGCCTGCAGTCACCTTATGCCTAAAGTGAATAGCTCAGTACTTGCACGCCACCTCAAACTGCAATCAAATGAATTTAAACAGTGTAGCATCAGCCAACAAAGTGGCAAAATATACATAATTCATCCATGGGAAAAGTTTTTTTTTTTTTTTTTTTTTTTTTTTTGTGCTGCAGCATCTATCTCTACAGAGTGTTAAAGGCTTATTTATTTATTTATTTTTATTTTTTTGAGATATATAAGAGAACAAAATGGATCCAACCCTCTACTTCACCTGATTAATTCTGGATTTTAGACTGAAGTTATTGCTGATATCAAATGGATGTCAGTTTTAACTGTCAAGGACCACATATCCACCTTACTATGCTAAAACAGACATGAAAAAAGTGTAGAGATAAGTGTGCATTTCTTACTCTTTGTATTAAAACAAACAACTCACCTATGTTGAGAACATGATGGATGACTACATTGACCATTGCAAGCAGCCTGGGATTGCATATTACTCCTGTTCACCTCTATAAAAGATGTCACCTTCAGTTTGTCATATAGGTATAGCTCTGTATAGCTCAAAGCACTGTTGCTTATTCAGCATCATTATTATGATAATGTGATAGGCCAAAATAAAAAAGTATGCACTGATTTCACAAAATACATTGATTTTAGTATTTTATAGTCCAAGCATATGAAACATTGAATATCACCAGAACATGTATTAAAATGCGAGACACTTGTTCTATTGTGAAACATTCACATTAAAACTAATGAAACATGTATCTTGACAGTAATACTAAATGCATCTGAAATAAAAAGCTATCTTGAAATAGATATTCAAACCAGTTAGGTCTAAATAACCCACTTCGTAAACACACTTCCCCTCTTGCAAACAAATACATTGGAGGGCTTGTTTTCTCACTGTCAGCTTGTATTAATTGAAAAAAATATATAGTGTTTTATATCTAGATGCCACTCCCCAAAGGGATTGATAGTCTCAGTTAATTTACCTCATGATCAAAAGGATGTCCCTGTTCACTGTCTTCCTAACACATGACAGTTCATGATCACTGCTTACCCAAAAGCGTAGGAGAGATCACACTATTTAGCAGTGAATACAGGTCTTGAACTATGGCTGTACCTGCTTCAGAGGAGGACTGGTAGCATTGTCACCCAGCAGGAGATGTATTAGGTGAGAGCTTTACAAAGCTGCAGAACCTGATGGGATGCAGAGGCCAGGTCTTCCCTGATGCTGCCTTTGCTTCTGGTTGTTTCAGCTTTCTCCCGCCTTGGGGATCAGGGATATGTTTCCTCTGTGTTGCAAACTTTGCAGGTGAATGAATCTACCGGACCATTTTGTTATCATCTACCACACAACAGAAGAAATAGGCTGTACATCCACCTGTAAAACTATTTGAGGTATCTATTCAAATTTTGCTCCTTTCCATCTTTTGCCTGAAGTAACTATTTTTTATAGCCTGGAAGCTACTTAGAGATGGACTGTCTTCCACTTTGTTCATCACTTGAAACAGCACAGACTCCATTGCTTAGGGCTTTCAGGAACTGTCCTGATAAGCAATCCTTCCTTCCTTCCCCTTCTTTCTAAAGAGGAAAGCCCCTCATTTATACACTATTTCTGAATGTAAGACCAGCTGTCTAGGCAAAACACATGCTAGAATAATTTTGTAGAAGCAGTGTTAAGCAAACATGAAATTAATTCTTAGCTTTGATTTCAGGATCCTCTACATGTCTTCCAGATGTGATTAAACATAATCTGTCTGTCCACTGTCCCTTTCCATATATGCTCAGTCCTCTTGCTTTTTGATAAGCACCCCTACAGCATGGCCTAGTAGATAGAGGAGCTGTCATTGAAACATTGTGTTGCCACTCCTGGGTGACAAGAGGAAGACTCTGCTTCTGTTTTAGTGTAAGTCTCACTCCCAACAACACACCAAGTCAGACCATGTTACATTTTATTACGATAAAAAACCTTCACATTTTGTAATAAAATATATACTAAGAAATAGGTATCTTCTTTAATTTCATAAGAAACGGACCATTTTATGTAAAAACATGGCTGCGAATCATAAAGACTTGATCTTAAGTCATGTCACCCAAGGTTCATTACCAGCTAGTGAGCAAACATTTGAGCAATCTCACACCCCATTAACAATAATCTCAGCTATGCCTAATTCCCTTCATTTGTACATCATGCAAAAATCTCTTTCTAAATTGCTTTACAGCTGACAATTAATACTTTATCAATTACAGTTCTATGTGTGCTCTTGCTCTGGCTACCAGAAAGCCCAGTGGTGGATATGCTACTCAGTCTTGCCTGAGTTGCTTTAAAGTAACATCTTGATGACTCTAGTTACGGTATTGAAGCATACAGAAGGTACGTTAGTATTTGCTAAATAGGATATTAAACAAACTTCACACATTGTGATAGGTGGCAAATAGCTAAAATAACATACTTATAAAAAGCTAAACACATACTTAAATCAGAACCAGTGGTAGACTCACAGAAGTACAGATGGCTTGAATTTAAAACATGGTTAAGATTTTACCCCACATTGTGAAGAAAAACTTGGGATATGATCCTACTAGTCAACATTTCTATAAGAAATACTAAAGTCACCTTTAATAATTGCATTGCAATAGGTAGTGGTAAGGGTGACATTTTATTTTTTTTATTTTCTATTTTTTATTTTTTTCTCCTTGCACCTTGTTGCCCTGAGATAATGAAAAGGATGAACATGTTATGCATATTTTGGTCATTCTACACCATGTACTTACTGCAATGTGATTAATGAACTTGCATTAACTGCTTGTTAAAATATCTGTCATTGGGATCTCCATCAACTACTGATTGTAACTCATTGTGGGGAAGAGCATATTTATACTTGATTGAATGCAGCAACACGTTCTAGATAATGTAGGGAATGAAATGAAGAAACTGATTTCCAGATGAAAAAGCAAAGAGAATTTTAGAATTCTGGAACATAAATACTCAAATCAGTCTTGTTATATCTGTCTGCTTTTGAAAGTGAAGAATTAGACTCCACTTATCCTTAAGTTATCCTGTCAGTTCTGTATTTGCATTCTATTTCATAAACTGCTTTCTCGTTTTCTTAAAAGTATCAGGTCAGAACACTGCCTGCATAAAAACACAGAGTTTAGTGTGCAGGGAAAGCAAACTATAGACATGATATTGTTTGATATTGTTATGTGAATGAAGTCTACATATTAAAAAATGGAACATTCTGTAGTCTCTTTCTGATGCTGTGATTCTGCAACTACCTGTAGCACCAGAAGACTTTTTTTTCTTGGCAGGACTGTAATTTTTAAATTAGCAATATCATTTTAAGACTTTGATTTTAAAAGTTAGAGTAGGATGTGTTGCTCTAAGGCTTGGCTTAATGTTGAATGGATTCTCTTTCTATTACCGCAATAGCATAACAACACTGAAACATCACTAGTGCAATTATTCACTATTACTGTGAAAGAAAAATACTCCTGGATGAAAGAAAGTAATCATGGATCTCTCGGCAACTGTGTGAAGCTTATGTATCTTTTCTCTAATGACACAAAACCAGGAAGATTAAAAAGTCATTGAATGACAAACCCAAAGATATATGCACTTAGGAGAAGTTGCATATTAGACATCCTATTGCACTACTCCAGCAGGTTTGTAAATCCACACGCCTCTCTCCTTTTGTAGTGAGCATCATGATTAAGTATAAATGCATTTTTTGTTTTCCCTATGCTATCTTTCTCCACATGGGCTGCACTGCAGAGATACCATATCCAGAAAATGAATCCCATTTCTGAATGCTTTTTCAGAGTGTCACTGCACTCACAGAGCGTCGATGGCTTCCATGGTTAACTTTTTTACCTTTATCTTTAGTTGGTTTGCCACTGTCCTGTCCAGGAGATGTTACTCTACTGGGTACTAGGGGGCAATGACCAGAGAAAAGTCCTGCTGAAGATTCTGTAGCAGTGTATTCTTCCTCTGCCCACCTATTAAAGAAATAGTAGCCTTCTTCAGGTGTCCATTTCTTGAGAGGATTCACTCCAGAGGTGGAAAGTCCCTGACTTTCTGGGTCCCTGTGAGATACAGTTGCTGCTGCTGGATATAAAAATGGTGACAAACATAAGCGGCTGATGTTTTGGTCGAGATCATCATTAGATGCTGGTGATGCTACAGGTGCATCAGAAGTTGTTTGTTTTCTTGACCTCAGTTTCTGGATTTCAAGATCCTGTTGCTCTTTAGGAAGCTTATCTAGCTGCTGAGCTTTCAGTATCAGAGATGTTCCAAAGGTTCCTTGCAGAGTGAAAATAAAGAACCTAATGAAAGAAGAAGAGAATGGATTGTCTTAGCAGTGTGTTCCTCCCATAATCTGCATCATATGACACAAATCCTGTTGCTAATTTTCCAGTACTCTAAAGGCATGTGATAGACACCTTATGCCTTAGAGGTGAAAGTTGGCTCCTGGATGTTAGTGCAACATGTAACAACAACTTACCTTGACCTGTATTGAGTCAACTACAAGTAAATAAATGCTAAATGAATGTTAATAGAACCATTTCATTGCTGATCAGTGCAGGAAAGATACACAGAAGCTCACTGAGAGGTTGTGTGTTTGTGGAGATTGAGATTATACTGCTGGAACAGGCTAAAGAAAACACACACACACAAAAATTAAAAACATCATATTTGCTCAGGAAGCATGAAAAAAATATGTCCAACTTTCCAATGCAGGACAGAGAACTTACATAACTATATATAGTGTGCAGTGAGTGACTACAAACCTTCGCTCCATGTCATGTCTGTTTTATCTGAAAAGCAAAGCCTTTTTCAGGCACCATTTCTAATAGGGTTTGACCTTTGCATACATGACCTTTATAAATATTTAAAACAAACATGAAATTTGTTTTAATTTCTCTTTGAAATTGCATTAATAAAGGTGTCATCTTCACATCTTGCTGATAAATATATGCATAAATAAGCATGACAACATTAAAAACACTAACAAGCTAGACTGAACACAGAATGGGCTTTTAAAGGAATGGACTTCTCAGGTCTACCTGTGTAAACAGGAATGGAAAAGCATGTATTTACTGTGTCGATGCTTAGGCTGGTCAAACCCAGGACTGGGAACTGTGCTGTTGCTAGTTACAGCTGGGCAGCAGAGCCCAACTACTGAGAACCCAAGGCCATCCACATAGAAAGGAAGGAGAACTTCCCATAAACTTCCATTTTCCATCTCATAAACTGCTCTTGCTTGCTCCCACCCTTCCCTCAGCCTTGCAATGGGAGACTCAGCAACCTGTTGGGACTCTGGGCATTCCTGACAGACCACAGTCTCCTTCCACAGATGGAGAAATATATCTGGTTTGTATGCTGAAATCCTCCATGAGGCACAGTGCTTGCCAATGAATGATGATGAATTTCATATCTCTCTGCATCTTTTCAGACTTAGGTATTTAAGTGCCCAATGCTGTACAGTCTGTGTCCCATTACCTAGTTTAGCGGCAATGTTCAGATGCAGATGCACATTGCAAAGTGCTGCCAGACAGTGCTTCAGGACAAGCATGCATGTAGGCAGGGTGCAGGCAAGCCACATGGAGCACCTGCAGTGTGTCAGAAATGTCAGCTAGTGCAAGGAGGCAGTCGTAAAAGGAAGAACTGAGGACAGCAAGGATTTTAACAAAACCTCTTAGAAAGAAACCAGAATCTCAAGGCTCCAACTGCTTTCTAAGGGAAATGAGGAACAGGGAGTGTGGTGAGATGAACTAGCTGAAACCCAATTTTAAGTGATGGACTAGACTTAACAAAAGGTGGTTTTACCATTGCTATCATATGCTGACACAGCCAGAAACTGTCAGCCAGACAGTAGCAGAAACTGGAGGCTAGGTATTCTTTGAACTAAGGGCTCAGCAGAAAATAATCTGAGTTACCTACATGATGGAACAGCATTTCTCCAACTTTGAAGGTATCAAGATACAAATCTGTAAGCTCACTATCCTGCTGAGACACCAACAATCTTCACTTTGCTGAATCCCAAGATGAAATTATGAATTCTTAACCACATATTTGATGCAGCCCTGAGTAGAAAACTCAGGGTCGAAAACGACACTGTGAATGTGGGCCGAAAGGAAGAAAAAAATCACACGGGAAAAAAAATATCTGGAAAAACAATGCTCTGCCTAGAAGACATGAGACCTCACTGAACCATTGTGTTGTTTATCCTGACCTGAAGTTATATAATCTAACATGAAATCACAAAGAAATCTCAACTCAACTGGGGCAATAAAAATATTTTGAAGAGAAACATTAGCTGGTCTTGAAAAATTACTTTTTAGACATAGCTAATGCTCAAATTATAATACTTAAAATCATTTACAAAATCAGATGATGAAAGTATTTTCCTGATTCTTCCAATGTCAGCGTGCTGCACTACTTCATAACAATTAGGATGAGAATGAGACTAGCAAGTTAGCCAAACAGAATCATTTCTTTAATTGTCTAAGCAGAAATAAAATTTAAAAAATTTAAATTAAGTTTTAAATTTAAATTTTAAAATTGGTGCAAGTCAGACAAAGCATACGTGCTTAAAGAATGAATGAGGTATTAAGCACTGAAGTAGTAAGGTTACTACATACATATATGTGAACAGGATCATGTTTTTCAAACCAAATTTTCTCAGGAAACTACCAGAACAATTATCTCTCCCCCAAGTATCATTTAGTCTCAATTAAGGTTTATCATTAACATAACTGATTTGTCACAAAGAGTAAAACTAAGACTTCTGATGTAGAAAATTATTTGATATAGAGGTGTTCTTAAATTTGGCTTAATAATACACTATAATGTACTGAAGAAACTGAATATATTTTGTAACTTTTAAATCATACAGGTGTTTTTCAAAGACTAGCTTTCTAGTTTTGATCTGCTTTGATCTGCTTTTTGTGTTTTTCATAGTGAACATTTATGTAAAGGATTTGCAGCAGTAAACTTTGAAACACCCCAGAAAGATTTTTTTTTTTTTTTCTGATTTGAACACAAAGGCAGTATATGTATAGAGACTTATCTAGGGTTATATGACCAAATAAACTAATGATTCATGAACAGGAAAATTGAACGCAGGCTTCTGACTTCCAGCCTGATCTCTGCACAACATATGTGCCTGACATATCTCATATCTAGATACATAATTATTGTTATTTCCCTCAAACACCTACAAATTCCCCAAATGAAAACTGAGGAAAATGGTGCTTTGCACAAACCTTGGCAAGAGTGCGATGACTGGGGTAATAAGACACAGTAAGTAGAAGGTGGGTTCTGAAAGCTGTTTCTCCATGATCCAGTAGGGGTTGGTGGGAGGGTTGCAGACCACGCAGGCAGCATTGTAGATCAGAGAGAAGACGAAGTAAATCACCACACTCCCAATCATTGTGATCCAGTGGAACAGTGTCTGTAAGCACCAAGAGTACAAAATGACTGTAATGCATCTGGGGCCCTGACTCTGGGTGCAAGACAGAAGGACAGAAAGAATAACTAGAAAGGAGGTATCCAATAGATCCGTGAATGAATAGATCTGAATGAAGAGTACAGCTGGAGAAATACCTGGAAATTAACTTACAAACCAACAGTGACAGTGAATACAGTTCTTGAAGTAATATGTTCTGCTCATATACTGAAGTATGTAAAAGTTGTGTACTGTCCAGTCCAAAGGCACGGTAGAAGCAAATTTTGTTTCTGTGCTCATGAAACTACTATCCTGAGGCTAGTAATAAATTCTAACGTATTGTGAAATCTCACTGCATGTACTACCCACAATTAAGGTAAATGATTCTGACAGAAAACTCTATGGCTATATGGTATGTTATGTGCAGAAAAGAAAAAAGTTATGTGAACGGGACAGGCAAAACACATACCCATGTTTTCATTTCTAGAGCCTGGTGCAAAAGGATGGTCAGGAGGGAAATGGTATTGATGGGGTTTCCAAAGGAAAACACATCTATATCAGAGTCCTTGTACATCTAGAAAACAGGCAGATAGACTGTGATGAACCTTGACTACTCCGAAGTGATTTTTTTCTATTTTTTTTTAAAGAGGATTGGAGAATGAGAATATGAATGACCCCTGTACTTACCAAATAGGGGACAAAGAAGCAAATAAGACTCTGATAGAAGGCGTCCAACATTGTAATAATGAACGTTGACAGCTTGTATATCTGTAGGAGTTTACAGATAACAGTCATTATGATGGTGCACACATCTCTGATCTGTCCTGCAGACATGTTTGTTTTTCTTCTGTTCAGACTACTCATTATAGCTAACTAGCCTCTCTTCATGAACAAAAGCCCCTTGAACAGCTGATTTAGAACACTTATCCCAGAACAGGCATGTGTTAACTAAAGACAGTAAGATTTCCGGGGAGATTAGCCCACTAAGGGGATTGTAAAGCTCAATGTCACAAATGCCTCTGTCCATACCCGATGGACCTAATTCCTCAAATTCTTTTTCAAACACAGATCTTCCTGGGGCTAACAGGGTTGGGCAAAATTCCTTTTCTTTTAAGGTTCTTTCCATGAAAACCTCTATTTAGTGCCTTTTTATTTTGACTCTGTGTCATATTTAAACTTATCCAGAGACCTGTGATGCCACAGCTCTGGTGGAGGAGAAACATTACAGGAGTGACAGAAGGGTGGGCTCCTGTGGTTTCAATGCAGACATAATGCCCAAGCAGCAACGATGACTTCTTCAAAATGATAAAGAACATATATGTGAGGTTCAAGACCTCCTCCTAAGAAACGGGATGGAAAGTCCTACAGAGAATCCTCAAATTCTGCACTCCTTTGACTAGATTTTTCAAAACATGACTAAACAAGATGTGAACAAAAACAATTAAACCTTCTTTTTGTGGACATCAGCAAACTAGAAACTGTTTAATAGATCATTTGGTTTCAGGTGAGTCTGAAACTCTTCTCTTCCCTCGCTCCTCACAAACCCAAATACCGTGCGGTCTTACCAAGCAGTGGTCAAGACATACCTCTGAATTTTGCCCATTCTTGTACAACTCTGGCAAACCCAGAAGTGTTTCTGCAGAAACATCTCTATCCAGGATTCCAAAGATCAGAGGTGGCATCGAGGTGAAGAAAAGGTTGAAAAAAATCATCTGCCAATAATCTATCATTGTGTTGCCAGAGAACCCACAGAAGAACTGGTACCAGAAGAGCAGGTTGACGTAGCTCTGTGGGAGAAGCAAATACAAACCCAATGTTGTGTTACAGGCTGAACTGTCATTCCCCATATGTGCAAAAGCACATCCCTCATGCTGATGTGATCTCTCTGGGTTGTGCAGGCTGTGGATCCACACGTTTCCCATGGCTTCTCCTTTATGTCCTCTTCCCTCCTCCACCGCATCATTCCCTATTATGAAAGCTGAGGTGGACCCTTCAATTTGCAATGCATAGATAGTTTGTGATTCCCATAGTTTCATCTAAGAAATTTCTGCAGTACATTGGTTATTAACACAGTTTCCCAATAATTCATTATTTTGGTTAAAGGTACTTTCAGTAGACATCTTGGCATGTTGTTCCATAAAGCAGTATATCTTAAGGGACTGCTTCACACTGATCCACTGTGATACAGATGCATAAAAACTGTTAGGTTAGTTCAGGAAAATATAAGAATAAGTAAACAAATTGTTCACAGCTCTGAGCAGCAAATTTTAAAATCCTTTTACAGGTTTGCTGTCAGTGTGGAATCAAAGGCCTCCTGCTCCCTAATGGTACCAGGGAGATAATAGAACAGCAGCATCGCAGTCTGGAGAGCTATTTCATATTGCAAATAAATATTCTTTGAACTCTGAAAAGATGCCCAGTTAGTAAAAAGAAAAAGTTTCAATTTCTATTACAAATGTTAACACAGATAAGACATAATCTTTATTCAAAATTAAATAAAAATATAAAATATGGATACTTTGAATTCTAAGTAAATAGTCTTTCATGCTCTGAGTATATTTCACGTCAAATTGACTTGTTTGCACAGTCTTGCAGACACTACTGCTGTCAGTTTTATCCACTTTACATTATTCTTCAATGCATATGCTCATTTGCATATACATTACATTTTTAATAAAAATGCCAGATATGACTGCATCATTGATTGCAAGTGGCTCCTATCAAATTAAATGCAAAAAAGCAGGTTTCACTGGCAACCATTTCTTTGTGTGGAGTCGTCTTCTGTATCCTAGCACTAATAATTGATGCTCCTAATGCAACTTTTATTTTGAGACTCATGGGTATTATTAACAAAGTTTCTTGAACTACCATATAAAAATTTACTAAACATTCAGTTCCTTTTCCTTCCAGGATAATGCTATTTCAAAAGATGTTCAGATCCCATATTTTCCTCAATGCTTTATGCAGTATATTACCAAGAAGGAGGTAGAAAACTAGTAAAGTGCAGAAACAAGAATTGCAGTTTCATAAAAAAGTAAGAGAGTATAGGAAGAAAAACTCAGAAAAAAAAAAAAAAACTGTCCTGTATTTAGCTCTTGCTAGGATGAAAGCTTTCATAATTTTAATCATCTTACCACATTTTTGTAGAAAAAGTATATCACCATCTTTGCCAGGCGAGTGTAACACCAATGTCCATGGACAAGAAGTAGTTTTTTTAGATGCTTAAATCGGGATACTGCAAAGTCACTAGCCATCACAGCCTTCAGTAAAAAGAACAGAAGTTACTTTACAATTTATTTTTCCCCACTTAGTATGATGGAATTTGAACATGGACATTGAAACAATTTTCTACTATTGCATATTGTAGGGGAAAAAAAACTTACTACAGTGGACAGACATGTTTTTCCATACTTATGAGCAAACACTCATTTGTCCACGCATGCTAATTGTTGAGTCAAACACTCCTTTTTGGCTGGTCCCCTAATTATGGACTGCATATTCTTTTATGACAGTAATGATGCCAACCTGCCTCTTTAAGGTGACACTCGGGCTATACAGCTGCTATGAAACTTAATAAGCAGCAAGAAATCATGTGACAAAAGAGGAGTGGAAATAAACTGAAATGATACCTGCATGCCTTCTTGGCCAGATATTCCAATTCCAACATCAGCTGCTTGAATCATACTTACATCATTTGCACCATCACCTAGACAGGGGAAGACAGAAATGAACAATAAAGATACAAGAAAGGGTGGTTAACATGCCTATACTGGAACGAAAAAAAATAATAATAAAAAACATGCAGCTGTGCTGTTAAGCATGGGCTATTCTGCTGTACCATGCATCTCAGTTAGGGTAAGTGATAGTCAGCATTGAGCAACCATGATCTCTAGGCTCTGATCTTGGTTGGAACATCCTCCTTCTCAGAAGACCTGGATCCACCACTAAGCCTGGCATTGGGACCAGCTGGCTGGTGGCATGGACACCCCGACACTATCCACATCTGCGCTATTTTGTACATTTCTGCTCGGTCAACTTCATATGCTCAACAATGTGCTTTGCAGAACCTTACTTCACTGAACTCTCCGAATTATATGATAAATTTTATTGCAACTGACAATGTAGCAAGCAAATTTTTGGAGTTATTCTGCTCCTTTCAACTTTTAGCAATATGTTGAATAAATAACAAAATTTCCATGGAAAGAACCATCATGGTTGCCTGCAACATGGAGATTGTGAATTAGGTTAACCGGTAAAGTAAAAGAAATGAAGCAGAAGGCTGTGAGTTTATGTTTTCAACTCTGATGCAAAGCAATAAATTTAATACATCAGACTCTTCCTTTTCTGATATGCCTTGTTTGGTCCACATAGATGTATTTTTTAGTTTTAAGTAACAAAAATCAATTCTGCAAGGATTTTACTGGGATCGCTTAACAACAGTGAGCTGGAAACTCAAAGCATTTCACATTATTTGGAGGTAAAAAGCAAAGGAGCTGGTGCTTAATGCTACTCTGGGGATAACTCTGATTCCACCAGTTGGGAAAATCTGACAGGAAAAGGGCTTTATGAGAACACAGAACAGTAACTACTATCGACTGCTTCCCTTCCCTAAGTGAGGGGATTCCAGAGGGAACACATACATGTGTTTGTACTTGTGTGCTTTAAAGGGACTACTGGGAGATACTGAATGTGGAGTGTCTTCATCTTATTTAAATGGGGGGCAGACTTGCTCACTGAAAGCTGAAGGAGGACTTTCATATGGTTGTTGGTTAGGAAAGACTATTAAATGCTAGTTTTTCACTGTTTATCTAAGAGGAGGTATAATAAATAGCTCATACAATGTATATATTTTGCACATTTTAAAAACTCACATTGAAAGAGCCTGCTGCCTATTTCTCCTGTAAAATTCAAAAGGGAGGTACCTATCGACAGGGTCATCACTCTTAACTGCCTCCGAACGAGCTTGACCACCATGCTCTTCTGGAGGGGGGTGGAACGGCAGCACAGCACCGAGCGGCAGTGCCTCGTCAGCTCTAGGAACTTCTCCTCCAGGCCCCCCTGGAAGATGATGCTCAGTGTCCTGCCATCAATCACCAGTCCAAACTCAGGACTGGGCACCTCAGAGGCTGATAAAGATGTTGGGACAAAGTCAAAAAATTTTCTCCGTGGTTTTTCAACCTCGTGGTTCTTTCTCACTTCTTCCAAGGTTAAATTCAAGAGTGATTCACAAGTTTCCTGTGAGAAAACAGAAGTGGTTCTAGAAATAGTTATCTCCATCTCCCTTTACAGCACAGCACCTTACAAAGTTTATGTTTGTATAATCATGCCAGTGGGTTGAAGCCTATTAGATGAACATTGGGGAAAACTGACCGAGAAAGGCACTAATTTGTCAAACTGGAGATTATTTCAATGACGACATCAAATCCTTCAGCGAAAAAACCACACATTTTATCAGCTAGTTAACTGCAATAAGAAATTATTTCAAAGGAAAAAAAAAGTCTAACTTCAGGGGGATATACTTGTATTTGCAGTGCTGAGAGTTCAGAAGGAAAAAAAAAACCAACACAACAAAATTTTTTGCTAAAGGACATTTTAAAAACTACCTCTGATGTGAATGATGTGAGATATTCCACCCTTTGCTTCCCTTGGAAATAAATTATGGTAGAGAAACAAGAGGTTAAGATTTCCAAAATTACTCAGTAATTTTGACAGTTCGGCCTTTTCTAGGTCATAAATCAGGTGTGTGTCACAGGGACACAACTGAAGCTTCATATTGCCCAGCGCAGTGCTTCAAACACAAGCTAAACCTTTCCTTATTAGCAAATTTGCCTCATTTTGGATGAAAGTCACCTTACTATCACACAGAGATTTAAGAAGGGCACTTTCACCTCTCCTATACAGATCTCCTAAATTGGCACACCACTATCAAACAAAACCCAGAATGATCTAAAAGTTATTTTGCTGCCTGTTAGTACTAAAAGTCCTCTTTCTGTAGCATGGCACTGAATACCTGAGGAGCTAATCACTCCTTTTCCTACCTTTTCTGTCAGCCTTATTGAGTGATGATTCAGTTCTGAAATGTTATTTTCACTTTATGTTGCATAAGGTACATGTGTAGGATGTTTGCAAGATTTAAATTACACTTCAGTGGGAGGTTCTGGAATCAAATGTAATTCTGACACCTAATAGAAAGCTGCATCAAACCGGTGCACTTTTCAGTGCGCCTCCAAAAAATATTGAAGCAGCAACATCTTTCTGCGAACAAAACAAAAATTGTATCGGAAATTCCAGGCTTGCATTTTTAAATGAATCCCTCCAAACTACCTATTTATGTTGCCTCTTTCTGGAAGGTATGTAATTTCCAGCATTTCAATAAGCTACTGGGCTCAAGGGTGGAAAGAGAGTCCTTTCCCACTGAAGCCAGCCACCATAGTTCCCTTTCTGGTGTCCTTACAATTATTTCCTCCTGTTTTTGAGCTTCCTCAGTACTGGAAGAGGCTGGGTAAAAATATTGGGGATGGAAGGAAAGATTGGGATTTCTTAATACGGTGCTGAAAATTGAATTGGACAGCAAAATGAAAAACAGGTAAAGACACTAAAATATTTCAATGACTTGAATTAAGAACAGTCCCATGCTCAGTACGTGGCCATAAGTGAAGATGAACATCTGACAGAAAGCAAACTTAACCATAGGTGCAAAGAAACACTGTGGTATTTCCCACCTGGATCCACTTCATTAGCTATTAAATTTTATTAACCCTCTGTCAAAGGCTTTATCCTTTGATGGATATTTAGTTTAAGGGTTAACTTTGTCAAACTTAATGGGCTTTTGTAAAAGGAGAAACCCTTTGTATTATTTGTTTTCCCTCACTGCAGTCACTTGGGGACTCTTCATAACCAGTGTCCTTGGCTTCACTTTGAAAGGGAAGGAGCTAAACAGCATTGAAATATAAAGCTAATGCCCACTGAATGACATACATTCACACAAGCATCTATATGCGCGCTGTGTGCACCTGAGTCCAGACTGACAGCCACATAGGGTGCTATAGGTGAGCACATCTGCCTGTGTTTCCTGGAGTCAGGGTGGTCCTGCCTGTAGCATCACTTCTCTGACAGGAACCATCTTCTAATTTCCATCCTAAATATATTCATTCTGCCTCCCATTAAAGCAGATATGCGTATCAAATGAAATTACACATCAAAGCAAGGAATGTATTCCGTGCCGAATTCCATATCATCTTTGCATGTTTCCCTATTTCTGTGACATTAAAAGAGAGACATTTGCATAGCATATTATTCCTGTTTGGAGAGCTACTAGCTGCAGACAAAAGAAGCTAGAAAGTAGGCCATCTGACTGCTATGTACCACTGCCTATCAAAACAAAAACAGTCAGTATTTTAACATTACTTAATTAATCCTCACAATAGTTTTATAGAGAAAGACAAGCTTGTAATGGGGAGACAAATGGAGGCAACTGAGACAAGTGACTTACCTAGTCCCAGAAAGAGGCCCAGCTTTCCCCCCTCAACCTCCCATCTACCTACAGAAAGGCCCTTCTCATGACAGCTCCCATTACTGATGAGTACAGGTCACAAGTGTATGCTGCAAAAAGAGAACAGAGCAGCACCCTGGTGACCTCAGGGCCACTTGGGGCTGTACAGTAAGATGGCATTGACAACAAAACAAAAAAGAGGACAGCTCAGCTGGCATTTTGGACATTAGAAATGGTCAGGTATGTTGACTTCTTTCAAATGGGTTGAGCTGTAATGCCTGAACTTGCACTTCCTTAAAACTGTCTCACAAAGTCATCTGCGCTGCCAGGATGCCTGGAGCAATGCCACGTGAAACTGTTTGCTACAGTGGACATTCCACTTTCTGAGAGCAAGGCATGGTTTCCCTGGTACCATGTTGCTTCACAATCTGCAAAAGCCAATGCTGCTTTTTTAAAGCTTTTTTTGCTTTCGCCATCCTTAATGACATTTACCTTCTTTGAAAGTTTTTTTCTCCCGTCTGTTCAGATGGTTTCAGGAATAGCCATGGATTGCACCACAGATTGTTCACTGAATTTTGTGAGTAACAGGAGCTGACAGAGATGCCCCTCAAGTGATTATTTTCATTTTGGAGTATGTTTGCTTTATCTACCACCTGATCTTCTTGTTGCCTACAGAAATTCAGGGAATATCTGTGCACATCTACTACTATGTAGGCCACCATGGAGTGTCAAGAATGTGATTGCATTTTTAACCAGCCCACAGGAGCTTTATTTAGGTTTCTGAGAAGGTGAAATGCTGCTTACACAAAAAGACACCAGGTTAAATTGTTCACACTAATAAATTTCTGATCAAGCCTAATCCTATTTGGGAACATACAACTAGAAAGTTCTGAATTTAATTAAATCTACACTTGCATTTTATTCCAGACTGACTCATATAATACTTTCCAAATGTCTTCCTACAGATATCATCTGGATTTACAATACCACTGTAACTGAAATTTCCATTGCAAGTGAAAAAGCCAAATACCAATATTATTAAGGAATCAGGCATATAAACTGCATATTATCTTTTTCCTAAAGCTCACTAGTTAGGTCATTTTTTTAAAAAAAGTTTATTTTGATTTGGAAACTTGTATTTTAATTGAATAAAATTCTACATAACTGTCTTGTGTTCAAATTCATCCTGTTACATGTGGTCTAAAGAATTTATGGCCTAATGTTGCTATGTGGACATCTGGTTAGCTGTGTCTTGTGGTGAATGCAGCCTAAAGCAAATCAGTGTCAAGCTGAAAGCTGTGAAGAAGGGGAAAGATAGAAAATTATGTGCATCCCCCTGTACTCACCTTATTTTCTGTGTTTATGGTGAAGACAGTGTCCCTTTGGTTCAGGAGCTTACAGGAATATGCAATGTTAACTGCTGTTTCCTGTTTGTCTCCTGTTAACACCCAGATCTGTATCCCAGCTTCTCGAAGAGCTGCAATAGTGTCAGGCACTCCATCTTGCAGCCGATCTTCAATCCCTGTTGCCCCTGAGCAAACAGGAAAAGACAACGTGAACTAGTTTTCTTTCATTTGGAAATATTTGGAAACCATCTTGCCTTTTTTTTTTTTTTTTTTTTTAAAGAAAAGGTCTTTGAATTCCAATCATGAGCTTATCAAGAACTATGCCAAGGTATTGTCCAGCAGATAAACACACGGGCACAAAATCTGCATTTGGATTAAGACCTAAATCTGTCATCAATCAAATTCTGACTCTTCATTTTCCTTGATGCTAGAACAATGCATTTCATTGCTTCCTAATAATCCAAAATGACAATGTACTGGCAGAGGAATTATACTATATGCATTTTTAAAGTACTGCATCAAGCCCCATCAGAGCAATCAGAAAAGATGAACTTTGACTATTTAAATGAATGCTATCATATTGCCAAGTTAGATGCCTCACTCATCAAACGGAGAAGAAAAGATACAGGAAGTATTCTTCTTTAAAATGTGCCAACTTAGAAACAGATGGACGTAAGTCACCACCTGAATGTTATAATACTTATCTCTTCCACAAGAGGTCAGTTTGACGATGCTGTAAATGTGGTACATTAGAGATAGATATTGATAAACATCTAAATAACAGTTTTAAATAACTGCTAAAATAACAGTTTTTGTGAAATGAAGTATGAATGCACGCAGTGCTTTAAGAGTTGGCAAAGATAACATTCTAACAAGATCTGTTATCTCTTATATGCTTGTGCTTATGGTATTTACAGTTACTACTCTAATTTTTTAAATCATTGCATAGATTATGAGAAATCATAATGCTAATAGCTTGCAATCACAGAAATTCAGGATAACAAAATATGGGCACATATGGTATTCACAGAAAGATGCGAATGACTCTGAAAAACAAAGTCTTAAATACCAAAACATTTCGAAACAAAATAGAAAAGAAAGCACTGAAGCCCTCTGTAATTTAACAGAATAGTATTGTTAGATACTGTGGTGATGGATGATGTTCAAATACCAAAGAACTAAGTTTTAACATGAAATATCAACCTTTTACAAAATACAGAAAGCAAATATGACAGTGTAACAGGAGCAGGAATTCACTAGCAAGAATGAGGACAACAATTGTAGTTACTGCTTTTTATAACACAGTTCTATAACAGAAATTCCCTTGGAATTTATGCTCAAAATTGAAGTGAATATATACTATTTTATAGGTTTATCTGAGGACACAGGTATGTGACTGAATTATGGGAACTTCATTATCTACCATGTCAGCTGAGCTGCAGTTAACAGCTGATGTACATGTTCTTTGCTCATGGCACACAAAAGTTTCGGTACACTTTTTCAAAGTTACTGCGGCTCAAAATGCACTAGAAATTGTTTAAGTACCATCATTGGACTGTGTACACTTGCCCTGAGATTTTCAAACCTCAGAGGAAGTCTTTTTGATATAATTTAATATAAGCTGTTATCTGTCTGATTGCCAAGAATATCACAGGAGAGCAAGTGATACTTCATGCAATGACAATTCTTATTTTAGCTACCCAGCAAGGTGAGTTTGGTCTCCAGATGCTGTGCTGTCTCCATTAACAGATCCTCTCTGTTGTCAATTGCAGCTTCTGCCTCTCGACGAAAATTGGCCCATTTTTGAAAGTCATCCTCATTCAAGACCTGCATAACATAATTTAAAAAGAGCTCTTTTAAAATTTAAATAAGAGGAGAAGAATGCCAACATTCTGGATCACAGAGGCTTAACTCCTGTCTGGGTTGATAAAGTACTGTGTTGCCTCTAAAACAACAGAAACTTTTCCATGAGAAGACTGCAGGAGCTGGTAGCTATGAGAAAGAAAAATGTGTCTTCCTGTTTGTGGAAGCTAAGAATTAAAAACATGGCCTAAAGAAACTCTCAATCCCACAGCCTTTAGCTGGGAGTCTGTACTTGAGCACAGTTTCTGAAAGTTGCTCTGCAGGGTGTCTCACCAGTTCTGCACTAAGGTATTAGGCTAAAATGCACTATCCCAGGCTGAAGGTAGGATTTTTGAAAGCTGAATGCAAAGCAAACCAGAAAGTCGGCTTTCTATGTCTTGCCTGTAATCACTGTAAAGAGACTAAGACAGAGCTGGTATAGGATAAATATAAATCAATATTTTGAGGTTGATGAAGAACCCATCATTTGTTCAAACTGGATAAAAACTGCAGAAAGAGAGGAGAAAAAGACTACAAAACAATCAAATAGAGGGACAGAAAGATGGTCTGTATCTGTCTTGTCCTCTGAAGTTCAGAGGATTATAACCATTGCATTTTTTCCTATAAATATATTGATATATATAGAGCAAAGCTGTAAACAACATTTGGGTAGTGCCCTCCTACCTTCTTAGCTATGCACAGGGTTCGGAGGCCATCTCGGGCATAGTAGTCCAGATGCTTCTGTGTTCTGTCTTTTATTCTTTTCCTTCTCCTCTCTGCGTAAGTGTCAGCTGTGAAATAAAAGGGAAAGATACCACATCTTAACCACAGATCACTTCAGACCTAATGACCTAAGATTAAAAAAGAGTGGTCAACTGAGTGAAAACTGGATTCCATTGTAATAGCAATCCCTTTCAAAGTGTTCACTGCACTGCACAAACTTAAGATTGGTAAAGGTTCTTGTTTCCTTTAAGATGATATTACTTTTTCTTGTTGTTATTGTTGTTGTTGCTGTTGTTTTTTAATGGTACAGCACTCTTGCTGACAAGCTGAAATACCATGGCCAGGCCCATATGAAAGTATTACTGCAAAGTACACAACCCACATGGGTTAGTGCTGCCAGTGAATTTTAATTAGTCCATTCCATATTATCAGCACTACCCAGGTTAAACAAATACCTCAGTTCCAATCTGCAAGGATAACACTACGACTAGCTTGTTCCTTATCTTTATACTCCTGATGCCTAGATATTATATTTCACGCAGAAGAGAGTACTGCAAACTTCTGGTGCCTCTTTGTAGGAGACACAACAGGGATAGCTCATTGGCTTATTACCTTTGCCAGAGTCTTCCAGCAAGTCCATTATAACAGAGTCAGCTCCTTTTGTGTAGACAATGACCTCCTTGGTTAGAGGGTGTCTCACCACTACAGACATCCTTTTCCTTACTGAGTCAAATCCCAAAGTGTAGAGGATATCAAAAGTCAAGAGTGTGCCTTGTGGTAACTGTACGGTCACCTGCTCAGGAGTCCGGGACACTAAAGTAAAACTGTATGCCTGGGCAGCATAGACAAGTGCTGCCTCATCTGGGCTTTCAGCCTCATAACAGAAGTCTGTTGGCAAAGAACCGTGAGTAACAGACTCAAAAACCTCATCCAAGGAAGCGCTGCCAATATCTGTGCTGCCCTTGTCCTGGAACCTAGCGCCCCTATTGCTGTCACAGCAGTCGTTGTCCTCGTCACAGCAATCCAATGCAGCAAGATGCTCCCTGGTGTTCTTTGCACTGAAGTGAGCTCCTAGCTCCGAACTAGACTGAGATGATGAAAAAGACTGGCTGAGGCTTGCTAACTTCAGCCGATGAAACATCTGATGAATCTTCTCCAAGGTGATTCCTGAAGGTTTTATTGGTGGTGGGACTGTAACCTAGAAATATGAGAAAACCTTGGGTATAATATGGTTAAAAATAAATGAATGTGAGCTACAAGATACTTTCCAAAGCCTCAGTATATTTCTTTTCTAAATGACAATAATAGAAAATGCAACAATATTTTTTTCTCTTTAACTGTGTTAAGGGAATTCAGTAGAGGAGTCATTGGAAAATTGGCACCTGAATTTGATGGTGATTTGTGTCTCTGATTCTGAAACAGAGATGAAATCAAGGCCCTTGTAATTCTGATAATGGCCTGAGAGATCAGAGAAAACCCTGTATATTCAACATATTTCTTACAGTAAATGTATTATTAAATCTAGAAGGAAAAGAACAGATACTGCGGTAGCCATATCTATTCATCAAACATAAAGAGCCTTGTTAGGTAGGGATATACACAGGCAGTGAAACAGTAGACATTACATAAAAGATAAAAGAACTAGAGGACAGCTCCTGTACAAAACCATTTCTCACCACCTCAGGTTTCCCTGAACAGTGCTCTGTGTTGTTATTGTAAACATGATCAATTTCCTTTGAATACTTAGTTTAAACACAGTTAGATTACCCTCTGTCTTGGCTCAGTAGCTGTGGAGACCACGACTGTATTGCAGATGGCAAGGGCAAGAAAAAAGTCAGTAAGGGATGTGGCAGTCTGCATATGTATAAAAGGAGAGAGATTTTCAGTCTGGAGTGCTGCTTCTCTCACTTTTCTCAGCAGCTTGCTATCTGGAGTCACATCCTTTTCCTGTAAGAGAAATTAAGGAAAATTATTCCCATTTATAATTGTGCTCAAGGAAGAGCTCTCAACTCAGTAGTCTTCTGTTGCCTCTTATTGAGTTCACACCTAGAATTATGTAAGATAAATGCCTTTTGTACTTAACATCTGGGGAAAACAGATGTATTTCTAAAGGCTGCAAGACTAGATTATTAGGAAGAAATGTACCTTAAAATAGAAGGAGATATAAGAATAATCAATACTGTGAGATGTAAGAATAATTAATACTCAGGAATAATCTATACTGTGTCCCCAAACTGTGAAACTTATGATTAATGAATTAGAGGTCATTCCAGGTGTAAGTGGATTTGGGATCGCCCATTTCACTGATGAAGCAGCAATGTTATTTCAACAGAGAATGCATCTTGTGTTTATAGCTTGGTTACAACAAAAAAGTGTTTTCAGCATCATTTTGCTTTGTACCTGAAAGAGAAGCTGTCTCAAATTGCTCTTCCTCAGCTTTAAAATAAACAGGTAAATGCATACGTTCTGCATGTGTTCCTGAAACGGTACTGTAATCTACTACCACACTTTCTCTAATCAAATCTAAATTCACAAGCCAAACTACTTAACAATATTACTTATCTACAATTTAATCTGATGTAGGGCTACAGAAATATGACTTTTAATGGAAATTTCACGTTAGCAGAATTAGGTTTGGATTTAATTCAGGGCCATATTTAACTAGAGCTTCCCAATTTAAAGGACATCTTCTGTTAGCCAACACTTTTGGATGCCTTCTTTAAGGAATTGCCAAAGTGATTTAGCTGCTTTCTAGTTTGTCTCAGCTACTACCCTCTCCTCCTTCAATTTGGCACAGTTTTATTAAGTTCCCTAAATATGCAACAGCTATCAATCAACCACCTTCATGGCTGTGCAGTGCTGAGCTGAATATGTTATGTTGTAACTCCTGCTTGCTAACACGAATACTGGCCCTTAAATTATCCCAATAATGGAAAATAAATCTAGTGCTCATTCTGCAGCACAGAATTCAACTGAGATTCAGAGATAGAATCAGATAATGCACTCTCTGCAACAGGAAGTTCTGGTTTCTCTGGCTCAGTGTTTTCATTCTTTTTTCTTTTAATGTGGGCAAAAATTTTACATGCAGATACAGTCCCTCCTCTAGCAAATTGGCACATACTGAGGAAAAGCCTGATTTTCAGATATCTTCTCAGGCCTCTTAAAAGGAATCAGACATTGAAAAATTAAAGTGGTCATTCTTTAGAAACCGTTTCACAATGTTTTACTGCAGCAGCTGATAGGTACATGTGTGCGTACTGTGCTCACTATCTACAGCAGTCCCAAATAGCTGAACTGAACAATTCCCATGTAGAATATATTATGTGCAGACATAACTCTCAAAACAGTAATGTTGGGAATTATATTCAATTCAAAACATTAATGATTAGAAATTCTCTGTTTGCTCAACTATCCATATAATTTCCTTGTGCATTGCCACAATTAGAACGAACCTCACCAACCACAGATTATTACACATGGATCTCAGCCTCTCCTATCCATCACCATCCCACTCAGTTTTGTTTGAACATATATTATCCACAATATCTGCCTCTAACTCGTGCCAAAAATAACAACACATATGTAAGCATTCTATTTCAACTGAAACTTTCTGAACTCCAAATTTTCCTCTGGAAAAATGGAAAATTGTCAGGTCAATTGTAGCCTCAGAAACAAGTTTTAAATATAAAATAATAGAGAAATCAATATTTTTCTCTCTTTTTCTTTTCATATTCAGTGAAAGCAGGGCTGACCTCAATTTCCCTATTTCTCTAGTTTCATCCTTATGGAATACCAGCAGATAAAAGAATTCAGACAAATAAGTCTGTTCATTGGCCAGCCTGAATAAAACTGAATGAATAAAACAGAAAATGAAACAAAACAGCATTGGTGATAATCAATTAAATTTAGCATACTTTCAATGTTATGTTAGTAAAATGCTGATGTTATAAAATGGCTACTGCAATTCAGTTGTTAAGATCTCTGTATTAGTTTGATAGCATTTCTTCTACTTGATGGTGCTAAAACCTGATGATAATAGGACAATTGAAATCTTCATGAAATGTTTCTAATAGCAGGGCACTGTTTATTACAATTTTTAAATCTAGAAGAAAATGTGCTGTCAAGATCTTACTTCATAAGAACATCTACAGGTAGACAGAATAAATGTTAATGCCCTATCTTGTTCCAAATTTGATTATCTTTTTATATTTTTCGTACTCTTTTAAATTTCCCTGAAGTCTTGCTGTCAACCATATCTCCACTGTCTATAGTACGTTATTTTAATTTTTCCTCTGAGAAGTTGCAGCAACCACAACAAATCAAATTAATAAAGTCAACTGGCATTGTCTCATTTTGAGGCACCCAAAGAAACCAGTAAGGTGGCCAATGCCACCTTCAAGGCTCTGAAGTGACCTGGTGTCCTCTTCTTTGGCTGAAGGCCACAGAGGGCCAGACAGACAGGATAAAAATTGGTTTCCATTTTCATAAGAGGTGTGAAATAACAGGTGAGTCTGCTCTTTTCCCAGTTGAATTAGATATATAGACATATCCTTCTCCCTCCAGATTTCTCATAAATGTTTATGAAAGGAATAAATCAGTCACTGCATTTCTTTCTCAGACTCCTTCAGAGATTTCTGAAGTAAAGACTACACTGTTCTTCTGTCCTTTCCATTCCACATAAAACCTAAAACATACACAGACATTACGCTTTTTTTACGATACCAGCATAATACTATAGAACTTGTCAACAATTCTCAACTACAGACTTTGGTAATAGCATGAATATGAATTCAAACAGATTTGTCCAGCTCAGTCTAATTTTCTGAGTGTAACTGTTAATAGGTTGACCTCTATCTTTTTGTATTTGCATCTCCAGATAGCAAGATGACTGCTAACAAAAGTTAGGAATTTGCTTTTCCATTGTTCAAGACCTTGTCGTGCTCTTTCCCACTGAACAGACTTTGACTCTGAATTTTAGGGGGTTGTAGCTGGACACAGGATTCATCTTATCTTATGAACTGCACAAATGACATACAAGGAGGTTCCCCAAACTCTCAGGAATCACAAGGACTACAGAGAAAAATATTGGAGGGGATAAAAACAGAAGGTAAGCCCTTGGATTTAGGCTCTGCATAAAGCCTACACTATTTTTATTCCAGAAAAGAAAAGCAGTGCTATTTAGTTATTCTTGTAGGATCTGCAACCTCCAGTTTAATTAACTTTATCAAATGCCATGAATTACCCATCATCCTCATCTCAAGCTCAGAGATGCACTGAGATGAACATGTTAATTAATAAAAGCTTCTTAAATTTCATGAAAACATCAAAACTAGTCGAGCAGAGAATGCTCTCACAAACAGGCAGGCTGAAATACATTTTGTAGCTGCGGAGCTTTTTAATTGTGGAACTGCTCAGAATACTGAGACAAAGTCTCAGACATGCTGATTTGCAGGCACAATCAATTACCACTGTACAAATGCACTTAAAATACCATATGCAACCTGGTTACCATAAGGTTGATTGACAAGAGAATTTTGTGATCACCGCACAGATAATGCTCCTTTAAAAACTGTTCACATATAAATTTGACATTAGTAAGTGATTATTGTTTGTTTGGCATAGTTATTTTCCAATTAAATTCTACATTTTGTAGGATACTATTAAGGTAACAGCCCTCCTTCCTTAAAATGCTTTTCTTGGCAATAGTTCTGATATGCAGGTGCTCACAGCAGATGCTGTACTAACCCTTACCCAAAAATCACTGTCTTCTCAGCAGTGCAAAGTTCTTCAATTTTCCCATTACCTGAGGCTACCAGTTTCCATGAGTAGCTTTCATGTGGCTGGCACATCAACCCTTAGAAACACAGCATTTATTAAGAAAAAAGCCAACAACAACAAACTGTGTAATCCCAACTGCTGGCCTTTGGACTTTGTGTTGTTTATTGTAGAAAGCAGAGCATTGTTTTCTCTTGTGTTTTGATGATGAGAAGAAGCTGAGTCTCATGATTTCATAGCAAGTATCACATTAGACAATTGTTGACTGCCACTGAATACTTCAATACTTTTATTTAAACAGAGACATTCATCCAGAAGGGCTCTGCAAGCCTTAAATTAAGCAATATTAAATGTGTGAGTCAAGACACAAAAGATGGATTTTTAATGAGAAACTTTGACTACTGAGATCCATTCAAGCCCACAATATTATCCATATAACCATAGTTATACAGATGTTCCAGCTGTTCTTAGCAATGTACAAATGCATCAGACAAGGTTATATAAATTCCAAAGGACAGGAAACATAGAAAGACAGAAAATTTTACTATCCCCATTTCATAAAAAGGAAATTGGTTTGGTAAATAAAGATACTACTGTGCATCATTTAAAAGATATCAATATACAGGACAATACACTGGGCAATACCTAAGTGTCTTCATTTTTACCAGGTCTTCACATTTGTCACAGAGGTTAAGCAATTTATTGGGATAGAGTGACAGTAGATAAGACTGTTTATTTCCAGGAGAGAAGCTTAACCTCCTTCTAAAAAGCATATGTTTCATACTAGTTCCTCAGACGATGTTTTTACAGAGGGGAAACAAGCAAACTAACAAAGGAAAACATGGTGTTTTATTTCTGAAATAAACTGAAGAGGCTTGGCAGAAAAAATAACAATGGGGAAACATGCCTGGCAAGGAAGTCCTGTATCACACTTCAAAAGTCAAGACCCATAAAACAAACAGATATAGAGAGGTTCTCAATATTCAATGAGACTGGGCTGGAAAATGTGAGGACAACTGACAACCCCCCCATATTCCGAGAACAGGAGGAACACTGACCAATATCTACAACAAAACAGAGAAACTGAATGAGAGAAGTAGGATCTTAAAATTAACCTAAGCTTACATCAACCAAAAAAATGTCAGCAAGTCAAAAACTCTGCCAAGAACAACTGCAGAAAATAAAGTTCCGAGAATCCTCTATTTATCAGAATTTTTTACAATGAAGATTTGGAAGGTTTTTTCCAGGCGTTTAATTTTAATTGTAATTCTGATTTTGAAAGTGTTTGACCTTTTTCTAGAGTGCATAAAAGCTTTGTCTGAAATGTCTCCTAACAAACTTTCAAGGAGAAAAAAAACAGACTGACCTTGATTAAGTTGAGTTAGATTTTGGGAAGTTTCAGATCTAAAATTCAGATAAGTCTAAGGCTTTTCTAGAAGTGCAATGACAATGACTCGAACTTCCATGTCAGTACTTGAGGTGAGGCAGAAGCCAATGAGCTACTGAACTGGGACAAGGCTGTTCAGCATCTGTTCAACATCTCATAGGGTTTGAGAACATAATCTGATAAACCTTTCTTGCTTCATTTATATTTTCTATGAGAAAAGTGTCGGGATTTTTATTTTTTATTTTTGTCTCGAAGTGCAACACTTAGCTTTTGACACACTAACAAAACACACAGAACTGCTCCGGAGAGTACAGCTTTTGCATTTGGCACACACAGCTCATGGGTGGTTAAACTGTTTATCAGAGACAATATGTTGCAGTGCTGATAGCAAAAGTAGTTTGTGGCATTCTGAACTGTGTTCAGACTCAGACTTCAATCCTATAACCTTTTCCCAACCATCATCTTCCAGAAGGATCTATACTGCCCTTTTCTGCAAAGCCAGGCTCAGGCTCTGATCTCCGCTCAGAGCCCCAACTCCTCTTGGCACAACCCCAGCCCAGCATCCCCACTGCAGTGTACCTCACCTTCCTGCCATGTCAGGGTACCAAAACAGTACAAAAAGCTCATTCCCCTCTGTGCCAACTACATATCTTGTAGTTAAATGTGCTAGCTTGATCTGTTTGTACTCACAATGGTGCTGCTGAATGCCACTTGAGATCTGTTGCTGTCACGACGACCAAGTGACCTATTCCGTGTATGCCCCTGAAAATGAGCTCTAGCACTCTGGCACCTCCGTAAGGGTCTCATGGTCCTTTGATTATAAGTGCCTTGTCTTTCAGTGTTCATGGAAGGAAGTGTGAAGTGTTGAAGTTTTGCAAAATCTGCATCATCATCCAAATCCAACTCCTTATGGGTTTCCAGGCGTTTGGCTGTAAACAGAGAAAATAAAACATTATCTCTTATACTTTTCTTTGCATGGCTTCGGAGTAATTCCTTGGTAAGTTACAAAAAAACCTGAAATAAACTAACCCAAAGCTAAAACAACTCAAAAGCCATCATCAGAAAAACCTTCACTATCCACTTTATTTTCTGGCAACTCCCTCTCTGCAATGTTTATTATTGTATGAAATCAAAAATGCATTTCAAAGTGATCAGTCATTTTTAAGGATTTCTCCTAAATGCTAAGAGCTACACTTTGCAGTTGTCTGGAACAGGAGAAAGAAAGAAGGTAATTCACAAATTTGTTAATGCTCTCTGTCACAAAGCACAAACATCTTTTCAGCAGCTTCATGCCAGCTAAATTAAATCCTTTGTTCTATGTAGACTGAGAAAGTAGCAACCAAGAAGGGGTCTGAGTAAAAATGTCCAGATTTGGCGCTGGATACCAAAAGACTTCAGATACAGACTGCATCTAGGGTTGACTCTAGAAGATGTAGCTGCACCTTCTTTCATATTACACAGAAGTCTATGGCAATTACTTTTGGACCCACTGAGTTTGATTAATAACTAATTTCACTTTGTGAGCCTATAGAAGATTGCCTGCCATTTATTTAGAAATGAAAATGTTCTTTTTGCACTATCAAGAGGGTATTCAATGCAAGGCAATGCCTGAGATGTCTGCAGAAGGAACCAGAAAACCTTTCCTATCTGTCCTCCAAATCAGTTAAAAATTCACTTTAGGGATCTCCGTAACAGGAGTCCCTCACAAAATGGAGACAAAACCACAAATTCAGTCAGAAGGCTCAGTAGGTTTAAATATTATTATTTAAATTAAGAAGATTTACTAGCTAAGAGAAAAAAGAAAGTTTAAAAAAGTCTCTCCTACCATTTTCCTGATGTGAAAACTCATGTCCATCAACAGTACAGCGTCGGAATACCATTTTGTTTTCTGTCAGTGTCCCAGTTTTGTCTGAGAAAATATACTGAATTTGCCCAAGATCTTCAGTAATATTTAGGGCTCTGCACTGAATGGGCAAATCTGCTTCTTCATCATAGAGGTCAATGTCATTGTGAATTAAGAAGACTTGGCCCAACTTGACTAACTCAATGGACACATAAAGAGAAATGGGGATTAAAACCTGAAAAAGAGATGAAAATCTCAGTGAGGTGTGAGACAAGTCTTATTGCTTTCTGTCAGAAGTTTCCTGGCACAAGTATACTAACAGTTTCAGAAAAAAAACAGTTCTTCCTAGAGATGTATTGTAGGACCAAATAATAACAGTTCAATAAAAAAAAAAAGAAAGAAAAAAAAAAAAGAAACCTGCACACAACAGCAATGGATAGCTAGGGACAATAAGTCACAAATTTAAGACAAAATTATTTGAACCAAATCCAAAGATGAGCTGATGAGTCTGAAATTGGATTCTTGACTCTCTTACAAAGCACATTTTCTGGTCCAAGGTACATGCGTGACATGCATGCTGTTCTTCCCTCCTGAAACTCTGAGATGATGCACTAGCATAGGTTAACTCTTAATGTAAAAAAGTTTCCCAAGCAATGCCTTTGCATGCAACGCTTCCCATCCACTAACTTCCCTGCCATGAAATAATCCTGAATTCTTAAGGTGCACAAGTGCTCTGTTTAAGTAATGAAGGATAAACCTGTAATGAATCTCTGAGCAGCTCAGAAAGTTCTCTTAATATTTTATTCATACTAAAGAAATTCTGTTCACTTAAATCTCAGCAGATAAGTCAAGTTATCAGAAAAGTAAGTTTCCCCCACCCAATAAATTGTTCTTCACAATTAGGTTTAATCAGATTCAAATATGAGTATCCTACTTTTAATATTTCCTAAACCAGCAGAGCCATACCTAGCTATTATTCCCCACCGGCAAAACAATTTTTGTTTCACTGTCTTCCTGAGATATTAAGTGGCATTCTTATTTAGGAATGATGGGCATAGGCAGAAAAAAAAACAACTCAACAACTGGTATTTCGATGTAAGCATCCTCTTTAGTGCATATCCTAGAGATTCTGGAGCTATTTAAAGATATAATACATGTCCTTCTTATCTATATCCCTGTGATGTTTCAACATCAACAAAAAAATGGGTTTTGAAAGAAAAAAAAGTAGTATATGTCGCACTTCAATGTTTTGAAACACTCTTTACAATATTTTCAAACAGGATTAAGAAGGTACTGCACAGCTATTACTTGATACTAATTTTTCATCGTTGATTATAGTCAGTTACGAATAGCTTCTTCCTTGAAGGTAACAGAGAAGTGTTTGTCTTTTACCTGCAGTAGGATTATCATAGTCAAGAACATGTAGAAACCAGCAAGAACTGGAGACAGAAATTTGCCATTTTCATCTGGGACATCATAAGGTGGATGTTCTGAGAAGTTTCCAGCCCAGATGCCATGACCTGTTGGAATACGTATGATGTTGAAATACACTGAGCAGGAAGGTGATTATTTTCATCCACCTGTCCCACAAGGCTCTTAGCTCTGTATACATCTCTTCTCACTCTACCTCTTGTTGCTGCAGGATGCCATCTCTGCCACCTAGCTTTAAATGTCCTCAGTGTTGAAGACTCCCATTCCACTTTCTATCAGAATGCTTTTATAGAGAGAAGCTGAAATCTTTTTCATCCTTCCTGACCATTCTCAACTTCCACCTCTCTTTGTTAACACATGCTTCCTATAATTCAAGCTAGGCAGCTCTTTTTTACATTTCCTCCATCTCCCATCAGTTAAGTCACACCCCCAAACTGCTTATTCCCCTGTATATTAAATATCAGTAGATTTCATTACACTACTACAGCAAAGTCTCCAGTTCAGGACTTACAAACATCCCACCTGGACTACTTTACCACCTTTCATATTGCTCTTACTGACATGAACTTTGCTTAGGAATGTTACTAAATTTACACATTCAGAAACTTGACACGTAGCTAGGACAAACAACCCACAGTGCATCATTGCTCCCAATGCCTTTTTCCTGCCAAAAACCTCTATTAGTCCACTTTGCATACCCAGTTCTGATAAAACTTCTATTAGCATCAATTAAACAAGTGGTTGTTCTGCAGCATCTGCCTACTAAAATGCTGCCAAAGGAATTAAAATTATTTCAGCAGTATTTTATGGCTAGAGACCTCAATCACAACTGAGGGAGGACAACTGTAGTTGACAAGTCACTTCTTACACCCATTTTTCACTCTAGGCAAGAAAAATACTGATTGATCCATGAGAAACATTTCTTCTTGTATAAGAGCCATATTTTCAGACAATGTTGCAAAGCAAGAACTCAAGATAGAGCTATGGGACCATTTTATTTTTTTAACCTGAGCATATAAATTGTTTTCTTTAAATGCCGGCTTTTTCATCTGAGACTACCTTAAACCTCAAGTTAAAGGACTTTATTACTCAAGGGCCCCTACACAGAAGAAAAAGACAAGTCTCTAAACCGACATGACAGCAGCCAGGGAACAATGAAAATAAAGTCTCTCTCTCTCCCTCGCATAGAGCTTAGTTGTCAAACTGAAATCCCATTTCTGTGCCAAGAAAGCCCACTGCAACATGAAGCAGCAAAATTAAAAAAGTGATTAAGTCAGTTCTATCATTCATCTTTTTGGATGGCCCTTACTTCTAACAGTGTTACACTGATGACTGGCTAGTGGGTCACATCACAGGCCTCTGGGAAAGGTTCACAAGAACTTGACAGGGGCACCAGATTTGACTTTGTCTCTACAAAACTAAATCAAAGCAGTAACACTAAGCAAGTTATCACTGAGATGAAATCGATTAAAAAGAAAAGGGGCTTTGAACATAAATTGCTCATGGGAGCCTTTGTTATGTCTTTAAAGCAGTGACCCATTCAAAACTCAGCAGGCTTAAATTCTGGCCCTTTTCCTCAGGGTTAAGAAATCCCATTAATCCTGACCTGCCTGGGACAGACTGCAATCAGAGCTGGAGGGCTAGAGGGTGCTTACCTGCAATGAAAGAGTTTTTGAGATCTGCAATGTAGTAAATTACTGTCAGATAACCCCAGCCCACCCAGTTACCATATTCAAGTGTGCTCATATGAACAGAGGCACTGTGAAGCCCCCAGAAAAATGCAGACCATTTCTAACTAAACACTTAATTCATCTCAGCCTGCTAGAGGGGCCTTTGGGAAAGAAGGTAGCTGTGGAGATTGTAAACTGCATGAATTACCCATGTGCAGCTCACAGGTTGAAAATCAGATACCTCTGGCTAATATCACCCTGAATGTATTAGAGGAGAATGTTACTGAAATGAGAGTAAAGCTACATTATTTTACTTCTGTAGTTATACATGGAGAACAAACATCCACTCAATTTGTTAGCACTGATTCCTAGAATGCATTAACCCAACGGCTTTCACTTGCTTGTTTTACACCACTTATTCTACCACAGTGGAGGTGAGTCTTATGTGAAATATTTATAGCCATGGCTGAATTTCCTTCCATTTGAATTGCTCAGATTTGACATTTTAACTTGTATATTGGAAGACCAAAGAGCCTAAAGACTCCATAAGCATTGGGCCTTCAGCTCTAGATCTGATCTCGCTCATGTCTATAAGATCAGTTTTAATCACCATATAGAAAAAAAAACAAACAAGAGTTTTATCAGTGCTTCATACCTATGGCTCCAACAAGGCACATTGCGAACAGGAGTCCCACACAAAAGAAAATATCCATATTCATCTGTCGCTCTATCTTGCTGCGCTTATAACGAGGACCATTGTTATTTAGCATGGCCTTGGTTTCGTGACCTTCAAAACACAAATAGATATCATATTTATGTAATATATATATTTTAAAGCATTTCACAAAGTGGGAGCGGGATGCTCACGACTGATGCTAATTTAATTCTAGTTTCATTCAGTAATTTTATTGCCCATCTTCTCATTTGACTATACATCAGAACATATGATAGACTAAATCAAGGGGTTTATAACAGAAGACCTCCATTACATTACAGCTTTCGGTTGTCATATACATTTTACTTCTCCAAAGACAGCAGATTCAACAGGAACAAAAGGTTTGTTTCAATATTCAAATCTCCTGAGACTCAAAAGCACAGATGTGCTTGTACATAACAGCCAAGTCTCCCTGAGAATAGAAGGAAAAACAACAATAATATTGAATTTTGGTATTTTACAATCAACATGATTAAGTGCTATACTGATTTCCAAAACCTACATTTGAAAAATATTTAAAATATTTTTCATCAGCTATTTAGAAGCCACTAGACACATTTCCTACATTAACTTAAACAGTATCTGACGTCAGATCCAGCAGTGAAAGATATTAATGTTGCTTAGTTTTTCACTATGTGGATGCTAAGTGCTAACAAAACAGTAGGACAATAAATAAAAAAGCACACTCAAATTATAAAACTTACTGAATTAAAATTGAGTTGGTATATTTGTAATGGAAAAAGAGGAGTTCTGTAAGAAGCTAACAAGCAAAAAATGCATTTTCTATTTTACTAATATTATCTAAACTGTGCCTCCACAATTAGCATATTTGGATACCATCTGTTGCTATATTAAATAGTGTATTTTATGTTTATTCCTATAGTCCTTTCCCTGGAAAATACAGGCCATGCAGACTTGTATTTTACTATTATTTTGTATGTGTGTGTTTTTTATATGCATGTTTAGTGTGTGAGAAGTACTGTTTGCCATCTATCTTTTGGGTTTTCCTAGAGAATTGTAACTGAAAGCTGGAAGTAGGTATGATTTATTCACTCCTATTGGATTCATTCCAGCTTTACATCAAACGTTATTAACTGAGGGAGACTGCAAGACAGAAAATTAGCCTCCAGCCTTATGTTCAGGACATTCACCAAAGACAGGACTCTTGGCTTCCTATTCAATGAACATTCAATTATTTACACAACCTGGAGCTATGTCAGTGGGACCAGTTTATACCAACAGTGCTCCCCTCTTTCCAACTCATGTATATGTACACACCTGCTTATTCCACATAGGTATGTATTCACGATACAACTTGCGAAGCAGGAGGTGTGTATTCACTCCCATGTAGGCAGAACTGAGAATGAAAACTAAGTCTTCCCTTCAGTGAACAAATGCTCTAGCCACCGAGTTACACAGAAATGGAGAGTACTACTGCCTGCACTTCTGTTCCTCCAGCAGCTGTGTGAACCTTGTTCCTCACTCTTCTTTTATGTCAGGCTTATAAGAGTTTTTTGTGTTGAAAAAAAAAACAAACAAAAAACATGACAAAGCCAGCTAGTCCAAGCAGAAACCCTCAAGCAAATGTTGATGGATTTATTTCAGCAAGAAAATGTGAGGAGCTTTATTTCCAAATTTCACCTCTGTTATTCCCTTCCACTTCAGCTGACCAACAGGAAAAGCAGTGTTCTGCACACCTCTAATAAGGATATCACTTTGCAAGAAATGTAATATCAGAAATAAGAGAGACTTTTTTTTTTTTTTTTTCTCCTAGAGTCCTCATGGTTTTGTATGCCATGTAAGGCAGCACCTCACCTATCACCCCACTGGTACATTATCTCTCAATTTCTGGATGCTAATGGGCTCATCTAAAACTTGTTTTCATTCTGGTACTTCAGTACTTGAAAAGCATATAATTCTTGCTGCTGTCCTTATTGCAATGAGAAAACTATGTTGGCTGTTGGTCTGTAATTAGGTTTTGGTGTATTAGTGCTATTGCTTTGTGTAGAACCACTTGGGTAGCCATGAAAAGAAAAATCATACTTGGGTCAGATGAGAACTACACAGGCTAAACGACCACATTAAGTGATGGCTCGGCTCTTCACAAAGGCTTTCATTAGATAGTAAGTTTGAGGAGTAATAGGGTTATAAAAACAGAGAACGTGCCATGTTGTAATGTGACTGATCTTGGATACTCAGAAAAGGTCAGAGACCATGATTAAAAGCCAGAATATAATCAATGTCAAAGAAACCTAGAAATGAAGCAGGTACTGGCTCAAGTGAGTCTAATTTTAGAAGAAAAGGAATAAACTTTTATACTGACGTTAACAATAAGATGACAACTGGAAATTGAGTTGAAGACTTACTCAGGCCAATGAAACCACATCTTGAGAATCACTTTAAAACTCCCAACCTTTGCTGCTCGCAGTTTAAGCAACATTAGCAGAGACCCACATTGGAATCTGTGCTGATGTTGAAAGGAGCACACTGGGAAATGACCAAAGAGAAGAAAAATAGAAATCCTTACAGAAGAAGATAAGACCTGTTAAAATGGGTCAAGAAGATGGCCATGGAAATGAACAGAGGGTTTGAACACCTCTTCTATCAAGAAAAGTTGCTAGAGTTGGTGTTAAGCTTGGAGAAGAAAAGACTGCAGGGAGATGTTATAGTATATAACAATATATATGTGTAAAAATTTATATATATGTATTATTATATATATAATACATGTTATTATTATATACATATTAAATATATATATATATATATATACAGTTATACATGCAATATATAAAGGGAGCATATTAGAAGATAGAGGAAGACTTTTTACCTGGGCCTGCAGTGACAGGACAAGGGGCAATAGTTTTAAACTGAAAGAGGTTGGATTTTGATCGTATGCAAGGAAGAACATTTTTTATGGTAAGGGTGGTGAGACAGAGAAGTTGTGCCCCCGAAGTGTTCAAAGCTGGGTCGGATAGGACTTTGAGCATTTTGATCTAGTGAAAGATTTCCCTGCCCATGGCAGGGGGGTTGGACTAGATGATATTTAAAGGTCCCTTCCAACTCAGACCATTCTATGAATCTGTGAAGTTACTCCTATTTATAATCATAGGTATGATTCCAATAGAGAATTTATATAGTAGCTCCAAAAAAATGAGCGATAGGTTTGGAATCCTCCTCTGTCTGGCACTCCTCCTTGGTCTGGTAGGCACCATCCTCACTTGTGACGTTCAGAAAGACAGGTGTTGAAAGACCTACAAGGTGAAGGCTATTTTGGAAACATCTGGGACCTATAGCCATTTAAAGTCCACTTCCATAGCAATGAAATAAAATGGCTGATTGTTAGGTAAAATATTATGAACTGTGGAAGTCAGTGTAAGGTAAATGACTCTTGCAAAAATGGTGACTTATTTTCTCTTAGGTAGCTCAGCCTTGAGGCCTCCCAGGCTGCTGATTAGACATACAACAGGTGACATGACTTCCAGAAAGGTAAAAATAACCAATAGTGATGTTAATCATTGTTTTTAACCTGACTTTTATTTCATCAACAAATAAAGAGAGTATAAAGAGTTGATACACTGGTAGTTGATAGGCTGCTTCTGGAGCAGAAGAGGGCATGGCCATCAAAGCCAATCACGCTCACTGAATAGAAGTGGTGGTATCATTCCAAAGGCAAAAGAAGCTGAGAAAAAAAATGAGCTGACCCACTATTGAACCTGGGCACTGGTGCACTTGATCTGAGCACTGACACGGTCTTGCATGGTTCATGTCGATTACTGCATGAAATGCACATTTGCAAGGACACACACTATCTGTGTCAGCACAAACCTGTGGGGCTTCTACCTCTTCTGTAACCTCCAGCTGCTTTTCTACTGCTTCCCATGTGCTGGCACTGGTACCAGTTGGCTTTATGATGAAAACTAACCTATTTTTTTTGCTGGGTGGATCTTTAATTGCATCGGTTTTTGCCCTGAGGAGCCAATGAGACCCCTCTTAGGGCAGAAGTATAGATTTTATAACCAATGAAATTCTTATAATCAGAGCTGCAGAGCTGAGAGTTAAACTCACCTTATCAAACTTGACTTGACCAGACATTTTTGCATAAATGTAGCAACATACTTGACATATGCAAGGATACTGTCACTTGCCAGAGACCCAGTGCAGGACGTGGCTTTCGAGATGCATGAGTAACACCTTTACTTCAAAAGGTTATGTATTCTTCCCTCTGTATTACCAGTTCTTAAAATGTTAAATTGTGGCGTGATGCTAGGCTACACATATTTACTTAAGGATATTTACAAGGAAATTCTATGAATACTATAGAAAGTACTTTTTACCTGCATATATAACAATTCCTACTGCAACCTCAGTGTTTCTGATGGTACATCCACGAAGCAAAAGGCTTTCAATGTTAAAACCAATCCGTTCGTTATTTGGCTTTTCCCTAGAAAAATAAAAAAAGAAAGTAAAATAAAGCTATGTCCTTTTGTGTTCTGAAACAGTATTAAACAAAATTTCTGCATGCATGTCTAATTCAAGTTGAAACCAAGGAACTGTGAAGGCCCTATATTGCTTGTATTTCACTCAGCTTTCTCTCTATCAACCACCTCAGGGCTTCTCATCTTTGAACCTCAGTTCACTTGAAGAGTATCTAGTCTGAGGCTTTCTTCCTCACTCTCACGCTGTTTGTAAGACTTTTCATCCTGGCTGAAGATGTCCCATTACACACCAGATCCTTCTGCTAGTAGAAGAGAGCAACGAAATCTTGATGGAAATTGTAAGGCCAGCACCCCATCAGGTAGGCAACTTGTTACTTGCCTCTGAAAATGAAAGCTACTTCTGATCACAGTTTTTTGTTATGCATTCTGGTAGGCTTCTCCTGAGATCTCTACCATAACTGAGATTTTTCAGTTCAGTCACTCCAAGTGGTTTTGTTATTTAAGTACAAACATAAGAAAAGACTTATTCCAGAATATGTATCTTTTCCTACTTTCTATTGGATATTTAGCATTGCATTTACCAGTAAACTGAAGCGTTACTTAAATGGGGGGCAAGGTTAGGTGCTTTCTCAGGGCTATGTACTATTTGCAGCTGCACGTGACTACATGACATAAAATGAGAGGAGTAAAAAGGTTGAGGTGCCAAATACCTACAAGCTGGTAGAATAATAGGTTTGCTTAAAGAGTCTGCAGAGGAAGATTGTAAGGCAGCTCTGGCTTGCAGTGTTAAAGCAGGAGAAGGTCACTGCTGTAAGTTGGAGTGGAGGTGTACGATTTCCAAAGCACCTTCAAATTACAGATGCTTGGTTGTCTTCACTGGCATTTGAACATAAGGGGAGTGATTATAAAGTGTTTTGTGTATATGAAACCCAGGCTTTGGTGCAATGAGATTTAAGTACCCTATATGTCGAGTTCTATTAGTTAATAAATTTTAATTCAATTGTCTTCGTTAACACATTTTAAGAAATAATGCCAGAAACATCTTTCTCTGGAAATCTAGATTTTGCCTTGGTGAAATCACTTAACAGAAGCCTTCCTGCATCCCCTTGCGCAGAATTTGCTGTGGCCAGGATGTGCCAGATGGACATCACCAAGTTCTTATCATTTTTAGCAGAGAGGGTTCTGTACTGCTACAGTCTTATAGCAGGGAGATAGATAATCAATAATTTATTAAAACGGACCAAAGGAAAAAAAAATGCATTTTCCATGGAAAATTCTTTCATCTATCCCTGAATCAGGGAGAGAAAGGTCCTCTATTGCACTAAGCAGGTGAGATAATACACGTTTCCAGAAGAGATTACTGTTACAGGCTTTCAACAGAGATTTGAAGATTTTGAAGCCAGTCCTGGGTCCTAAGGGTGTGTTTTTGTGTGTTTTCTTGTGACATATTGCCTACATTTATATAATCTCAGTGCTCTTGTGCTGTATTACAGCAGGCTAATTGGAAGGATTGCTTCAATTTAGATTATACCCAGCGGTCCTCAAAGCCAGCAACTACATCCGGCAATCAATACAAACTTGACCTGTTTTTACGTTTTAAGATATCACAGTAGAGGGGAATGACATTGCTATTAGACACATCATTCTTACAGGGCATAAATTCTCAAGACCAGGTTAGGAACAGTCAGGACTAATGGGCGAGGATCTGCTGGTTTACTGATCTCAGAGGATCTGGCCATTTGCAGCTATGCCAGGTGCAAAACTCTCTACAATGTCCTGGCAGAGACATTAACTATTAGTTTAGCTACTAGTAAAACTAAAAAAAGTCAGGGCGCAGACAGGCATGCTGATACATTCATACAAGTTAAATTATTTGAATTTGTTGCATGATGTGGAGCATGCATTTGGTCTGGGGCAGCAGCTTATTTCAGACAATTCCCTGGTGTGGGAATCAGCATGGATCAAGGATTATTCTGGAGAGGCCCTTGGGAAGCAGCTGCCCTGTATTTGAAAGTAAGAGAACTTTAGGACATGAGCAGTACCATACAAATTGACCTTGTAGCCTGGGAAATATCTGCTGAATTTGCTAGTATAGATTTCCCCATTGTGCCTATCCCAGAATTATTTAACGAAAGAAAGAACATGAGGAACAGAGGATGCAGCTTTTTCCTCACACAATTATGTTTACATTCAAAAAAAGCACTTTTTTTTTAGACTAATGCATTGGCTCATTAGTATTTTTTGGTGATGTCTTTTGTGTTCCATCCAGAAGAAGAAAATCCGTTTTTTTTTGTTGTTGTTGTTGTTAGATTCTGGATACCTTTTTCCTGTGGCCACAAATATGAAGACATCAGAACCATGCAGCCAGATATCTTTAAACATAAAGAAGGATTTGGATTTAACATCCAGCTTAGCCTAACCCTCAGGTCAAACACAAATGTACTTATATCTGAATTCTAAAAAGAGGTGAAGCCTTGTGAGAGCAATTTTTATAAAACAACTGAAAATTCAATGTCAAGCCTCAGTCCTGCCGTGCCTTAAAACCCAGATTCCAGTCTACATTTTATATTGACTTCTGAGTTCAGGAATAGATAATAGCGATGTCAATCCATTTCTGCAAAATATGTTGCTTCCCTTCATATCTCCCCCAAGTGAAATATTAAAGCTGAGACACAAAATGAACTTGTGGGTTACAGATACTTACATGTACCCTTTGAATTTATTGAGATCATTGTTAGGCATTTCACAGATGATGGTGTTTTGGAAAAATTCTGGTTCAAATAAAGTATTCTGCAAAAGAAAACACACTGGGAGTGAGCGTCAAATACAAAGAGTACTTGAAATGCTAAACACTAACACAAATGGGCTTGGTAAATGCACATCACCAAAAAAAATAAAAAAATAAAAAAAGGTAAAACCCTGCCCTTGGATTCATACACAGCCAGACGGTGCAGCCAAGAGCGAAAGCTGTCTATAGTTTTAATTTTTAAATTCTCAAATAGTGCACAAATAAATTCATTTTTTTTTGTCAACAAAAATCTATTTCACCATAAGCAAAATTAATTGTGAAAAATAATGTAATTATTATTATTATTATTATTTTTCAGAAAGGCATTATCACACTATAGCAGATCTCCTTTGCTGGATTAACAAATCATTAAATTAAATTGAAAAAATGCCTTGTATTGGACAAGACAACACAGATGCTGGTTAGTGAATGCACCTGTCTTCATTTAAGGTAAATGTAACAAAGTTCAAATTCTTTATGAAACAAAACAGCCTTCAGCCAAAAGCAAGATCAGTTAAAAATAATTTCAATGTTAATATGGATTTTGAAATATATTAGAAAAGTTGCTTTACTGGTAAGGAATACATGATCAGAAAATAAGAGCTCTCAAACTTGAATAATTTGAATACAGTCAAATAAATAAGACTAAAACAGACTAACAGCAAAACAAATAAACAAAAATCCCAAAAGAAGGAAGAGGAGAGAAAGAATCCTAAGTGTCAGGAGAGACAAACCAAGAAGGAGCTTCGTAGACTAACTGCTTACTGAAAAAGAGTTGGGAGCTGAAGCAAGACACATTATTGCTTGATTTCCCCCTTATTCAAGGAAATCTGGCTTGCTTTTTGGCTGCGTGAAGCAGTCCAGAAAGCTGACAACATGAAAGGTACATGATTGCCATAACTTTTCCTTTCTCAGCTGAAAAGATACAGAAGACTTTGATTTTAGATCAAGAACATGTAATAAAAATGGGATGCAAGAAACATGAAAGAGAATCACTATTGCTGTGTAATAAAAACTTTAAGAGAATTAAAAACCACTTGAATCTAAACTCCTCCCATTAGGAAATTCAGAACTGGAAATCAGGTCTGCTGCTGGGCTTCCCTACCTTCTTCTAAAGCAAGAGAATTCCAAAAGTTAGACTCCTTCAGAAAATTCAAATCTTAAGAATCCTCCATTGAGATTCATAAAAGCGTTTCCAGACTGCAAGACCAATTCCTCACAGTACTAGTCTCTCTCTCTTTTTTCTTTACTGTGCTCTAATTCTTAAATTATTTTCTCTCTCCTGTTCTTCTTTTTCTGAGCAATACATAGATTTTACACATATGCATACAAAATAAAATGTAAATACAAACAAGTAGAGAATCTGATCTAAAAAATAAATTTTGGAGGATGAATAAAAGCTTGATAAATATTGTATGCCTTCTGCCCCACATGGTTGAATATTTTTTTTCAGTCTCTTTTAAGATCATTGCTGAATCTTATTCAACTCAGTAAACTCAAGAGAAAAATTAATACTTATTTGGTTATCCTATAAATATTTTTAAAACAGGAAAATGGCAAGATGCAAGAGGAGTATGAAGAGCACATTACTCATTGAACAACCTAATAGGTTTCTAGCTAGAAAGGGACAGAGAAAGATGATTCTTCTCAACACATTTTCTTCTGATGACATGAATTTTACTATTGAAAGTTCAAGTTAGAAAATGGCTTAAAAGAAAAGAAAAAACACCCAACAAAACAGCTTCCTTCATCTCAATCTTCTAAAGGTATGTGAATTCAATATTCCTAAGCATATCCTAAACCAAAGAACTAACCTCAGTTCATACATATTTCATTACTCCTTAAAGAGTCACACTTTATAGATGTAATTAAATCTGAGAAGTTTTATGGAGCACTTGCATCACAAGATTAAACAAAGCTCAAAGAACAAGGAAGTAGTAGTAGACAGGTACGCTAAAACCAGCTCGTATGCTATTTAGCACACTCTTCTTTTTTTTTTTTTTTCCCAGTCAACGTACTGTTTACACTAATAATTTAAAATAACAGGGTAATAAAATGATTATTTGAGCTCTGACCTTCCTGAGCATTGGGTATCACCATGGTCAGAAATTCATTCCACTTTGCCTATGTAACAAGACTTCATATGTATAAACACTTCTGGGCACACAGTTTATCTAAATAATGACTCCAAAACTTAAACAAACAAACAAACAAAAAAAACCCAACAACAACAAAAACCCAAAAAACACAAAACCCAAACATGAACAGTTGATCTGAAGCATAATACAGCACATGGGTGTTTTCTGATTTGAAAGAAGACTTCTTCATATTGTAAATGACTGAGGCAAAAGTTTGGATTTTGTATAACAGCACAGCCACTAAAAGAAAAAATGGAAAACCTCTTATGTAAAGAATGAGATTGGTGCAGTAGCCAGCTGAACAATCAGCCTGTTGAACAGCCAGAACAATTCCTAGCTCTAAGTGTACCTGCCTGGTGAAAGAGCAATAGTACATCAGCTGCAACAGAGAAGCAAAATCCATAGAGAAGTACACAGCCACTCTGGAAGGGGTCCACGAGCTGTATTCCAATTTCTATGCAGAAATAATACACTCAGTAGTAGCAGCTTTCTATGGGATGTGCTCTGACTACTTGCAGGGTGTGGATGGCTTATGCATAAGAAAGACTTGCTTCAGTAGCAAACCTGAGTACTGTGTGTTGTCTCTTAAGAATCCATTGATGCAGTTTCCTGAAGGCAACTACTGTCTGAGATAATCTTCCTTTTTATACAGCTATCCCTGTCCAAGAATAACAGAGAGCTTTTGGGACAAACTGCTGCCTTCTGCCCAGGGCATTAGCAGTAACAGCAAAAAAAAGTTTTGCAGGTGTATTGAAGAAACCAGCCCATCAGAACTGCTGCACTTTGTGGCTGCAGCTGTGGTGCAAATGGGCTCAGACCAACCCCTGTCTGCATCGGCTCCATTTTCAGTAGACTTACCTGGCCAGAGAAGCCCATCACGACTTGTCGTTGTTTAAGGTTTGTCTCCCCATCAAGGTTCGCTGTTTCCAAATGGCAGATCCCATTTTGATCAGAGGAGTACAGCAAGAGGATATCAGCTGGGATGGTCTCATTACACTGCAGCTGTACAAAATCCCCCACTTGTACATCTTTCCAACACTTCTCAACATAGGCATGGTCCTTCCTGTTGGATTAAAAAAACATCATGGATAAATGGTGACATTAGGAAGGCAGGCCCCCTGGTTAACAGGGCTTCAATAAAAGAAAATAGGCGAGTGGTGGCACTCTGTTGTAATTTTTTAAAAGAGACAGCAAACCACCTAAAAATTACTGCTTTAGACAGTTTCATAGTACTACTTTACCATATCTCTCATTCAAAATAAAGTATCTACCTGAAATAATAATAATAATAAACTACAACAAAATTTCTTGTTCTAGTGTTAGGCCTACATTCTCCACAGTAAAACTAGAAAGGTGCTCAGACTAAGAGGTATTTTAAAGTATCTTATACAAGAAATTCAGACATTTCACCAACAGTATTCATTGGTTTTGACTGTGACTAGGTCTCAGATATTTTCCAACATCAACATCAACATATAGACCCTGAAAGAAATAAACTAGTATCACAGCTATATTTGCTTCAGGTCTCTTCAATTTGAAATTCTCAAAAGCTAATTTGAAGTCTTGAGCTTAGGACATAGAATCATCTTCAAAGGTTAGAACAGCATGCAAATGCTCCTTAATATTAAGAGGAAGAAAAAAAAAAAAAAAAACAAATTTTTGTTTTTGTTTGTTTCAAATATAATGCAAAAGTTAAGGGCAAGAAACAAAGAGCTTCTAAATTAAAAAAAAAAAAAAAAAAAAAAGGAAAAAGAGCCATGGGGAAGGAAAGGAAATTACTATTTCATCAACAAACTAACTAGTGTTCAATGGTTTGGGATATAGCATTTTTTGACATTACTTTCAACTGCTCTTCATCAGCTAAGCACACTGAGAACTGCACAATAAGCTTTAAAATCAGTTAATGAGAAAACTGCCCAGGCAACAACAACCCAGATCCTCTAACCTTTTGAGAGTAAATTATTTTTTAATACAAATAATTGAATCATCTTAGGTCTTCCCTCTATAAGACCGAAAATGCTAATAACACAAATGCTCAAGATGCACAGTAAAAGGCTTTTTGTAATTACTGTCTCATTTTTACTTAAGTTTTGAATCATCCTCATTAATTGCCTGAAGAATACTGTCTTTCTATTGTTTGTTTCATGAGCATTGATACAGAAGATAAAATGTTTTGCTCCAATTCAAAGGCACACATCCAAGCACTGCTTTAGAGTCAGGCCAATACTTCCTGCTAACCTACTTTCCTGGTCTTCTGTAAAGGGGAGCCAGCCCTAATGCTGTCAGGCAGTCCCTTGCTGACATCCTTATCTGTAAAGCGACATGAAATAACAACTTCCTGCAAAGGTTATGTGTACAGTTAAATTCTGTGCATTTCCCAGTGACGGAAAAACAAACCAACATACAAAAAACCCCCACAAACCTAACTGTATAAACTGATTTAGTGGTAGATGTGAGAGGTACTTAAATATTGCTAAGCAATACTGTAGCAAATACTTTTTCTTTTTTACATTAATTTTTCATTCGTGAATTGTTCATTCTTCTGCCTTTATTTATATGCATGTCATTGTTTCTTTTGCTCAACAGCAGACATAAAAGGATCGCACTGCGAAACAGAAGTCTGCTGTAAGCTAACTTGATGTTGCTGCTCTTTCAAAAAAAAAAAATCCAGACCAGTTTCTATTTCAAAATATTTAAGCAGGTAAATGTTGAATATTTATTGCTCTACAAAGTGGACAATAATGTTAATATAGTAAACCCACAAAGCAACTAGGAATCCTTCCCATATCAAATACTTTTCCAGGAGAACTTAATTTGTTTGTTTAAAACATAAAACACTCTGAAATTACAGGAGCAGTTTAGGACAAGCAGATGGGTTGCCTTGCTACCCTAGACATATGGATGTCACGTATAGTTTGCATATACTGTTTGCTAGAACTTCTGCAGGGCAATCCTACTTCTCTCTACGTCAACTCTTGCACAATTATGATATTTATGGAACATGCTTTTGATTTTTTCTGCTCACTGCTTTCTGTTATAGAAAGATCTTGCCTAGCTGACTATCTTCTACATCAACCTAAAAAAAAACCAAAAACACAGGTTAATAAAAATAATCCACAGAAATCATAGATTTGTAATATTTTTTCAATAATCCTCTATGAGCCTAACATTAGGCACACAGCTTCAGGTTCTGTCCATTCCCTAATTACAGAGGAGACAATGAGTCAGAAAAACCAAATGACTTCTTTCAGATTAGAGAAGTCTTATTTAGCACGGGGATTAGAGTTCAGGAATTGCTAGTATTCCATTCTTGTATTCAGGTGAACAGCATCCCTCTCTCCTAATGAGCATCAAATTCAGTAAAGAAGCATGGTTTCTTTGTAGAAAGCTCTATTTCCTGAAAGAACTATTTAGCTGGAGCTGTGAGAGTAAGTTTCCTACATTATAAAGGTATTCTAAAACTTTGCCAAGAATTACCAATGAATAAAAGAACAAAAAATACTTCACAAGGAACCTCTCACACCTCACAGCAGCATTGGCCCAGTTGCCTAGAAAGATTTTTCAAATGAAACAGTTTCCTTTCAGCAATTCCTGTAACTGGGAACACTGCCCATTTCTCTGTTCTTTGATTAAAGTTCATAGCACATGCTTCGGTTGCTAAATAAACAGAAGAGCTTCATAAATCTAAGATGGTCTGACGAGAAACATATAAAAGACAAACACATTTATGCAATAAACCAAACAAAACGTGGTGATTTTCTATAGGTGGAGAGCTGAACGCATGAATCTTATTGCACGTGGCACCAGGGCTGTGGGACGTCAGATTTATAATCTAGGATGAAAGTTTCTCATTACCTTCTTTCCTTTACCAGTCAATTTATCAACCACACACTTAAAAATGGTTCCCTTCCTTCCTGGTATAATGGGTAGCATGACAATATCCCTCACAGGGTAATGCAGACAAAAAGAGACAGCCTTGAATAGTCACACCAGTCTGCCAGATTTTGGTGTTGGACTCATCATATGTGACCAGTAGGACTGAACTGAGTGGACTTATGAAAGCATTTCTGGGAAGAAAGGATCATATAAGAAAGCCTGCTGTAGTTATATAGTGTGGGGGAACATGAATAAATTATTGACTTTGTGTCAACAATATCATTTCACATTCTTGAATACAATAAAAATGAACTTCAAACAAAAACTGGGTCAAGCGGGATGGTGAATAGGAGGAAATAAAGAAATATTCTGCTCTGCAGAGGAGATTAAATAAAGTTATTTTTTTCATTTGCATCCCACAGGATGCCTATGAGTCCTAGATTGTCTTAGAGAAAGACTTTCAGAAAGCTTTATTATGCATAACAATCATATCTTCGAATTAGTTCAGCAAGTTTTATTTCCTTGAATTCCTAAAAGTTGCATGTGAGTTTCTTTTGCAGTTTGAAGCAAAGACATTATTTGCTCTACCTTTCACCCTGTAAATTGCCACTAGATTATAACATCAGCCACTTTTGAAAAAAAAAATACTGTAACATATAGACAAAGCCAATTGTATGTTTGTAATTGTATGTAAATTCTCTAGAATTGTATTTATTGCATGTAAATTCTCTAGAATGTTATATTCTCAAGTATCACTATCAAAAAATGCTAATGCTCTGATGTTCTCAATGTTACACAGTAAACAGAATTACAGAAATTTATACTTTACAGATTATTTTGCAAATAGATATTGAACACACTATCAAAGATTTTAACAGCTTTTATATGGAAATCCCCACAACATGCTTTCTAGCACCATTTTATGGCCATGATCTCAAGGCTAGGAGCTGCTGCCATAAAACTGAAAAAAGGACAACAAAGGAGCAGATCTGGGACTTGAGGAATGCACTAGACTGGAGGGAAACTGATTCTGAAACCTGCCCATAGGCCAGAGTACAGCACAGCTTGAACTCCAGCTCCGGAATACTATATCTGAGCAGAAGTATTGTTTTGTCCACGCAGATTCATCACTGTCTTCTGCCATGTTACTATCATTTATGGTAGATGGAAAGGCTGATTTTGTGACATGGACATCAGCCCAGCAGCATCAATGAATCATCATTTAGCAGCAGCCAGTCCTGTAACAAGACCTAGCAATCTGTAATAACCTTTCCCCTCCATAGCTGTGCAACACTCCCTCAGGATTCCAGTAATGCAGTAAGATAGCAATGAGCATCTTTTAGAGATAATGGGAATTAAATTTTTCTAAAGTCTAATAAAATATGTTTTTTAATTACACCAGTTTGGTGTTACAAATTCCTGTATGCTAGCAACAGATACTAACTTTTTGTGTTAAAACCGTCTATAGCATCCTACTATGAATGCTATCTCAATAATAAAAGAAGTAAATATTCAACTTCTGTACTCATTCCAAGTTTATATGGAATGCTAAAGTAAAGCAATCTGAGCTAAGTGCAAGAAACTTAGAAATGTATTACCTGCCCATACACAATGTTCTGGCTTTCTTTTATTTTTTTATTTTTTTTATTTTTTTCCATCTCTATCTCAATTTTATAATGACATACACCAAATGAAGAAATACAATAAAGTAGAAGTCAAAAGTATTTTGAGAACACATTTGCTTAGACTTTACTACATTCTTTTAGTAATCTACTGATTAATGTATTTAGGAAAATCTATTTTTTTCTTTTTGAATATTTCCTAGAGCAAAATGTTATTGCTGCAATTCTGCAGGCACTAGCTGGAGTGAATAGATAAAACCAAGATCTGTTACTTAAAAACCAGTAATCACTAGCATTGGTTTCTGAGGACTCCTTTTATCTTACCAAGTTTCTGAAAGCCACAGCCTAAATCAGCTTTTCCAATAGACATATCCTTACATAACCATGTAGCATCTTTAAGTCACATGGTAGAAGCCAGCTTCCCTCCAGGATTTAACTGTTTTAAAAATTAAGATAGGTAGGATAGGACTTAATACTACAATCTCATGATTCTGCAGGTATCTGAGCCAAAAGAACAGATTCTCATTTATTTCTGCTTTATCTTTAGTAATTACCTTCAGCTGCTTTTGGGTAACCATTGAGCATCTTTTCTGTGAAGCACCTTTAAATGCTTTTGCAGGTAATAGACCTTGAAGAAAGCTCTGATAAAGCAATATATGAACCTGTGGTAACATTAGTTACATATTTATGGATTTTCTTCCATGGAGCCCATGGTTCCTCACTGTAGCAATATGCAGTGACTGATAAGAACCACCAGCTCGCTGCTCTTTGACCAGTTACTTAAAGACTGCTAATCACTAGCATTAGTTTCTGAGAAAACTTTTATCTTAGTCTTGGAAACAAGACATTTTTATTTTGCATTTTGTCAGCTCATTACATTGCACATCTCTTCACTACACAATCACCATGCTCATCATAAGACACACTCATGTTTTAACTATTTCTTACAATTTTGGTACCACTGTTTTCAAGCTGTTGCATGGTGGCATATAACAAACTGGAGCATCCTCTTGGTTGAGACCAATTTCACAGGTCACTGGAAGCCAAGAAATGCCTCAGCCTGCACAAACAGAAGGCAGTTTTTACCTTCAGTAACACCCGCTGTTAATTCAGGTAACCACTGTTAAACTAGATACAAAAATTCCACACTACTTGGATTACACGTAGAAGCTATGCGGACGACAGAGCACAGAAAGAGTGCCTGCTGCCAGTGATGGTGTCGTGTCCACCCCCCCCCCCCCCCGAATGACATATTCATTTTTGGCATTAAGCAAACGAATGGCATTGGATCTTTGCTGAAGGAAAGTGAGTTGCAGTAATATAAGAGATTATCATCCTGCAGTTATTGTAACTTATTTATATTTCTACTTTTATATGAAAAAAAAAGTTTAAATTGATCGAGTTCTTGCTCTGTTGCTGTCTCAGAAATGCATCTTCAGCCATGTGGAAGACGGGATATGAAGCCAAATCTTCAGCTTCCAGTTGATTATATTCATCTGCCATTCGGAGGAGGCACCACTGAGGTACAGAAGCCTTGATGTTGCTGTGCCCAAGAAAATCAATTGAAATTTTGCCTGAGGGAAGGTGATAGGACTTCAAGCATACCACAGGCTTGAGACTCGTTTTTTGGTGTATAAAATGAACCAACTGAAGCCTCTACCAGGCTCCTAGTCTTTAAAGTTATGTTTTGTTAGAAAACAAAAATAATAAAGCAGAAAGAAAAGGTTCTTTAACAAGTGAAAACTCAGTGCTGCTGAACAAGACTTTAAATGAAAGTGTTGGCAACAAACCTCTTTTTGCTTACTGTGCCCTTGGAAGGATGGTGTTTTCCTCTCATCCTGCTTTCTTCTCAAAAAAACTTTGGGGTTCAGCCTGGGTTGAATGAGCTGCATATGATGTTTCCTGGGTCCAGAGAAAAGTTGCCATTTTTTCTTTCACTTCTGGAATTTGACAGCAGGCCTATTCCTGTTTGCAAGCACATTCCCTACCATTCTCCGCTATCTCCCAGACTGTACTTATGCTTGCAAACCTCTGTGTTGCTGCTTCCCCGGCCAACCACAGCTTCTTTCCTGACATGGGTAGCATCCAGGAAAGGTGCAATCTCTGCTCCTTTCAGGTCTGGTTGATCAGAGCATATGAAGGAGGCTGAAGGCAGCCTTCCTCTTCCCTACTCAGCTATCCCAAGTTTAAGAAAATATAAAGTATATTATATGTATTGTAACTGGTAGACAAGCAGGTCTTTATTGCTGTCAGAAGCTTCCTATACAATGAATCTAACATTTGCCTTACAAATTACAATACTGATTTATAAAACTTAAATCAATTGCAGTATTTTAATTCTCTTTAAAACTGGTGAATCTAGCTCAAGTCATTTTCAGCTTTCCAGATGTTGGCCTTTCTGACTTTGTGCATTGTAGTGATGACGTCTCTGTTTTTCTCTTATTTCCACATCACTTGCTTTAGGACTAACCCAGAGTTAATGGTGATGCAGAAGTCTTTAAATGTTCTAAAACCTTATAGTAAGCAAATAAAGAATAGCAACAAAGGCCAGACTGACTTTTTATTGTGACACAAACACTAGGTGGGCCTACAGAGGAATAGGAGATTGATGCTTGTGGAAACTACTTGAAAACCAAGTAGTAACTGTAAGCAACTGAAGATTTTTTCTACAGTGAGTACAATGGGGGTCTCTCAACATTTAGTATGCCTGTTGCCTTAACTAGTTATCTGAGAACACCACTAGATGATTCAAGGAACATACACTAGGCTTCTCTGAATCACTATTTCACATATCTGAGTTTATGTGCCTAAAATTAAGCAATGTGAACAGCTCAGATTTTTTTTACAGGTGCAGCTGCCAGATGAATGTGCATTTAGTCAAGCATATTGCTCTGACATCTTGCACTGTGCAAAGTCCTTGCATTTGCATTTGAGTGTCTATTGATAATAGTCAGAAAAATTTAGGTTTAATTTTCTGAAGTGTGAAATCAATTTACAATCCTGTCTAGATGCTATGGAGTATTTGGAAATTATTATGGCTTAATCCTAGAGGTATATCACCCCCAGACCACAGGTTAATTATATATCAAGTAGTTTCTTGAACATTATAGAACTTTGAAAGAATCAAATAATAGCTCTTAGTAACTGTTGTCTTCTAGTCACTTACAGGCTTGTATACTACATTAAGTGCTGGTCCGACTGTTAGTTAGTTAATAAAAAACTGGAGAGAGTTCAGAGAAAAGTAACCGAAGTAGGTTTGGAGGGACTGACTGACAAAATGAAAAGAGTGATCTATATACATACCTTACCTAAACAGTGTCTGGGTGTAACAAAGTGAACATGTTAAAAATTACACATATATTAAGACTATAATTGTTATGGATGAAGAATAATTAGGGTTGCATGAAGCCAGGTCACTTGAGGAATTTTAAAGCAATTAAAGAGGGATAACAAAGCAGAATATCATAGAAGATGCTTTGACAATCACATTTCGTAATAGTGGAAACCTCATTGCAAGGAAAAATTAAAAGTAGACCAACTATATTTTAAAGGATACCAGGAGAAAGGAAACAATTAAATATAAGTCTGTACCATCCACAATTGAATTTTCAGTTCTTTTGGTATTGTGTGGCAGCACAACAGTTTGTACACAAATATTATGCTTCCAAAAACCTTTGATTCACAAAGTCCACAATCAATCACCAGATCTAAGCTACTGCATCTCCCCAAGACACTTGAAGATTACTGTCTCCACTTTTTTTTAATTAAACGTTCTTTAAGTATGCTACTTGAAATGTCTTTTCCTTTGTTTAACTAGCAGTCTAGATTACCCATTCCAGCTGATCTCTGTGAAAAGACAATGAGAAGTAATGTGTTTACAGGGCAGTCTTACTTGAATTCAATTTTCTTCGCTCTGTGCTGAAGGAAGCCAAGTTACTGCATTTGCCCCAGCCTTCAAGAAAGACTTTGGAGAACATTCAGTCTTCAGAAAAGAGAGCTCTCCCTTTGTATTTCTTTTGAAATAGGAACCAGAGATTTTTGTTACTGAAATATACTCTGCAAGACTTCAAATCTAATTAATTTTCCATCTTAGGATGGAAGATGAGTTGTTTTATTAAAAAGAATTCTTAGCTGCCACAAGATTAACAAGATTCACAGTGCTTTGAAACAGACTTTCACCTGTGTTAAAAAATTACCTACAGCAGATGATTCACATGGAAGAAAATTAGAAGACATCACACTCTTCCATGACTTTGCAGGTAGCAAGAAGAACAAGAAATATCAGCTTCCCAAAGCACTATAGAAGCCTGATTAAAATTATTCATGATATAATAAGCTGTAGCTACAGATGTGATGGCAATTGCAATTATCCACGATTTTTCCAGACAGTCTGAAGCCCTCCTTATTTTCCTTTCCCTTACAGTGCTGGTTTTGACCATAAATCTCTGGTTAAAATACAAGATTTCTTCACAGATCACAGTCCTTTTTATGGAATGGGATGATCAGTTTTAAGATGGGCCATGTCAAGTTTCTGCATATGAAAGTACTCATGGCTACAACTTGAATCTGGATCTGTATGTACATTGTAAATCCATAATAGGTGTTTTTCTCTTATACAATTTTTTATCATATTCCCCACTTCTCACATTCCTACGGTAAAAATCTTTTAGATATAAATTAACATGGCTGCTTTATGTCAAGAGGAAGTAAGAATCCCATGCAGAGCCATTCATTAGTACCTACTGTATCACCTACTATTCTCTGTCATACTGGTCTTAATAAGAAAATGTTAACAAATAATCCATTGCCTCATGGATTAATGAAACACTAGAAAGATTAAAAATTCCAGCTAAATAGCAACCTGAAATATAGGAAAAAGAGGTAATTTTAGCACCCAAAGAGCAAGAATTATTGGTTGTCTTCATGGTGGAACAGAAAAGAAATCTTAGATGAACAATATTTAGAAACTTGAAGAATGTCTGCTTTTCCAGACTAGTTTGCAAAAAGAGGAGAGACTTTGTTTCTGACAAATCATTATCTATAGGTGGGGATAAGTTTAGCTACTGAACAAGCAAATCCATTATTTTCCTTTTTAACCAGCAGGGTATAAAACCGAAAAAAACCCTGGCAAACACATGCAAGAGAAACAAACAGTAATGACAGAAGTAGGTGACAAAAAGTCAGAGTTCTGCAAGATACTGCTTGTAAGAGTGTACATTATAGAAAATTCTGATGATTAATGTGATGGATGACAAGCAACGTTCAGGGAAGTGAAAAGTTTTGCTCTTCTGACAGACTGTTGTGATATTGTAACAGGAAGAAGTAATTTTCTACTTTGCAGAGAGAACAGTTTTGATACATTAAAACATATTTTTCAAACTCCTTATTGTCCTAAAAGAAAGAGGTCATGAAACATTTTGAAGAAGGAGGCACAGATGCTTATAGATAATTCATTTAGAGATGACCAGAGTCATATATTACTATCTCCTATTTTTAAACTGTTTATATGCAATTTTTATTTTACATACAGCCTAAGAAATGAAATACACCTGAAAGAAAGCCTACAATCTGGAGTATAAAATTCAAAGTAGCTCAAAGGGCTACAGTTTTCCAAAGTGTCTTGGCATGTAAGGATGCAAATAAGGATACATTCTTGCTCTGTGCTACTGTTGTGTGCTATATTGATATTGTTTTGTGCTATATTGATTGTGCAGATCTTGTTCTGTGTTATATTGATAGAATTAAGCCCTCTTGAAAATTTCTTAGAAAACCAGGGCTTGGTAGTTATTTAAGCACCTGTTTTCATTGCATACTATGTCTAAGAGGCCAATAGACACTCCAATACCATGAAACTCAAGTTTTCCTTCCCAGTCTGAACACCCGGTTTAAAGAAAACAGAAATCTTTCCCTCTATGAAATCACAGGTGTTATCTAGTTGCTAAGACTTTTCTCCATTTTCTTAATCACTGTGATTTTCTAGCAGGCATTTATTAATAGTCTGAAACAAACAAACAAAAATCACCATTGATAAAAGATCTTAAGCCAACATTTTTCACAATAAAAGCTGTATAAAACTCACCTGCTGTAAATGTAACAGCCCATATGATTGATTTCTTTGTCTAGTTTATACCGCCGAAAGTCCTCCCAAGCATCTTTAATGGCTGTCATGGCCATTATAACACAAATTGGGATCACAGAAACTTCTGGTTGGAAAGCATTCACCACCGGCACAAAATTCAGCAGCGCAATGACCACGAAATAAATATTGGCAAAGCGGTGAAACTGCTCATAGATGTTTTTAGGGAAGAAAGTCAAGATGGTATACTTTGTTGTCTTGATTTTATTGGAGTCATAGTATCTGTTTGGATTTTCCTTCCACTTCGTACTTCCAAAGGACAAATTGGAGATGATCACTCGTTTGTTTTCATTTTTCTTCTTTCTTTTCTTTAATTTTCCTCTCTTCTCCAGCTCTTCATTTTGGATTTCTGTGTCTGAAGCAGCACATTGGCAGCAGGTTTCCTTGAAAAAGTGTTTTTTCCATATCATCCTAGAGAAGCAGCCGGGAAAACTTTTCCTTGACATCTTGTTTTCCTCTCAAAAAGTAGCCTCAAGTTAAATACCAACAAAGTTAGAAGAGTTCAATAGTCCACATAAACTCCAAAATGGCAGAGAGAAGAGTCAAGCTGTCTGGACAGCAGCCCAGGGCTGCCTCTCTCTCAGCTCCAACCTCCACCTGCCCAGGGACAGGTATCATCCTGACCCAGCTACACTGGGTCCTAGAGCCTGACGGGAAGCCTGCATGTCACACATGACAAAAGCATCCTGAATGTTTTGTTATTCCTGTTACAATATGCCCAGAGGCTCCATTCAGAGCATTTCCCTGGCATCATGTGTCTGCTCACATGAAGTGTCTCTGTTTTAACACAGAACAGGGATGAGCCTCATTGTACATACAATTTTCACAGTTCACTCCAAGCATTTCTGAATCACTTTGTAAACCTGTGAGCTGCCAGGAAGTTCAAAGGTAATGGGCAGAGCTACGCGTACAGAAGTCAACAGAAGCCAACTATAAGCCTCTGTACAGACAGTATTCCTCTCTTCCACTTCCTCTATCTACTATCTGTTTTCACACCCCTAACATGGATTATTAAGACAAACAAACATTCCCCCCCTCAACCAACCAAACCTAGTTGTGAGAATTATAAGTATACATAAGCGATTTAAGGGCAGTTTACCTAGATTGCCCTACAGCCTTATCCTTCTCTGACAGACTCACCTCTGGACTCCCAAGTGTCCCTTTCTCACCCAGTAACCCCTTCCAGCCTCTCATTTCTTTTTCCTCATTGGACTCTGCCTCTGCCACTTTAAGGGGTCAGCCTAGATGAGATTTAATTTCCAAGAGAGATAATAAATGTGTAATAGCCAAAGTAATTTTTCCTCTATGGCTTGAGCTTAAGAAGAAGTGAAAAAAGAAGAGACTCAAATATTTAAACTTCTTTTAAAGCAAAGCACTGTTGCGTTATGTAGTGACAAGCTAGGCAGTCTCATGTCAAGTTATTACTTGGACAAGAAACTCTGATGAAATCAAAATGTTGCAATAAGAATTGCGCATGAAAATATTTCTTCCTTCTGAGTCAGTACTGGGCAAACATCATAGTTTACTGCAAGTGGGTGTTGTACCATCTCCAGAGTGAAAACGTGTTGTATTGATCACCTGTGTTTACTGGAAATGCTATATTTTTTTTTTTTCAGTTCCTGGTTATGCTTCACCTTGAATGCAGTTGATTATTAATTTTTGTATTAATGATTTTAGCAGAAAACTTCTGAAAGACATTTTTTCAATGTGTTAAACAGCCCCAGTGATCCTTTCCAGACTTGGATATGTTTCATATTTCCTCCAGATCCTTCTGCAACCTGGAGAGGATGTTGTGTGTGTTGGCAGACTGGTTTGGAAACTTGGAATGAAAACCTGTGTATTGCACACAGTACTGTGATATGAAACAAAACTTCAATGATATCAGGATGGCCCTGATTGAGTTAAATGAGGCACTTTCAAAAGCAGAAAGAAACTCTTCTGTAACACCTTTTCCAAACTTACTGTACTCCAAAGAGTCAGTAAGGGAACTGCTGCAAAATCAAGATGAGCAGTTTCTACCACAACAAAAACAAGGAAAATAATTGGTGTAGTATACTTACTTGTCATAGACCTTTGTTATAAAGGAGTTTATCATCTTATCAAATTGGTATTTTCTATAGTTTTCAATAGCATCCTTAATCATACTGGCAAGCAGCACCACAATCACAGGCAGCACAGTAATCTCCCTGTGGAAGACTTCTATTTGTGGGAACCAGTTTACAACCAATAGGAAGAGGAAATAAAGATTAGGTAGCCTGAAAAGGTACAAAAGAAATTAGAGTGGTCAGAAATGAGAACTTTTTCTTGATGCAATTTCCCCATTTTATGTCAAAGGAACATTAATCATTTCATATCTCTAACCTCCTCATCCTTTACCAGAATGGATTAATCAGTTATTTAACTTAGATGCTTATTTTTTCTTTAGAAAAGGCTGAGTTATATATTTTCATAATATTATACATACATCCAAATTTCCATGTATTATAAACACTTTTATTTTAATCTCTAGGAGCTGAAACTCCTTTAAGGATCCCACACCACCTCAGTCTTGAAAATAAACACAAACTCAAAAGCTAATTAAAAAAAGATAATTAAAAAACTCTACCACCACCACCACCCCACACAAAAACACAATACAAAACAACAACAACAAAAACAAACAAACAAACAAAAAAAAACACACAAAAAACCACCAACAACAATGTAAAAGGGTGGGTATAGAAAACATGTTCAAAACTGTGGAACTGCCTGCATCAGGAATCCATGAAGGATTCCACATGTGGAAAATGGAAAGATCAAATTATGAAGGTATAAATCTAATATGAAGATTTAAAAAGTTTGAGATGGATATGACAATATCATTTATCTTGAAATGAAACTTGAAATGTTTACAGAAAAACTGCTCCAGCATTCAAACAGTAAATCTGGCCACAGCACAGGTTTGGGCACCTAGCATTTGTTTGCTTTAAATCTTCATTTCAGTATAAATCAGATGACATTTGTTTCCAAGGAATCATCACCTAAATTTTAAAAACAAGGCACCTAAAAGCAGCCCTTCTCTGTCATGCTTAAATATCACTGTTTCAGAGACAACTCTCATATGCCATGCATCCCTGAATTATCTTTTTTTTTTTTTTTTTTAACCTGTGAAATTGCTCAAAAAGATTTTTGGGCAAAAAAGTAAACCACGTGTATTTTGTAGTCTGCATCTTTTTTCCAGAATAAAACCTAGAAGCTTGGTCCCAGTCTCTCTGCTTTCTCCCGTTGTTGGGAAACACAACCCTCCACTTGTTAAAGCTGACTTTTGATCTATCTCTGGCAGAAAACAGCAGTGGGGTTGATTCTGGTACAGTCTGGGAGAGAATTCTGGCTCCTAGTCACTGCCAACGGTACAAAGCCGAGTCCACAGACAAAGCCATCGCAGCAGGGATGTCAGGATGAAAGACAAATGCATGACAATGACTGAAAACCAATTCAATTCTGGCAGAAAATTCACTTTGTGTCTTACTAGCAGAGGTTTAAAGCAGCAAATGGTACTACTGTTCAGTCCATTACATGTTCAGTCTTTGAGCTCAGCACTTTCTACAGAGAATTCATAGAGTAAGACACAGCAAAATCTTCAGTAAGGAAAAATCCATTTCTATCTCTGGGAAAAAAAAAAAAAAAAAAAAAAAGGAAACCCCACCTCTATTTGTGTTATAACAACAAACTAATATAGATAAAGCCAATTTAACAGATGTGAACAATGGCTTTTCCACCACAAAGTCTGTATCATTTTCTTCAGTCATAAACTGCCACTATATCTATTCGGTCATTTTTCTTCTAAAGTCTCAGACTTCCTTATATTGCTTTTTCTATTCACACTTACTTACAAAGGGACCGGCTCAGGTGTTGAATCTCAACAGCTCAGATAATAAAGAAATGCAACATCAATTTAATCTCATTTGCATTCCCATAACAGTTTTCTAGAGTCTGTAGAAATCTGATTTAAATGCAAAAATGCCAAACACCACTAAAACAATGCGTGTTTTATTGGGTCGTGAGATAAAGGAACTCAGCCTCCTAATACTAATCCTATTATTGTTGAACATGTCTTCTGACTTGTTCACACATTCACAACCACAATTGCAATCCAGGACACTCAGGCTCCAGCAGCACAGGTGTGTAAGCTATTATGTTCAATTTTAAACACCGTAAAATCCCAATTCAAAAGCAGGAGCTTGTGTACCAGAAGCTGCCATATAAAGATGAGGCAGTAAACATGACAGAGAACATAAAAAAATACACTGACCTTGTGCAAACTTCAAAGTTTTGTTTAGGAACAAAACCCATGAACTGAACCTAACTCACCTAGGCTGTGCGGCTAACATTTTTTTATTTAAGCTTGGACAATGGCCGTTTAGATTAATTCACTAAAGAACTGGTTTAAACTTTATTTGATAGCAACCATGTTTGAAGCAGATTGAGAAGATCTGTACACATTTGTGCAAGACTAAATGAGCTGATCTCAAACACGTACTTTGAAATGGTTTACACCTTTATTACAGGTGGGTCTTTTTCTTTTTGCTGTCAGCTTCCTCTTCAAAAATGCCTTTTTTTTTTTTTTTTTTTTTTACTGCATGCAGTGTGTAATTTCCTTTGAACAACAAACCATATTTAAAAAGATGTATGCAGTTTAGTCACAGAAGGGGAAACAGTAGACTACTGAATTTCACTAACATACTTGAAGAGCACTGTTTTAGCAGCAAGCAACAAGCAAGGTTTATGCACTATCACTATCTGCTCAGAAAATCAATGCAGAGTTCAGCTTGCTCAGCAGTGCCTTGGGATCCTCAGTGATAAGAGGAGAAAGGCTAATTGCCACCTATCAAAACTTGGAAACACTGGCTTAATTACTCCAAATACTCAATGAATCCAGACTTAATGCCATGTTATCTCAATAGGGAATGATGAAAGTACGAATTACTGGGAAGATGCAAGGGAGGGGAAATATCAGAACAAGCAAGGGAAAAGAGCTTTTAACAGAACTCGCTGTGTACCACATACTGGAATTCCAGCCTTCAGCCCTTCCTTGATTTTAGATGACTTCACTGTGTTTGCAGTAACTATTAATATGTGAAAAGATTAGCTACTGAATGGGAAAGAACCTGCCACTGTGATAATGACATCTGAACAGTGGATAGAAAAGTGGTGATCTTTGGTGGCTCAGATACACACAGTACTACACACATCTTTAACCACATAATATATATACACTAAGACTTATATAACAGTGGCATATATGAGCTATGCATAACCTGTCAAAGCACCAAATTATTTCTGTACCTAAAAATAAAAGGAGATTAATTGAGGTAGCTTTATGCATAAAAAGTAGTATGTCTTCCACAACTTCCCCTGGGAAACTTTTTCTACAGCTTCACAAATCACAAATTCATAACGTGATCCACACAAAACTAAGGAACTGTTATATGGGGGGGTATATTCTGTAGCTGGATGCTTGAGCAAAACAGCAAGCTGATGGCTTTCGTGACATGAGTTTCAGTGCTAGCAATGAAAAAGTAGGAGAATCAAACATAACACTTAGAATTTTGGATCAGTAAGAACATAAAGGAGCCTGAAATTGCTGTCAATGTTAGGCTGTGACCCAGCAGGAAAGAAGTAAAAAGATGCAGTCTGTAAAACAACAGCTTTCTTATCTCAGCCAGGTGCTTACAAGAATCTTGCAACTTAATAGTATTTTGGTGTTTTATACCAGTTACTTTCTGTATGGTAGGAAATCCATTAAAAATATTGCATTCTTCTGGCAATATATCTAACGTATCTGTCCCAACTCTTTCTAAATGAGCTTCATAAAATCTTGTCTCTAAAACAGAACCTTTTCTAGAATTATAAAGTATTTTAGAAGTGCACACCCATTTGGTGTATGTTTTTACATGGAGCTGTCACTGAAAGAACCCGTGAAGTGCGGATTTTTTCAACATATATTTACTGAAACAACTGTTTTCTTCCATCTAGGTAGTGAAGCCTGAGTACTGCAACACATGTCCCAAAAGATCAAGGTGATGTAGACATTTCCATCACCATTACGTTTGGGATTTGGCATCTACTCCACTCCAGCATAGAGATTACAAGAAATGATAACTCCAGTGCTGGCATCTGACAGCTATTACTGTTTTGATTAAACTCACCTTTGTCAGCGACTTCAGAAATACTTGCCTTCAGAAAGGAATTAGCAAATTCCAGTGGCTGGCTTCATTTCCAAGTGGGATTTTTCAATAGATAGAGATCAGGGAAGATAGAGATCAGGGATATATGCCAGGGAAGTATCGGCCACAGCTGCAGAATTTTGCGTTATGCTCAGTTGTGCCGCAGTTGCTCAAGGTGTAACGTGATGACGATACAAGGAAAGTACATGGCTTTGCTTCAGCTCAGTGCTTGTCAGACTTTGAAACGAGGGGACTAAAAGAACCCTCCCATACCCTTAAACTCCCAAACCTGCTATACAGGAGGGAGCCTGGAGAAATGGTTCAGGAATACAGAGGAATACCCATGACAGCTTGCCTTTATTGCTATATAATCACAGAAGCACCAGGTTTTAGTGTCTCCTCATCCAGACTTTTCTGAAGTTGCTGTCTGTTAATAGTTACCACCGTTCCTGTGGAGGCCTAAGAAGCCTCAGTTTCAAGAAGCTGTTTTCCCTCTTCCTTTTCATTCCATTACTCACAGTTACACCTGTGGGCAGCTCTCAATGGAGCAAACACATTTTCACCCTGATGACTCCCAAATGGTTTTCCAGGGGAAACACTGGGCCTGGGACAAATCCACTCCCTCCTTGTGTACATACCCCTAAAGGTTCGCACTGCTACAGACATACATTCATTATATGAAATTATAATGAATTGTTACCTATGTTATTCTTCCTTTTAGGAATGGCACTCCTTCCCAGAGTCCAAACTATTGTCACTCTTACCTTCACATGGATATATTATGGTCTCAAAAGACATGCAAGAAGTTAATGCATATTTAGATATCTCCATTTCTGAGTTCCTGCACTTGGGGAAAACAAACAAACAAACAAAAAAAAACCAAAAAAAACGAACCACAACAAAACAACAAGGCAGAAAGCACTATATAAGTGATTACACTAGAATCTTTTTACAGCAAAGGTAACAACTGTACAGAAATGTGTCAATCAGACACCAAGTTACATGCAGGTGTGAGATGAGAAATGTGTAGGTGGTGCTAATATAGGAGATTAGACACAGTGGTCACATTATTTCACAACCCTGCTTCGAAGTTTCTGAAACATGTAAAGCACTAAGCAAAGCATGAAAGCCTTTGCACATCTCCCATTAAAATATGACAGAATGTAAGTTTCAGAAAGATTTTTACGTTTGATGAAAGACTGAAGTGAACAATACCCTGTAAATTTAAATGGTATCATTCACACTGTCATCAGGACTTTTTTTTTCTTTGAAAAAAAACAATTTATTTGCAACAAAAGGAGGACTGAAATCTCATAATCTTTCTGCAGTATGTGGTGCAATTTGATAACATTTATCAGGTGATTCAAAGGGACAATGTCATTAAATATTTTTTCCTTGCCATTTGGCATGTAGATTAAAATATCCAACTTCTAGTAATTAAAAAGAGTGCTCCACAGTATTCATGGAAAAGTAACGTATTTTGCCTAACAGCTTTGTAATGGTACTCTGAAGAAGATACTATTTGTGAAATGCTATTGACTGCTACAGCTATTTACTATTTCTGCCTCAGAAAGAGGATTTTACATATGCTGTAAACACTACAGCAATGTATTTATTACAATAAGCAGCCATTAATTATATCTCATACAGCCTAAGGCCATCCTTCATGTTTTGAAAGGCTCATTTATTTTATTCTTGCTGCATTTCATCAGTGAATGAACCTGTCCCCGTTGCTAAGACTAGTGTTACGTTTCTATCCTAAACAAATTCTGGGAAGTCAAAGAGTGCTCATGATTTAGCCTACATAGTGGTAAGCATTGAGAGATAGCCCTTGCTTGTATCTAGCTTGTATTATATCTAATGAATAGCCATTCTCGTATCTTGAATGTAAGGTATCCAGGGATCTGAAAGTATTTCAAAATATAATTATCTTTTCCTTTTATTGGGAGGAATGAAGAGCTGAAGAGCTGAAATTTGTCCTGTGAGGCAGTTACGGAAGGATTGCTGCTGAGTCCTTTCCAAGTGCAGATTTCATCATGTTCAAATGATTCAGTGTACCTGAGATGAACTACCATTTACTTATCTATATCAAGCTCTCTCAGGCAGGCTTATGCTTATTTTTTTTTAATATAGTATACTACGGTGGGAATATGTAGGCATTCTTATATCAGAGGTGAACTTTCCCATGAAGAAACATATCTTAAACGAGAAACAAACAAGAGGGAAGATGGCACTCCAACATCCAGCACACAGTTGGTAGAATTTGGCATTTTTCCTCCATGTTTCAAGTCTATCTTCTATTTGAGAGTGCTGCAATTGCAGCCAGCAAAAACATTTTGGAAATATTTCCCTTTACCGGAAAAGAGATGCTACAGCCCACTGATGGCAAGTGTTTTAATCTTGTATCCTTTTGCTGACAATGGGAAAATTGCCCTTGTTTTTTCATAGATAGCATATATTACTAGCAATCTCTCTGTTATTGCTTAAAATCATCCTCTTTATAGGATAGAAACAGACTGCATTAGAGAGCCATGCCAATGCACTTAACTAGGATGGATTAGCTGTGACATAGTTTAGTAGTATTCTTTTAAATGTTATTTGACCTAAAGATTTTTGTAGACAAAAAAAGTGTTGTTGACTAGAAGAGAAAGCTCACCAGAGTCAGCAATAAAAAAAACCACCTTTTCTCTTTTGAAGTTACCTCATTCCTGCCAAGTGACGGGCTTAGCTACAGATATACATGCCCCAGACTTCTGAAGCTGGAGACAGGAATCCTGTCTTTCCGGCATATGCACGGGAAACTTTTATACAATCTTGCCTCACATAATTTTTATTAAAGGAGATGATAGATCCACCAAAAAAAAAAATCCTACTTGTAGGCATACGTAAAAAAATGCCTTCAGAAGCTATCAATACAAAACAGCAACTTGCAGAACTATCAAAGCAAGATGAGGTCTATACTTCGTTTTCAAAAGTTGGTTGTGTATTTCTGAAAATTTGACTTCAGGGCAAAATTTCAGACAGGGTAGAGCTTAATTCTGAAAAATTGTACTGTGAGAAAATGCAGCTGTAGCACTTACATGCAGATATGTGCCCTATCTAGAACTACAACTAAGAAAACGTCTTTCCAAATTTTCACAAGGCAAGGAGGCATCAAATAACATAAATCCCAAATACCATCTAATATTTAATTCTGTTAATATAGAACTTTTTTTTTTTTTTTTTTTTATTTCCTAATTGAAAGCAGCAGCAGCAATTTTGCTTCTTGATATCCTATATGGACAATGTGGAATTCACTGATTCACTGAAAAGGGCCATTCCAGGGAAGGTTTGACTGGGGAGATAAACATTACGAAGAGTAAACTGAGTATTATGGAAATCTCAGTCACAAAGTTCATTATCTGCTTTGTAATTATCTGCCAGGAAGTTTTTTTTTTTTTTTATGGTGATACTGTACAGAAATTCCAGCTCAGTCACATCAGTTCAGAGAAAATATTTTGTGGTTAACATGAATGGAAAAGGAAAAGGAGGCAGGGAGGAACAAGGAAGGCAATTACATTGATTAGCAGGATATAGACCACAGCCTAAAATTATGCTGTAACATTTTACATCAGAGAAATAATACTTTCAGTATGAAAGAAAGTTGCCAGAAATGGAAAAGAGAGCCATAAAGATCTGCTTCATCCAAAAAAATGCTAGTCACTGCAGACCGCTCTTTCAACTGACAAGATAAATGTATTATGGATTAACAGTTATGTAATGTTTTTGAGAGCAAGTTTGTGTTTGTATCGGATAAACAGAAAAGCGCTTTTCATAAATCTAATACATCACTGGACCACAGGGCTTCAGTATTCTATTATTATATTAGATTGACACGTTTTTCATGTCTCAACTAGATTCTCTTTCCTTAGGGAAGAAATCCAAAAGCCTTGCAATAATAGGTTAATTATAAGACTCTTTCCCCAGGTCAGACTAGATTTTACTGCTTGCTGCAGAACTTTCCTTTAGCTTGAGCAGTGCAGAGGCATGTTCAGGCAGCACAATCTTCTCCAGGACTGCAGCTGTGTTATTAAGACCGGTTTCAAAATAGATGTGCTCTCAGCATATGCTGACATACAGGTCACACAGACAAGGATGATTATCAGGTATTATCAGATATTATTCAAGAAGGAATTTGCCAACTTGCAAATGGTGATACTGGATGCTGTGTTTAGCTTCACTCCATGAGTAAGGAGTTTGCTTTGGTCCCCCATATTACATGTTCATTTAAATGAAGAGTTAGACTGAAATTATCTGGCTAACTGGAACAACGAGCATTGCTGCCAACATGCCCAAACACTACAGTGATCTACTTTTATTACGTTTGGGCCCACTGCACTTTCCATGAGTGTAGGCAGAGCTAGACTCTGCGTCGTTACCACCTTCTAATTAAGTTTGCCCTGTTCACTCACACTTTCAGTTTAGGACATACTGGAAAGACACCTGCACAGAACTTTATATATATCAAGTCCCTAATGTCTGACTTGGAGACAATAGATTGAAAGGGCAGGTCTGTGGTTTTCATTACTTCAGAGATGTTCTGGAGGTTTCCCTTACAAGTTGGTGCCCAGATATGGGCAGTAAATGCCATTATAACTCCCAGAAATGTTTAAGGTGCACATACCTTTTCAAGCAAGTAAATACATGAGACACAAAACTGCAGGCTTCAGCCCAGTGCCGACGTGAAAGTGGTTAGAAGTACACATCTTGGCATGGATGTAGTTTTTAAGGATACACATGAAGGTACCATATCAAATACGGATGCTCTCTGAAATCAGAAAAAATCTTTTCTTTATTCCTCTTATCCAGAAATTATGAAAACCAGAGTCTAGGAAGTCTTATTCTAGCTTACAGTTCACTTTAAATAATAGAAGAAAAAAAGATTCTATACCATATGACCATACACTGGCATAAACAGAACTAGTTCTTACATACAAGCAAATTTTGTTTGTTCATAGGAGAAACAGTAATTTATAAAGCATATAAGAACTAGTATATTAAAAGTTTTCTAGACCTACCTCCTTCCTGAGGCCTAAAACCCTACAGGTCCATCCTCTCCATTATGTGGTTATCGGAAAAGAAAACCCAGGTAGGAAACGAAAAGATGCATACACTTCACTGCCTCTCATTTGAGATGTCATGCATCTCAAGCTTACCTGCACTTCTTAGCAGACAGCAAGTTCTGCATCTGAGAAGTCTTCTTTATTTATCTATAAAAGCACTCACTATGCCCTAATATGACACCAGTAATCAGATAAATCAGCAGCAACCTGTATCACCTGGTTCTATAATTCTGACATGCCCATGGCGGGGAAAAGTCCATCTTCAAGGATTTAAAAAGTACTGAAGAATCCTGGGCCCTGTTATTCATTTTCTTGTTGGGCCCACAGCAGTCAGTAATAAAAAACTAGTGGAGTAATGGACCTGACATCTCCGTGTGACTGCAGTAAGACCTCTAAAACATAAAATTAAGCATGACTACAGAAACTCTGCTAGCAAAGTAACTTCCATGGTACACACGACCCAGATGGCACTTGGCATAGCCAGCACAGCTTTCCTGGAGAAAAAGAAAGCATTGGGCAAAAATGCACTTAAAATATGAATGGACAACAAGAGACGTGTATGCTAGGTCTGGGATGCAAGTTAGGGTAAGGTAAGGTGAGGCAAATTTTACACCCACTGTACTAGAAGCTCACTTAATCAGAAAAGGCTTACTTGGTAAACTGCAAATATTCACATCCACACCTGTTGGGGGGGGGCTTTTTGCACACCTGTCTCTCCTATTTCTGAATATATCACATGAGAAACATTCTCATTGTTCCAAACTTGGGAAATTCTCTCTTATAGTCTCACTCACCTAATTCAGAAATCTTTTGCAGTTGCAAAAGAGTCTGCTATGTGTTTCAATCCTGTGTATGCCTCTACCGCTAGCTCTTTGAGTGGTTTTGCATACTGCTTAATTAGAAGACTATGCATTTCAAACCCTGGCAATGGCAGAATTCACTTGCATTTTAGCCCAGAAATGAGGACACTGAAATTAGAGCAATTGTCTGAATAATATATATTTTTTTGTTTGTTCCACTTAATATTCAAAATCAAAGTGAATTGGCCTTTAAAAAACAATCTAATATTTATAGTATGTATGATTATACAGCACTTATGATCAAAATTATGTTGCAGATGTTCATGTGGGAACTCAGCAATGCTGAAAAAGTCCAAAAGGAAGCAGAAAAAATGAAGATAAACTGGAAACTGACCAGAAGATCCTTTATATGTAAAAACCTTTTATGCAACTATGTTTTTGTCAGAATGTGCTGACTCTAATTTCAATTCTTCAAATCTGAATATTAAACTAAAGTGTCCCAAAGAGAATAGTTACTTATTTATACAAAACGGGAAGAAAAACCAGAAAACCTAAACCAACTGCCAATGCAGTAGGGCACAGCTCCACGTCAATCAATGATCAAGGGAAAATTTAACCAGGATCTAATCACACAGGATTGTTCAAGGAATGTCCAGTGGCACCTTGCTGGTGAATCAGGTGTGCATGCAGGATAAAGTTGTTCTGTTTCACTTATGAATAATGCTTTTCAGGCCTTTTTTTGGACAGAAAAATGTGAAAGTGCACTCAGTCTAAAAAAATAATCCTGGCAGCAGTGCATCATGTCAAGAGCGTCAGGAGAACTGAGGGGACAATGCCAGCTAGTGGAGGATGGCACTACGATGCAGGAACCCAATCTCCAAAGCTCAGGCACAGCTTTCCTTGGCCTCAAACAAGACTGAATTTCCATACAAGAATCTGAGCATAATAGGTATAACTCAGTACTTCTGAAATGCTCCTTGGAAACATTAATTATTTTTCTTAAAACAGTACTAAAATTCCTTTCAGTCCTCTCTCTCTCTTTTTTTTTTCCTATTCTCTTACATCTTCCCCCAAACTACGGTACCTGATACGTACAATTTGCATTTAATTAAACTAGATAGAATAGGATAATACAATTATTTTTTTAAGACCACAACAAAGTATTGTACAAAGTTAACTTTATGGGGTATTTCCCTTCAACCTTGTGTAAATAAAATCTAAAAGACCAAAATTTACAATATGTCAAGTCAAGGCTATTTTTACTAAAAGGTATCTTTTTAGCAAACCACCATGTTTTATCTACAGTTTGTTTCCTCTGTGATTTTTCCCTTTCCTCTTCCTGCCAGGTTACAGTGATATAATATCAACCTTGGGAAATGCCCCCTTGTCCCAAAGAAAATTAGTTACTTCTGATAGGCAACAGTGATGAGGGAAAACGGCAGAGAACAGGGTAGGGAGTAACCGCTGCTGCACTGCCTTTGCAATTTATTCCAGGTGCCTAAAATGAGTTAAACTATTCTGGTTCTTTCCAAAGCAAGAAATCAGGGAGCAATGGCCTACAGGCAATGTTCCATGGAGACAAAGGAAGATTACATTTGTACTGTGACTCAAGCCAGACCTTTCGCAAGGCAACAATCATTAAGCAATCTTGGGAAACCTTACATTGTACTCCTGCAGAAAAATACATACCCAAAGCAAGAGAAAAGAACCCAGTCACTTCAGAAACTATGTATTTACAGCACATCAGATGTACTGTAGTGAAATAGCACAAATAGAGATTCAAATGCACATAAAAGTGAAGTCTTGAAAAATTAAAGAAAATGAATTTTATTCCATTTACTTGGGCGACATATAAAGAAAAATGGTGATTATATTTAAATATCAGCACTATTAAGCAGAACTGTGACAAGCCCCATGAAGCAACTGTTTGCTTTACTGCAGTGCAGATTTTGAAAATTAGGCAAGGCAAAGACTTGTCAAGAAAAATGGTCTGATGGGAAATGCAAAGCCTTAACAGTACATGCAGTGACTACTTTGGGCCTAACAGAGGCAAGCATCCTGACCAAGCATCTCCTCTTGCTGGGGTACAGGTACTTCCTAGCCAGAACCCCTCAGGTGCACAGACACAGAATACAAACGTTCTTTCCCAATCTACATTCAAGTTCTATGCTTTCAGCAAGGTTTAACACAAAATCTGGTATAAAGGAATAAACAGTAGACTTTAGAAAACTCTGAAACCTCATGTGAAACCTCAATGAAAAAAGCATTCATCCTGAAGATTTCCTGGGTTTGCTTTTTTGTTGCTTTGCATCTTCTGCAGTCGTTTACGTGAATGCAAAATCATTATGATAATGAGCAATCAGTTGACTGATTCCAAAAAAAAAAAAAAAAGAGAGGCAGAGCAGGATACAAATGATGTCAGAACAGCAAGTGTGAAGACTGAAACCACAAGGAATTTAAGAAATCTAATTCCAAAGGTGATCTTCACTCCTTGTAAAACCTCCCTGTTACTAGTTGCAACATCAGAGACTAAATTATATTCACCCGTGCTCCTAATTACTACTTGACTGAGGAAATTTTATTTCTGCTGAAGATTGCCTAAGTCTGAAACGTACCTGTAAAGCAGAATGATATGTATCAGACTGTGACAACATCCTGGAGAAATGCCTTAAATGACTTCTTTTTCCCATTATTACTGATTTATTTTCTAAGGTATCCAAGAAACTGAATCTAGATTGTAACACATGAAGCGCTGTTTTGTTCACCTGTCCTGAGGGCTATTTGGTTGTTGTATGTAAGAACTTTATGCAGTCATAAATACTGGCATAAAATTCAGGTTGACAAAACTATGTAATTAAAAAACAGAACATGAAGTATACACTCATTGTGATGATTTATAGCCAAAGTAAAAAGTTTTTTCCTTGCCTTTAAAGTATGACTGTGGCTGATTTCTGATGTAAATTGAAAGACTAGTTATTCAAAGCACTCCATTTATTTCACTATAACCCAAAGCAGATGACATTCAAAGTGAAACACAACAAAAAGTGTTAGTAAGCATAAAGGCTGTTTGAATCTGATGTATAAATGACTTCACTTCTTGGCTTTTTACATACAATAGTTTCCATTGATATTGCATTAGATCATGAGTCTGTTTTTGAGTCAGAGGTCAAAAAGTTTTTACCTTCCTCCCCTTGCTACACTGTTGGTTCAACTTGCAAACAACTGTTAACAAAATCTGAAGTGTTAAAACTGGCAGCAGAGTGTGTGAAAGAGCTTCTCCACCACTGCATCCAGAGACTGTTTTTGTCAAAGCAGTCAGCTTGCTCATTACTAGAGTGATTTCAAGCTGACTTTTCTGCTTTTAAAAGCATCTGAATGAAATTCGTATCTTCACTCTGAAGTTGATTACAACCTGTTGTTACACGTGGTACTTGACTCAGACATCTTTCTCCAGTTATTAACCGAGCTACTTTTAGTTATAACATGGATGATAGAAACTGGAATCAGCTTAGCTTTGAACACACAATACTACCAGCCTATGAAGTAGCCAGTCTAACTTCCTGGAATCCTGCTCATTTATTAATTATCTTCCATAAGCCCAGCTGGCCTACTGCTGAAATCAATAGAATTTATTTTCTTCCAAATTCAGAGAGATGGATTCAAAGTTGTGTTTCTTCTTATTTTCTATTTCTTAAGTATTTTCTATATCTTGAGTGTCACGCATGTAGATCCTGTATTTTATTATATCAGCTTATGGTGAAGTTTTAAATATCATAGGATGCTGGGAGTTGCATTTCCTAGAATAAAGGTGTGACATTCACAGGCTGCATGTAGTGATTTTAACTGACATCATTACTTGAATGGATGAAGGTTATAACATAACCACTGCAATCTGTGGATACATTGGCCTAAACCAGGAGCTACTGCAGAGCAAGTTTACCATTTTCCTTAGAAGTTACAAGACAAATTCTTTTAGCGAAATCATATATTTCTGAAGTTAGTATATAATCTTGTCACTCATCAGCGTACTGCAGTGCTCCAAGACATAGTTTGTTAGGTATCATTTGAATTTGATAAAAGATTTTCAGGAATAAACACCCTTTGGCCAAAACCCACAGGTCAAATTGGTCACTCTTGCCGTTACACAATAGACTAACCTGTAACATTTCAGCACCTTTGTAAGGGAATACTAGTATGAAAGACAACACATATGCATCAGGAAGCTTTATGAGGAGCTGTATCTCCCTTGGTAAGAGAAAAGTGAGTTGTTTTTAAAATAAAGTGTCAAAGTTTCCATTTTTGAAGCTATCTGGGCCATAAGATTACATAGCCTGATTTTCTATTAATATTGGCCAATACTTTTATTGAGTTGTTCCTGTATTGAGTAAAATTCAGTGTTTAATGCAATTCTGGATTTGATAACACCAATAAATAAAGTATGTTTTTCTCCAAAAACGTATCTTCCTTAATTCCAGAGATATGGCTATATAACACAAATAATGGGATACATTCAGGGAGATTTTCTACAGTAATTTGAAAGGATCAAATACAATTTTAAGACCACTATGGAGGAAGCTCCACCTTTTGTTGCCAACAAATGAAGAGCATTGCTGGTGGTGGTGGCTCTTGGGAGTAGTCATGCAACATGAGGCAGTTCTCCTCCAGAGATCTGTCACACAAGAGAAGCAGTGATTTTGGGTACCTGTTCAAACGAAGCCTCTGAGAAGCCTGTTACTGGATTAGAGCTATGAGTCCACAACTGAACTGGTAACTAGTGACAGTTCCAACAAACAGGCAGAGTAGTCAAATCTTAAACAATGCCATACACAATGCATTCTGGCTCTGATCAACAGAAGAACAGAATAAGAAATAGTTTACCACTTATTTTAAAGACCTCTATTTTGCAATCATTAACTAGGTAGCCGTTGTAAAGATTTGATGATGTAAATGAGCCACCCATTTTGTAAATAGGAAAGTGGCTGTTAGTGTCACAGCAAGAACAAAACTTCAGGAACAACATCCCAACAGGACTTCACTGTAAATAGACAGATGCAAAGCAATTACCCACATAAATGCAGAATTACGTAGAACATGTTGGGTTAACTCACATCAGCTAGATTACAGAGAACTGCAAATTCAGGGCTGCGTTCCTAAAAGGCACTCGCTATGCTTTAAAGGCAAATAGAACACAGAGAATGTGAATTCAAGGTTCTATTCCCTGTATTTTTTCCAGCGTGCACAGATTTTAGCTTTGCAGGCCACTCCCTTTTTAAAAGAGAGATAGAGAGATTAATATATTATTTTGTCCCAGTCATGAAGGTAACAGCATTAAATAAGGTCAGTGCCATTTATTAGAAACAAATGAGTGATTTAATTCAAATATCTCTCCCCCCCCCCCCCCCAGTAAGAATCTTACAGATTTTAACAGACAAAAAAAAGCCACTTCTTGACTGATGTAGGTTTTGAACATAAATTTATAAACATCTTTCCTTTTTTCCTAATTGAACTATAAGGAGCCCTTCCTGAACTATAGAAAAACAAAACAAAACACATTTCCTGAGCTATATTGTGCTGAGACAAATGAAAAATACTAAGAATTTTTCCTTTTATACAGCATGTAAGAGAATTAGAATTAGATACATCTTTGATGAACTTTTTAGTTGCTCAAAGCCCAGATTCATTTTTTGTTATGCAGCACTGTAGAGGTTAACAGAACAGGCAAAAAGGGAGTAGATAGTTGACATGGCACATAAAAGAAGAGCAGAAGAAATGTCTAAGTAAAAGCTCCCAGATACCTGCACTAAAAATATTTCCACTCAGTCTGTAACAGGCAGCAAGTGAGGTATAAGCTGAGCAAAGACAACTAAGTAGCGATGCATTTATTTTACAACCTGCCCACCCTGTCTGCCTGCTCCCTCTATTAGAGCACTTTGCTGTACACATGAAGAGCTCTCCTGGAGGCAGTTACATTTATGAACTGTTTGCTCTCTGCTCGCCTTGCAGCCAGAAGCAGCACAACCATCATTCACTCTGAGGAAAAGAGAACCAGGTGAAGAAAAACAGCTCTTCCTGAATGCTCTCATAAATTTACATGGAAAAATAACCGCACAGTACTACCCCAAACCTTTAGTTTTATTAATGACAGGATGGCAGTATTTCCATGCAATAAATCTCCTTGGCTTCTCCTATGGGTCAAAATGGAAGATGCACAATTTTGGCCATTTCTGCTAGCCTTGTTATTACAGTTCCTGCAAAATATTAAATCATACAATCTGGTTCACCAAACAGCCTGCCAGCAGAAATACACTCTCAGAGAACAGGTAAGTAACGTGGAAGATTGAACACTAGTACTTCTCCCCATGTTCAAGTACAACTCCAATGGCCCTGAGGTCAATAGGATAAACAAGTGAAAAAATAAAAGAGATCTGAACATAACCTAAATGAAACCTAAAGTAGAGTGGGTTATAATTAAATGACAGCAGCGTTGAAGCACTGGACCAGAATTCAGATCTTGATAATACATATTGACTGAATGGGCAGTGTACTGTACACTGTTCCTTTTTGATGGACAATTTTCCCCATCATATTTAATAACGTATTACTATTAATAATATTTACAATTCCATAAATGTGCTTTGAGGCTAGCAATATAAAAACAGTCAGATGATCTAAGTATTATATGCACAAGAAGAATAACGAACTGGCAGTTATTCACTTGTAGCCCAGCTGGCTTCACAGCAACTGATTCATCACTAGGGGAAATTAGCTGAACTGTCCACATTTAAAAATAAATAAATCACTTAGCAGCTGCACCACAGTGCTAACTGTAGAGCTGAAAGAGATAGCTCAGCTCTATGCTTGTTTTACAGATATGAAATGACTGATGTGAACTGCTCCCTGTGCCAGGAGTCAGGGAGAGCACTGCCACCGCCTTTTGCAGTTTTTCTCAAGAAAAATGAACATACCATATTTAAACCAAAGTTCAACAAATTAATGAGTCAAGCACAAAATATTTTAGATTATACAAAATATAACAGAGTAGCTTATCAAAGATGAATGTAGTAGATACTGCAGTGATTTTTCATCCCTTTCGACACTGCATCTTCCAGTCTAAAGCAAAGGCAGTTGAACCTTTGGACTAAACCATACTGTACAGGGGACAGTAGAAATGGAACTCCTCAAAACAAACATAGGAATGCACAAGAATGGCGATGCAACTCAACTTTGCAAGATTATGGTGTAGGCACCATGTTTCTTTTAGTCTGAATGCAAAGAGAAGCATGTGCAATTATGACGTCTATCATTTCCCTTTTTCTTCTCCAGCAAGAACATTTGGATCAACTAAGTTCAAATTCAAAGACATCAACGCCCCACAACTTTTGGAAAAATAATCAGCCAGACTCCAGAGAGACCCAAGATAGCCTCCCCTGAATGAAGGGCTGCCATGCACATGTGGTCATGTTACTCAGAGAAGCACAGAATGGTTGAGGTTGGAAGAGACCTCTGGAGATCATTTAGTCCAATCCCCCTGCTCAATCATCCCATCTGCACCCCACCTACAGCACGTTGCACAGGATCATATCCAGATGCACAGGAAGGTTTTGAGTATCTCCAGAGGAGACTCTACAACCTCCCTGGGCAAGCTGTTCCAGTGCTCTGTCACATTCACAGTAAAGTTTTTCTTCATATTGAGATGGAACTTTGTGTTTCAGTTTGTCCCTTTTACTTCTTGTCCTATCACTGGTACCACCAAAAAGAGCCTGGCTCCATCATCGTGACACCCTCACTTCAGGTACTTACGCACATAGATCAGAACCCCCCTGAGGCTTCTCTCCGCCAGGCTGAACAGGCCCAGCTCCCTCAAGCTCTCCTTGTGTGAGAAGCTCCCATGCCAACACTTTGGCCGCCCTCTGCTGGACTCTCCTCAGGAGCTCCACGTCCCTCGCACTGGAGGGCCTGCAGCTTGGCACCACACTCCAAGCGAGGCCTCAGCAGGGCTGCGTGGTGGGGTAGGATCACCTCCATGACCCGATGGCCACAGTTTTCCTAACACAGCCCCGGATACCAGCAGCCTTCTTGGCCACAAGGGCCCAGTGCTGGCTCGTGGTCAGCTTGGTGTCCATCAGGACCCCCAGGTCCTTCTCCACAGCGGCTGATAAAACCAGGACACTTATTCCTTCCCAAACTAGGCTTTAAAAGTTACACTGCTCAAGCAGACTTGTTTATTTTTACAAAGCCTTCAGAGTGTAAACACTATGTGAGTATTATCCAGGTTACTGAAATGTGGTGTTATTAGCAGGAACATTACTTTTTTTTTTTTTTTTTTTTTTTTTTTCTTTCTACCAGCTACAGATCCATATGTGGGAGGCTCATTATGGTGTAGTTTTCAAAAGGTGAGAACAAGTCTGCAACTCTCCAGTGTGCTCCATAGGCTTTGTTCCACTTTCTTTTATTTGCCAGTGAGCAACACATTATCCTAAACTGAGTTTTTTAAATTATTTTTATTTTTTAATTTTTATTTTTAGAGGAGGCTTCAGGAAAGAGGATGGAAATGGCATCTAAACACATGGAGTTTAAAAATTTATGCAACAATAATATAAACTCTACCTTTCACAGCTTAACATTTTTAGTCACTTCCATGTGCATACCTTAAATGAAGAATAAAGTTAGCATAATTTGCTTAGTGAGTGATGGCAAGTGTAAAAAGCACAAACCAGATGAGTGGATGCTCAAGTAGTTTAATGTTTAACTAACTGTTTAATTACAGTTAAATATAGGAGAACACGTATAATTCAGCCTTGACTACCCGCACCTGGCACTAGCCACTTCAGAGATTTCTCTGATAAGCACTCTGAGCATCAGCTTTCAAATGTCATTCACACATAATGCAGAAGGCCCAGCTACTGATTTAATAATATCTCCTACAATATGGGAGATCCTGATACCATCTACCTAGCTCTGTACCTCTTCCTCATGTCTGATTAGATGGTATGATTCAATATTATGTTCAAATTCTGGATGTGTGATAACTTCTCCAGGGGGTCTCCAGCTCTTGAATCACCTCTTCTCATTGCTGAGTTTCAGGTCACTTTAACCACAAGGGACACAGGTCAGTGATGCCTTGTGCACAGTGAAATAATAATAATAATAATAATAATAATAATAATAATAAAGTAACAGAATTATTCCCCAAAGTAACTGTAAGATAGTACAGCTCTGATAAGGGGATATTTCCAGGTAAACTAGAGGTGAATACTTTACAAGTACTCTTTGCAGAAATATATCATTGGAGAGAGAGCAGCTGGGATGAGGGGTGTGTGAAAAACTACATTTTTCCATATAGATTTTGGATAGGGAAACCGCAGTACATAGCAAGTCACCTTACTTGTCACTGAAATACTGTCTCCTGTAGAGTAGAAAGTAGTCACCAATTAAGAGCCAATAGCAACATTATAATAACAGCTTTGAGCAAGGGATTTTGAGAAGTCATAAGGGGTATTTTAGGTAAGCAGAATGTAATTATCCATTTGGAATTCAGCCAGATACACACAAGTCTCTAAACTCTGCATTTGCTGCCAATCTCAGTAACACTGCATCACTACAATTTACAACAGCAGTAATTGCTAGGCAGATCACAGATTAACCACTAGGTACCTCATGAGCTATTTGCAGGATGGTTATAGCAAACCCTGCTGTCTGGGAAGAAGAAAGAGAAGCATCAGGCAATGTGACAAACTCTCTGCTACTTTGAAGTCAAGGACAAAACCTTTTGTCACACATTAGATATGTAAAAAGTTATTTGGCATATCAACCTTCTTGCAAGCCACTGCAGCCATCTGGCTTCCTTTCAAACCTCCCGCCCAGACTTTATTTATATAGCCCCTTGGGAACCTCACACAGCTCCAGCAGACTGACAGGGTACTTTCCCCTCTCTGTTCTGATCAGCCTATATCTGTGCTTTGGCTTACAGTAGCTTTCTGTTTCCAGGCATGCTGCTGAAGCTGGAAACAAGTGCCAGATCTTTTCAACAAGACACACTTGAAGCTACGTTCTCTGCACTTAACAGGCCATCTACAATCCTCTGGGCACACGCTCACATTCTGTTTTCCTGCTACTCCTGGATTTTCCACGCCGCTATTCACTTCAGAAGACAAGCATATTATCCATACTAGCATGATGAGTTGGAAAGAAGCCCTTAGAGTCCATCCAGATCACTTCACCTAGTTAGTGTTATACTCAGTGATGTTCTTTTCATCCAGTCTGTTCAAGCACTATTTTGAAGAGAACAACATAGTAGGAAGTGCAGCAAGTAAAACCTTCCACAGGTCCTGAACTCTTTTCCCTACTGACTTACTAGACACAGCATAAGTGATTTCTGCTGCTTTCTCAATATCTTATCTCTCAAGGAATGGTTAGAGTTTGAAGACTGCTAGTGAAAAACAGAGATTCATAAGAGATAAGGTACAATACACTGAGAGCACTTTTCTTATGATAAAATGAGATTCCTAATCACTCCATTTATAAACATATAAGATCTGTATGATTCGTTCTGTATGTCCTTCATTTTCATGCTTCAGGGGATGAGCTAGTTCTGAATTGAGAGAGTAAAATTTTGGAATCTCTTGCAAGGTTATGCCAGGAGGTGTCACTTTTAGACTCATGGAATAATTTAGGTTGGACAGGACCCTTGAAGGTCCAAACCCCACACTGAAGAGCAGGGCCTACTTCAGAGTTAAATCAGGTTACTCAGGGCCTCATCCCCACAAGCTCTGCATATTTCCAAGGACAGAGGCTGCACTGATATTTAAGACATTCAAAGACTTGCAAACCAGAGATCTGACAAGGATAGTGATTCTTATCTGTGACTGTAATAGCTCTAGGGAGATACTCACAGCCAAAATACCTAAACTCAGATTCTAATCTTCCTTTAGCTAAAAGGAAAGGTGAGAGTTTTGCAAAGGCTGATTTGAGAGAATCTATAGAAGAAGTTTTTCTCTTCTAATTAAGTAAGCTGTCTAGGGAAATAAGCCTACCAGCAAAATGTTTTAAATTAAGTGTACGTTTAGGAAGTGCAAATGTACAGCAAAGGACAAAAACCAATTTATTAAATATCAAGAAAACCTTGGGAAAATAACACCCTCGACTATCACTGTAGCACTACAAGTGTCTGGAGATGACACTGATGAACATATTTAGAAATGTCCTGAACAACACATTGCCCTCTCTGCCTCAAACAACAAAGCTAGTCACACACAACATAAACTGCAAAATGTGGCTGATCTGGGAGAGGTGGGCATGACCTGCAAGTTATCCTCCTATAAGCACTTTTACTAGAATGAAAGAAAATTGGACAAAGTAGAAGAAAAGGGAGATGAGAAAAATAAGGTACTTTTCTCTCTGCATTGAGAATCCATTCCATGCTTCAGAGAAGCACAGATTACAGGGCAAACATTTCTGTAGCCAGACTGCAACATGACTCTAGTTTATTATGGGTACGGTGCTCTTCTTTTTAATTATCAGTGCAACACACATTGTAGGCCTGTCAACCTTGACAGAATGTCTTTAATTACCTACCACATCAGAAACAGACCACCTAGGTTATTTCCAACACAAAGTAGTTAAGCTATAGCAGAATGATTCAGCACAGTTTAGTTGGATTTGAGGATTTACGCAGTAAAAACTTAACATCCAGGAAAGTATATTTCCTTTCATTCAGAAATTAGCTGCAGAAATGTTTTTAGTGCAACTCATTAGACAACATTTTCATTTTAACTAAAAAGATTCTGCTTTTTGCAGGAGGCTGCTAATTTTTTAACTCTGAGTTTAATTGAAAGCTCAGGTAATGGATACAACAGATCTCAAACTATATACTCAGATCAAGATACGATCAGAATCAGATTGAAGTAGAGTGCAGGTCTGACAAAACAGGAAAAAAATCAGTCAGAACAGTCAAGACTATGTTTTGAGGCTGAACCTTCTTCAGTTGTGCCACATTTATGTGATCCTGTAATGACGACTGGTGAGTCCAGGCCTGATGAGAGAAGATTAGAGGAGTTCCAGTCACACCACAGAATCACAGAATCACAGAATTTATAGGTTGGAAGAGACCTCAAGATCATCGAGTCCAACCTCTAACCTAACCCTAACAGTCCCCACTAAACCATATCCCTAAGCTCTACATCTAGACGTCTTTTAAAGACTTCCAGGGATGGTGACTCCACCACCTCCCTGGGCAGCCTGTTCCAGTGCCTGACAACCCTTTCAGTAAAGAAGTTCTTCCTAACATCTAACCTAAAAATCCCCTGGCGCAACTTAAGCCCATTCCCCCTCGTCCTGTCACCAGGCACGTGGGAGAACAGACCAACCCCCACCTCGCTACAGCCTCCTTTGAGGTATCTGTAGAGAGCTATAAGGTCGCCCCTGAGCCTCCTCTTCTCCAGGCTGAACAAGCCCAGCTCCTTCAGCCGCTCCTCGTAGGACTTGTTCTCCAGGCCCCTCACCAGCTTCGTCGCCCTTCTCTGGACCCGCTCAAGCACCTCCATGTCCTTCTTGTAGCGAGGGGCCCAAAACTGAACACAATACTCGAGGTGAGGCCTCACCAGAGCCGAGTACAGGGGGACAATCACTTCCCTAGCCCTGCTGGTCACACTGTTTCTTACACAAGCCAGGATGCCGTTGGCCTTCTTGGCCACCTGGGCACACTGCTGGCTCATGTTCAGCCGTCTGTCCACCATCACTCCCAGGTCCTTCTCCGCCTGGCAGCTCTCCAACCACTCATCTCCCAGCCTGTAGCTCTGCTTGGGGTTAAACGGCATCCACTTTTGGCAGAGAGCTTTGGGTAAGTGTTGCAAGAGAGATGTCAAAGCTCCAAAGGGAGCTTGAGGGGAGCCTTACAGCATAAGGGCTCTAAGCTGTATTACAGGTGTGAGCTATTCTTACAAGATCATAGTGAGGATAAGGATTAAAAAAGAAGTTAACCCTTCCCGTCCCTCTCCCCCATAAGTGCACAGTAAATAGTTTGAAGTTTTTTAAGCTGTTATTTAACTGTCAGCAAACAAGAACCACAGATACATACATGAATATTAGATAAGTTATTTGTACTACAGCAGCAGTACATTTGTCATTTTCTGGCAGAAATTGTTTCCCTTGTTCCTTGGACAATTCCAGCTAGCTGAGCAGACACCAGGCACCACCATCTCCTCACTGCCCACCATATCTCTGATTGAAATGATTTATTTTATTTTTTAAAGGAAGCCCACATTTGAAAACTATGAGGGCAGAGCAAGTTTAAGGACAGCAAAACGTCATAAAGCAGTTATGTTATGTTGTTTAAGTGGAAGGACTGCTATCGAGTCCACTAATACCAGCAGTATCCATGCCACTGAAAGAAAAAAAATACATGTAGAAAACTTTCCTATGTGGTTTTCTATATCAATCATCCCAGCTGTCATTTATTATTAGATTTTATTTAAAGGATAGCATAAGTGTTTGAATAGGCTAAGTGGAAGGAAGCAAAGCGTTATAGGATATTTTCATTTTTCAGACTTCTGATTGCAAAGTAATATATTTGTTTAACAGCCAAGACTGTCACAGAAGTCAAGCTAAACATTTTAGATTTTTTCTATGGGCTTCCAAATGGAAAGAAGGGCTTACAGCCAAGCAATGTGCTTGAAACACAACAAAGGATTGCTGGTAGCAATGCAAGATAAACTTTCCAGTTGTTTCTGGTTTTGGTTTGCAGCTTTTTCTTTTTTCTTTCTTCCTCCCTCTCCGCCCCCCCCCCCATTAACTCCCCTGGATGAAACACTATATTTGCACTTGCTATCTAGAGCCCTAGGGGTCAAATATTGCTTAGGTCACTCAGTAAGCATGACTGCACAGAAGTTCTTGTTTACGAACCTAGGGAACTGGGTCACCAAATGGCAGCATCATTTGGCACGGATGGAAGTCTGTGCTGGGGATGAGCTCCAGATGTCATAGGTCAGCCTCAGAGCTGCCTGAGAAGCTCACAGGGTATCTCTAGGCCTATCTTTGGCTGCTGTACTGGTTGTAGTGAATCAGGTTTCAGCAGAGCCAGGCATTTGAGGAGACCAGCAACCTATAGCTGAGGCTGTGTTTTCAAGTGTTCTTGGCAACATGTGGCTCTTGCTGTGAAACCAGGCAGATTTTCAAAAGAGCCCAGAATAGAGTCTAAAACAAGTTCCTGACAATCTGCTAGCTTCCCAAGGAAGAGAGTTTTTCTGAAAAGATTTGTAATCCCTTAGTCAGTCACCACCATCCACCAGAGAGGAGCCCAAATGTGCTTAGAAAAAAGTTAAAGGAAAGAGGTGGGGTTTCCAGAAGTTTTTCTAGCTTACACTCTGGAGAGAACTGATGACCTGTTAGGGATTATTCAGAATTCACTCCTTTCTGTTTTCTCCAATGGGTTCAGAAAACAGCAGATATGAGAAACTAACATACAGAATGGCAACAGCTTTCCCGACCTTTTCCTATTTTCTCTGTGAAATCTGTGCTCCCTAGTAGTTCCTTTAGTACTCAAGCTCTCCAGATGCGGAAGATCAGAGGAAGAAGGTGCTTCAGATCAATAAAAGCAAACTTACAAACAGGATAGTCTTCCAAGCAGTTGCCACTTCATTTTTGTGGTCATCTGTTGATGTATCCATCTGATATATTCATCTGAAATGTGTTAATACAAGGCTCACTAACAGCCTTTTTTTTTTTTTTTTTTTAAAGCAAAAACTCTATTGCATGTGCTTAGGTAGGAAGAAAGATGACAGCAGTGATGCTCCTTTGTTTTTCTGATTTGCATCTCAGTAGATTTGTGTCATATGGACACTGTTCATCCTCCTGCAAAAAATACATTTTTTTCATGTTATCTGGCATGACTGTCCTCAATCTCCCTGACTAAAATAACGTGAAAAACACAATCACAGTTTTACAGGTGCAGCTAGAAAAAGGCACCTAACAAAAAATACCAGGTTAAAAGACAGACTGAGCAGTTCAGAGAGGCTGCAAATAAGGTTGTTTCAGAGTTACAGTTCATTGGATTTGTTTAGAGAAAATGGATCTTATGTAGCAGATTTAAAACTTGTGGCTTAAATCAGAAGAAAAGTCTCAGGCTCTGTGTTCATCCCTTGCACCATTTAAAAAATGAAGTATTTTAAAATCCATTTTATATTCTTAATCCTCAGACCTCTTCAAAACATCCCACAGCAGAAAGAGGCAGCAATAACTTCAGGATTTCTGTGTCTATTTGGCAGCAAAGGAGATTTACCCTTTAAGCTCTAGCAGCATACCTATTCCACCATTAATTGCATAATGATTTTCCTGTGAATGCTATTCCACAGGAAAAACAGCATGTTTATATTTATTAATACTCTACCCTTAATTTTAGACAAAATTATCAAAAAAGGAACCAGCTAAAGTAAAGTTTACCTTACTGTTTCTTATAATTGTTAGCCATCTTTTCTGCCTCCTGCTAAAAGGTGGATTTTTTGATAGTCCATCCTCTGCATGTTCTAACTACAGTTACAAGTACCTCTCTTTTGTATGTATACAAGCCTAAAGCAATATATCTCAACATTGGGGATTGGATTTCCCTTTCTATTTACCACACCTAAGACGTACTGCTATACCACCTTCCCATTTTCACCTTCAAACCTCCTCCCTTTTTCAAACCTCCAGATAAATCAACCTTGCAGCATGCTCCAAAGGCCGCTAAACTTTGGTTCCAACAATTTTGCTGTAGCAGTAGGAGGAATGTAGTCTCCAAGGTTACAGGGACACAAGTAATTTAGGAATTTCAAGCAGCTCATTGAATTGCACAGAGATGATATGTTCCCTGCAGAAAGCAGGACTGTGAAAGCAGACAGACATTGTCTGCATTAACTGAAATCTTTGAGTGCTCTGCAGGGTCGGCCCCATTCAGCAATGCAGGCTGGTGGCCATGAAAGCCTGGGTTCCCACTGTGGGGTGTACGGACCTCTTGACTTGTGTGGATGGCAAAAAACAAAAACAAAAACAAACCAAACACGTTGCCATCCCCATCTGTGGGGTTCACAACTGCTTCTGAAAATCCAGACTCAGTTCTGACACTCATGATGCTGTAACTTGTTTCTGTCCTTGCAAGAGAGAATTTGAAATTAGATGCAGAAGCAAAGGGAACTAGCTCCTTGCTATTCCAGTCACACACAGGTCTCCTGTGTAAGGGATCAATAGTTTGATCATTTTCTCTGATGCATGCACTAGGGGCATGCTTAAAGACATATTTTGACCTTATCTCCATAAAATAGGGTGGAGACCAAATATCAGAATTAGTGTATATTCCTCCACAGAATGATCCAGGTAAAGGTCTGGTCGTGGTTACCCAGGCAACTGCCAACAGCACAGCCTGCCTCAAGCTCATTAGAAATACTTTATTTTTTATTTTTTTTTAAAAAAAGCATTCAGTCCTGGAGTCTGCACTGCTTCCAAGCAATTATATTCATATGGTGTATATATGCTGCAAAAATAGCTTCTTCATTTTCTGCCAGCCAAATTAACCATGAGAACAGAGCAGTTTAAGAATGTAATTATTATAGACTAATTTGGCAAACTACGCAGTCAGTATTACCTCAACCTGAGCAGCCCAGTCTCCTGGGATTTCACTAGCCTGAGGCTTATTACAAAGAGCAGGACAGATGAGAGCATGCACGAGGCAGGGAGGCAGGAAGAGTTCCTATGGAAGGGGCTTTTCTTTGATTTTCATTTTTTGCAGACACTACTGTAAACCTTCAGCGAAAGCTCAGCAAATTTTCTGTTTTGGGAAGGGGAAAGGATAATCACCCTCACAACTGGGAATAGGGAGTAAACATCATCAGGGCTTAAACAACTAGTTAATGATCTAGATCCCCACCTGAGTGACATTTTGAGGAGGAGTCTGTTAACATAAAATGGGACAGTCAGTGAATGCAAGGTATGACACACAGGTAACCATGTGAGAAAACAAACAAACAAACAAACAAACATATTTGCTGTTCTGGACCCTCAAATATTTAAGATGGAACAACTTCCACAGTCAGTTATTCAGACAGATCATATGAAGGTACATCACTCCCATTTTGGTCATGCTGGGCAGGGAGCAGTTCTGGTAGATGCCATCAACACAAACCAGAGCTGCATTCCTCTCCTGCAGCACAATGCTTTCAGGACCACTGCTGAGAGGTCCTGAAAGGATCATAGAGAAGAGTCTACCTTGTAGCCTCATTCCTTGTCAGGGTATTTGACAGTTTGTTCATGAGACTGAGCAGCAAAGGCAAAACTAGAATGACATTAGTAATGACAAAGGCAAAGAATGACATTGGCCAAAGGTCGCAGGCCATGGTTAGGCTACCCCGGGTGCAGGAGGGGATAAAACAGAAGCAAGGGATGTGTAACAGAAGCCTTTGGAGAGAGTGAGATTTAGTGCTTCTGCCCTGGAGCATCAGCAGAAGAATAACACATTTCAGCTAATTTCAGTTCCTCTATGATAAAAAGAAGTAATAAACTTTAAGGCAGAGAGACACCTAAGAACATGAAGCCATTCTTTAGATGAGGCTTGGAAGACAACAACATTGAAAACTATCAAAGCTATTGTTGGATGGCCCAAAGATAAAGACAAGTGTTTTCTGCTAGTAGGAGTGAAAAAAAGACACCTCAAGAAACACAGTGATCGTAAGTCAACATATACCATCCCAGAAGACAAGAATAGGCACAGCAGACAGGAAAGGTGAAAAATAGCTGTGGGGACTGTTAACCAGGGCACTGCCAGCTATTTCTCCACTTTTTGTGTGTGTCACCTGGCGTGACTGTCACAGAAGTTGGTTGCTGTTATCTTGACTAAAGACTCTTTCTCTATAGGAGATTTATCAAGGTGGACATTTTTATGAAATACCTTTAGAAAGAAAAAAAAAGACCTGTTTTATTATTTTTCACAAAGTGATGATAACTTGACAAGAACCTTTCAAAGTGTCTGACAGTGTATTCTGATATAACACACACATTACCTGTAAAACCTTTAATAAAAGATAATGTCTGTTAAAAGACATTAGTATAAATCCATAAGAAAAGCTTCATATTCTTTTTGGGGAAGAACCTGTTGTTTCCCGTTGAATGTTCTCAGTTGGCAATTGTTATTATATTTTTTGCCTTTCATGTATTATGAGCTAGGTGGAAAAAAAAAGTCTCTTGCATCAAAGAACAAATATAAAAATAGGTTTTAAAAGCCTTGTAAAGAGAATGCTTTGCAAAGCACATCAGATGCCATTCTAATATCCAAGTGAAGTAGAATTTATTAAACCACATCTACAGTTAGAAAAGAATGGTTCACTCTACAGGAAAAAGGTGAAAGCCCCCTAGCTGTTAACAAAGACAGTAAATAACTGTTGTCATCTGTATGTATATGAATGGTTACAAATGAATGGCTGTTATAAGTCCTGTGCACTAGCTAAATGTGCACACCTTGTTATTTTTTGTTACCTCTTTCCCATCAGCTTCTCAATGTTTTTTTCAGTTACGTTCTTCCCACAGACTATTTTGCACAGAACATACCTGGGTAACACTTGGATCTGAGGTAGAACTTTAATGGCTCAGAGAAGATGACTCCCACCTCTATGAAAAGCTGTTTCACACTGCTTTTCATGTCATGGCTGCACCCTCCCTCAGGCCAATTCCACTCACTTTGGAGATGGCTTTAGCTCTGCAACCTAACATCCTTTTGAACACAGAGGGTGAAGTTCAGCTGCCTTTCTGCAAAGCAGAAGGCTTTTATCATCTGGTACACTGTCTCTAGATCAGACACATGAATCAGGCCATTTATTTATGCATTTACTTCTGCTTGAACTTCAGCCATCACTGCCTGATCAACAAATGAAGAAATAATTGATTGGTGGGGTCAGATGAGAAATTATTTCATCAGCAGAAGAGTTTTATAGTATAAAGATGTTTGGGCCAATTCGAGAACAAGTACAGGAAGAGTGTAGGACGTGACTCTACCTTTATAACTGTATACAACATTACACATTTTACCATAACATAATGATGTTTTTAATCAGTACAGAAACATGCATTCAACTATATTGATATCTAGAATTTCCAGCCTTTTAAAGACAAGTTGCACAGCACACAGAACTATTAAAATTATGTCTTCATCTATGTCTCTTCAAGGCCTGAAGTCAGGTTTTTTAGTCAAAAAGCTACACTAAAATTTTCATGAAATCTTTTATTTATTAATTAAATCCTTCAAATCGATTTAAGGCTCTACAAAATAAAAGCCCACTGAACTTTCCATTTATTATTGCAGCCTAGCTCTGACCCATCCCTTCATATGACATAAGGACATAAGTGATTCATCTTGTCAAACCCCCGTTTAAAGGTTATGACAGCTTGCACAGGACATGATAGGACTTATAATGTCATCACTGACAAGGCTACAACCTTCACTTGTAGACATCTTATCAAATAGTCTCATTCTTGTTCAAATCTTGGCCTGAGTTACTTAAAATGACACTTCTCCATTGACAGTGACTGAGTCAGCCAGTAATTGCTGCCTAAAATAATACAAATTCATAAAAATAAATGATAGGAGATAGTTATTTTTAAAGTTTGGCTTGGTTCCTGAAATATCACTCGGTGACACAGAAGGATAACTCACACAAAGGGTGAACTAGCTAGAAAGCTGGAATGGATTGACTCACGGGATCGACAGTACAGCAAGAACTGACACGGGAGGCTGTGCTGCCTTTTCCCTCCTTCCAGCCACTGCTTTGCTCAGCTTTACACAAGACCTGTACAAACACACGTCGTGCAGGCCATAAACCTGCCAAAGTCTGCCAAACCATTGGAGGCCTTGAACTACTTGGTGAGGGAGACAGGAGATGAGATAGCATATTTCTGGGGTCAATCATGCCAGTTTCCATTTGCCCACCTGACCAGGATTTTAAAGGGAGGAGGAGGAGTTAAACATTTTAACTGTTAAGCATCTTTTCTCCAAAGAACAAAGTTGCAGCTACTGACACAGGTGTACTTTTAACAATACTCTGGTGTAGCACATGATAAAGTTAGACAAGGTGGATTTCTATCTCACAGGGACCATGAATGCCAAGTCAAACCCAGGTTTACAGCTGCACAAAGTACGTTATGCTAGCCAATTACATAAATGAACTTTTCATTACTGGTAGCCAGAGGCTTCGCATGTTCTCACATTAGCATACACCATAGGTCAATCAATGCTTCTGTGGAGAAATCACTGACCTGCAGGCACTCAGCTGGCCAGCCAGTTATTTTATAGCAACCATGACCCTTCAGAGCTACTGCTAACCCAGAGGGTGAAAGAAGTGCAGTCTTACAGAAGCTGAAGGAAACCAGAGACCATCAAAGCTGCTAGTGATGCTGAAGCTGACATTAGCTACAAGTCTGCATTTAGGCTGGGAAAGGCAGACTCCCTCAGGGGAGGCAGAGCGACACAGAAGGTACAAGTCTAGTCTTTGAAATGAAATGCTAAACACATTAATAAAGTTGCTGAGGAAAACTGATTGTTGGGAATAGGAAATTTGAAAAAAAGAAAAGAAAAAAGAGATCAGAAAGATCTGAAAAATAAAGACACAAAATATTAGCAAGAATTGACTTGGTTTCTTCTCACAGCTATTGACTCTAACATCATTTTTTAACTCTGGGTTCCCATTGCCAGCCCAGTTATTTTCCTGAAATAGTTCAATGGGGGAGAGAAGCAATGCATTTGTAATTAGAAGGTATTTATTAACACACATGAAAAAAAATAAGTTTATAAGATTTAGAGATGAGTATAGATTTCCTTTATCTTTTCTGTTCCCAAGGGGGTGATGAAATCATGAAAACACACACCTTTTTTTGTTAATGGCATCTTGTTCTCATGCATACCTCCTGGCAGCAGTGGGAAGGTCAGTGTAAAACTGATGTCTTCACTGGGTTTGGTCTGGGAGACCTTTTCTAGGTTTCATCCTGCCACAGGCTTGTGACATGACCTGCATCCCTTTGTCGTGTTTTTAAAGCTACCTATCTAGATTGTCAGATCTAGACATGACTTACTATTCCAAGTTTGCCAACAGGGACTAATAACAAATACGCTTATTGCAACCCTTCCCTTAAAATTATAGAATAAAAAAAAAATAAATAAAAAAACAAACAATTTAGCTAGTCATTAACTGCTGAGCATCTCTTCTAAGTTTATCATGACTTATAACACGATTCCTCCTTTTTGTTCTTCTTCCATGTATGGGCATCGCATTTTTTGTTTATGACAACTCTCCTATTAAAATGAGAGGTTTTCTGGATTACAGCTCTTGTTCTCTAGTGGTTTGAACATTTATCTAGCATGTTTCAGGGCAGCTCTGTTCTGATTACATCTCCCTTCTGAAGTTACATGGGATGTTTTTGAAACTGGTTTAACCATGCTTTACATTTGGTCTGCTCTCTATATTGGAAGACTTCACCTATGCTAACATACTCTTCTGAATCAATATTTTTGGTGGAAAGATTTTTGTCATGAAGCAGATCAGGCCCTTAAGCTAATTTTTCTATATTTGTTTAACCCTTGCTTACATCACTATACTGTTAAATTAGCAATTTGAGATCCCTAGAAATTCCAAGATAAGGCAAAGGGAGGCACTACTATACCTTTTATTACCAAGGAATATATAGAAATAGCATTTCACTTCAGCCACATAGAGTTATTGTCTCAGCTTTATACAGGACTCACCTACTTCAATGCTGGCTCTATGTTCTCTGATCTCTCATTACTGAGATCAACATGTCTTCTATGTGTTCATAGTCAGTGGGTTCAGCTCAGACAGGAGAACTTGACAAAAGAAACAAAGTAGTGTTCAAGCACTTCTGGCTATTTAAAAAGCATTTTTTCAGGTTCTCATGAGCCATGATGGACTGGTGTTAAGGTGCCCATTCATTTTTGTATCCTGTACTTACAAATGAGCAAAAATAATAATATTAAGTGATGAGACAAGACTATCCTTGTGGTCATACCATATGGTAGTCTATCTGACAAAAGATATGCCTTGCTTTGTACAAGAAGGAGACTGTATATGAGATGAAAATATAGCTGTTCCTGGAATAAAACTGTTTCTGTCCTTTTTTGATGTCTGAGATGCAAATTTGTTGTTTCATTCATGGCACAGCAAATCATTCTGAATGCCTTCAGTGCCAACTGGAAATGAGAAGACAATTTTTCTGCTAAGCAGTTGCTGTCCATGATTCCACCATCATTTAATTAATATTGTGTTATTACAGACAGCGTTACATTGCAATATCCAGAGATCACAGAGGGCTTCCTTTTTGTTCTCAGTAGCTCATTACATGCTTTGGCAACAGGGTACTGCATTTCTGTTAGTTATTCAAATGGGTATTTTTCTTCATTAATCAATTATTTAATCCATAAGCATGTGATATGCCAGGAAGGAGTTAAAGCTGAAAGATGGACAAATTTTGTACTATTGGTTCTGAAATGCTGCTTTGCTTGTACATGTGTGGCTCTGGCTTACAGCACTTGGTTTGACAGAAACTGAAACCCAAATATACAATAACAAACAATAAATCAAGGGCTAAAGTCAACAAAATCAGATATGTTCCAGTTTGCACTCCTACATTTACCTCTACTCTTCCCAGGCAGATCTACAGAACAAGTTGACTGACCTAGTTAAAACTGCCCAATTAGCTGAACAAATGACAGAATATTGAAGAAAGTGAAAAAAAGCAACACTCTTGGAAGGGAGCTGTCAGGGCCTCTGCTTGGGGTGGGGAGGATCATCCTAGCTATGACAAGACAAGGCCTAAATTCCTAATCTTGTTACACTTTCTTCCTGCAGATATAGGTAACATAACAAGGAGGTCAAAAGACTAATAGTGATAGGTGTATTATTTTCCTATGGATGAGACGGTTTTAACCAATACTCAAAGGAGAAAGCCAAACGCTTCTTTCTGATGTTATTATAAAATACGGTAGCTGGGAAACAAAAATAAAAACAGAGTTTATATTATTTTTTTCCACATTTTTCATTGAAAAAAATACTAATTTTCTCAGCAGTATACTTAAAAGCATTGTTTGCCAAATGGCAGTCTGTTAGGAAACAGGAAAGAGTTTCCTTCTGTGTTAGGAATACAAACACTTTTACCTTTCATTTCCCATTATTATACTCAAGGACATATAGTTGTCACCTAAAGATAGCAGAGGGCAATAATATGAAAATGAAGAAATAATAGTCATACAATTTGAATAAGGAGAATGGACCAAATTCTGTTATGCTGATTTTCTTTGACAGCAGTTCTACAAAGGCAGCAGAACACAGTGGACTTGCAGAATGCAAAGCAAAGCCTCTCTCAGCACGTCAGCCAAGTAAAGCCTTCCTGCTTGATTACTGCAACTATTTCAGTAGTCTTCAAATTTTCCAGGGGAAAAAAATTGAGGGAAAGCTTGATCATGACATATTAATTAATTCATTCAATGTAATTGGAGAACCTAACACTACTGAAGAAAGGGCAAGAAACTGAAAAGGAGTATTTACCATTCATAAATGTGTAGGCAAAGAAAATGAAACAGAAATAATTCAATGTCACTCAATCATGTCCAGTGGTCAAACAGTATGGCAAGATTTCCTTATTAACCAGGCACTAATGATATAGCATTTGCACGTGTGATTAACTGTTATTATAGTGAAAGGCTGTACAATATTCTCCCAGTGATAGTGTTGCCAAATGAACAATTATGAAGCAGTGTTTAGAGTCATTGCTTTTGACCAGCAATAAAAGTAGATCATATCTGCCAGGACAGTAATTCTTCAGCTCGAAACATGCTGCCAAGACTGGGGTCCCTCCAAATCTTTTCTATGTGGTTTGTACACGTGATGCTATTCGGGTATGGCTAATCCTACTCCTGTCTCTCCTACCTGTATCAACTTCTCTAATGCTGATGCAATGTGTGCCTTTTTTTTTTTTTTTTTTTTTTTTTAAACAATCAACGAGTCTGCAAGTAGAATGGATTTTTCTTGATAAAGAGGCTAAAACCAAATGAACTAGAGACTGGGTGTAAGTCCTTCCAGATGATACAAAGCTAGAAAACAGGTTATACATTTGAACTGTAGACTTATAGGTTGTTGCTCTGCAAATCCAAAAAATCAGATGCCCATGGGTGAGCAAATAAACATGCAAAGTCCATACCAGATACAGAGAACTAAGACTCCACGGTAAAAGTGCTTCAGGCTTCCTCCCAGCAGCAAAGTGTCAGATTTTGCAAAGGGTATGTACACACCAGGAGGGAAAAGGTCTTGCAGTGTGACTCCAGCAGTCATTGCTGCTTACACAGAGCTCCCTCTTCATGCACTGCTGGAGTAGCTGAAGGAGAAGCACCAGTGATTACATGCTTGAGATTAGTGGGTGCAATAGGGAAGCTATCCTTTACAAGGACAATGAATACCCTTCACCACTTAAGTTGTAGCATTTCTGGGATAAAGTCACTTTTTATTCTTCTTCCTTGTACATAATTAAGTTCTGTCTCATGTTTCTGGTTTCAGACTTTACCTTAAAGCAACAGAACAATGAGAAAAATGAGAACACGTAAGTGTGACTTAAGACAGGAGAAACCACTAACAAATGGCAGAAGTCTTGTTCCTGGTCCTCATTTCCCAGGAGAGAACTTTTCTGATGTGGGAGAGTGGTACAGAATGACACTGAATCCCACATTCTGGAATATTGCTACAGCAAAGTGGTAATGCAATCCTTAACTTCATGATTCTGTAATCCTTTCATTCAGTATTTAAAAGTAGGCTAAAAGAGTATTTTGCCAAGGCATGGGAACTCTTTTTAATTTAAAGTCTGCAAATTAAACTGAACTCCAGAACAAACAAGGTCATTATAATAATTATGAATGTTGAGCGAACTTCTCTATCCTCAGGCCGTTTGATGTGCGATTCCTCACATATACCTTAGGCATGATGTTCAATAAATTTGCTTCATGGGTAACCATTTCAGTCCTCTCTAAGGGTAAAATGTTATTATAAATTATAAATCAAGGTGGGTTTCAATAAATTTTTTTCCACTCTCCAAGATTTTAATATTGCCAGGCTTATCCCTTCACCTTTCTGTCAATTATGAAAATCAGCAGAAGGAGGAAAGTGTTGTTTATGTAATGAACATCTTTTAAGTACATAGAACCTATGTGGCATACAAATATTACAATACTTACAAATTCAATACATTCTGCAGACAATTGCTATATTAAATTAAATCACTAAACTCCATCTGCAGTCAAATTCTCCAGATACTTTGGGTCTCGGCATATCAAATAGCCTGCAGGTGTACAAATAAGCATTCATAGTCCATACCAGATGTCAATGTCTAATTACAATACATAATTTTAAAGGGTATGCTCTTAATGCTATTTGCATTTTGACAAAAGGACTGCCACTGTCTGTACAGCACGTTGCTGCTTTTCATTATCAGTATGCAACAAAAAGATTTATTGACAGAAACTGGTAAAAAATATTAAACTACTAAAATAACAACTTCTACACATAAATATAATGTATGGACTAAATTAGTTGCAAAGGTTGCCACTACTTTTTCAAATATCAAAAGGAGCTATGAGTTGCTGCTGTCTCTATCCTCCCTGGATATGAAAAATGCAAGACCAAATAGTACTTAAGTCATGCACATGATTATCATGGACAGTGGGAAAAAGAAACACATCAGTCATGCTCTATGTCTTATGAACTAGTCCTTTATGAAAATTCCGGTATTTAAAAGACTGAAAGCACTATATACATATATATATATATATGTATTTTAAAGAGAGCTGGTTTAACACAACATCAGTTAGCTCAGAACAGGACAAGCACTGTTAACTGTTTTTAGACGATGATGAGCAAACAGTGTAGCATACTCAAGAAATATAGTGTGATAGAAGAGTTCTCCATTCTTAATACAGGGAACCTAGTTACTCCCCCCAGCAACATTTTAGATTTCACTCATAATTTATTCTTGTAAACAAAATGAAACAAAACAACCTTAGAAATATAAAGGCCTTTGAGCAAGCATTGAACACTGAAATGTATAATAATTCCAGAAATACCCTCTTTTTTCATCTTGCAAAAAGACACCCTTGTTCCTACAGTCTACATGCTAATGAAAACTGCATTTGGAAATTGGTAGGACTGTAGCCTCAAGTGTCAATGTCGATATCAAAGACAAAACTAAATCTAAGATCCTGTCTCTGCAGCATAAGTAACTGACAAAAACATGTGCGTGACTAACTGAATGTAGGCTAAACACTGAGGGTGCTGAAGAGTAGCTATTCCATAAAGCAACAAGACCTAGTGGGACCGGGTATTCTATTTTCTCCCCTTCTATTTTGCAAGTCTCAGTCAGGATTTTCTATATTTTTATTCAATTATTTTAACCAGCTACAGAGATCAGTGGAAACAAATAGATAAAGAAACACAAACCTGATGTATATATTTTTTTCAATTATTTTAGAGTTCAGACAATTTAACTACCCTTATTTTCAGAGTTTAATTCAGTTACAGTGCTGAGACTCATGCATTCACATTCAATGGGGGATGACTTGGACTGACGTAAATACATTTTTTCTGGCTGTACCAACGAGTTTGTTTTAATCCACGGTACATTTCATCTGGAGAGAAGAAACTCTGTTACCAGTCTTAGAAGTTTATCATGAGGCACAGCATGAGTGGTTTGAAAACATCCCCCAGATCTGTGTAATTCCAGGGGAAAAAAAAAAAAAAAGCTCCACAAATAAAGAAAAAACATTACAAAACCGTGAAAAGTCATTAGGCCAAAAAAAAAAAAAAAAAAAAAAGACAAACACCAATGCTTTTTTTTTTTTTTTTTTGACATGGAAGCTGTTTAAAAGTTGTCTCCAGTTGAAAAAACGACAATCAACAGCAAATTGATGAGGCAGATTCAATACAAAATGCAGTTATGGTGTTAAGTTTTGTATAAAAGCTGCTCCTTTGTGCAGTAAAAACGACTATAGTATGAAGACGAATGAATAATGTTTACACTAGTAAGATTAAAAGCAATTATCTAAAGGCAATATGGTGGCATAGAATGGATTCTGGCTTCTTGCCACCATGAGCAAGAATGGAGTTCATCCAAATAATAATAATAATTGTACAGACTTTTTTTTTTTTCCCAGTGGAGTGGAACTTTCCATTCCTATTCACACATCAAGAACTGGGACAATGAGCATTTGAGAAAAGTCATCTTTTTTTCCTCTTGGAAAACATGCATGCACTTACACAAGTAAAGGACAGGTTTCGCATCAGCCAAAAATGAATGCAAGCATTTCTGCAGTCCTGTTTACGAGGCTAATAATTCTTGGCATTGTATTTCTACTGCATAAATGAATAAATGGTGACAAGTGGTAATAGAACATGCCACCATGATCTGACTGGTAGAAGGTCTATGAAGGCAAATCTAAAGAGTTCTCTGCAGACTACCTTTTTCAAAAACTAATTTCTTGCTTATAAATTAGAACCACGGGTCATTAAGTTTTCTGCGCTAAACATAATGCTACCCAACTAGTCAACCAAGGCAATGAGCCATAAAGGACAAGCTGCATTATATATTTTGCTAATTTCAGTCTGGAAAACAAGAGAAACCTTGCTGACTAGCAGTGATTTTGTTTTGTATTGATCTGCAGTCATGTAATCCAGCTATGACATTGAAGGGAATGTTCCTTGTTACTTCAAAAAGGAAAATCTCCACATTTTTCTGTGCAGATAACCTTACATCCGTTTTACCCTGTCCTCGTTTCATCATGGACTTATGTGCATTATTGAATGTACTTGTTCCAGCTGAGATAATTTTCTTCCCAGTAGCTAGATATGGTGCTGTGTTTTGGATTTAGGATGAGAGTAATGCTGATAACACACCCATGTTTAAGCTGTTGCAGTGTCCCAAAAAACTGAGGACATTTCAGCTCCTCCTTCTTCCCTGCCAGTGAGGAGGCTGGAAGCACACCAGGAGCTGGGAGGGGACAGGACCAGGACAGCTGGCCCAGGCTGCCCCCAGGGACATCCCGTACTATGTGGCATCATGTGGGACAGTAAAACTGGGGGGGAGCTGGGGTGATGCGGTGGCTGCTGCTCAGGCTCTGGCTGGGCATCAGTCAGTGGGAAGTGAGCAATTGCTTTGTGCATTGCTTGGTTTGTATTTTTATTTGTCATAATTATTATTTTCCCTTCTTTTTCTGTCCTATTGAACTGTCTTTATCTCAGCTCATGAGTTTTACCTTTTTTTGGGTCTTGATTCTCTCTCCCACCCTACTGCTGGGAGGGGGGAGTGAGTGAAGGGTCGCATGGTGCTTAGCTGCCTGCCAGGTTAAATCACAGCACTGAAGTACCAGGTACCCATCTGAAGGACTGCAAACACTCCGGGAAAATGAATGTGTAATGATAAGAAAAAATTTGTAGCCTTATTTGAACCTCTTTGCAACCCTGTATCTCTTCCTTTTCAGAATATATTCTAACTCTTATTCTGCCTACAAAAGTCCTGAACTTCCTTTCTATGTAACCCTTTGCTAAGTCAAGCTTTGCTTGCAGTTTTTCAATAGTTACTCTGGCATTTACTTTTCCTTTTAACTGCTTTCCTCACCATGACATGACAACCTCATTCCTACCTCCTTACCCAAGGGACATGCCCAAGGTGTCTATCACAGAGACTTGAGTTCTGTTCCATACTGTGCTAAACATTTCTTTACTGTCAGGTGATGGATAAAACACACTTTGTATTTTTCTAAAATCCTGTATCCATCATCACTTTCTCTAAACTGAATTATTTATTAAAGTAGAACAACATGAGCACTATGACAAGTTTTTTGAGGAACTAAGTTAACTATAAATTTTTAGTATGCCTGAGGGCTTCCAAACTTTTTTTTTTTTTTTAGGGGTCAGCATCATTAGTTTATTTTATTTTATTTTTTTCCTCCTGACAGCAAAATATTCATCTACATTTAAAATTTCTATGACAGTTTAAAAATATTTTACAGTATTGATTTTTAAAGGGTCATTCTGAGCACATTCAATTATAATATTCCAAATCCTACCTTGTTAGTGTTTTTTTTTTTTTTTTTTTTTTTTTTTAAAAATGAGGACATCTTGACATAGTATACAAATTACAGGCTTGTCTAGTCTCCATCCTACATCAAGTTATGTTGAAAAAGACAATAAATTCTTAAAAAAGTTGCCACACAGACTGTGACAGAAGGCGGCAGAAGAAATTGTTTGTTGTGGTAATTTACTTGAACAGGAGAGTGAATAAAGTTTTGTTTCAGACAGTGTTTCTCTGTACAAGGTGTTCCAAAGTGAATTATGAATTACTGGGTTATAAAGCAGCCTGACAGAGGAGATACTGTGAACTGGAAGATATATTATAAAGGCTCCAAAATGTTTTGAAAACTAGACATGGGAAGCTAGCTGCAAAATTGGAAATGCTCAGCTTGAAATGGAAAATGAGAAAAAATTGTGGAAAGCATTAGTGAAGAACTACAACAGGGCTTGTTGGATGAAGGGTCATCTAAATGTCAGTGTAGGAATGGAAGAGGAATTTTAAGTTTTAATATTTGCCTAATTACCCCATTATGTTGACTGATATACCATATTCAATTGAACCATCAGACCTTGAATAAATACCATTAGGTTTACAACATTTGCCTTGAAGTAATGCCAAGAGGTTCATCAGTCTTGGTCTGTCATGGGAGACCATAGTGCAACTGCTTACTCTAACCTGACCACAGAGAAATAGATTAAGTAACACTTACTGCAAGTCTGCAGCTAACCTCAGGTAGCTTACTTTTGCCAGAAAATAATCATTATATATATTAATAATAATAGTAGTGTATTGTCAATCAAAACTGAGGTCCCTTAGATTTCGGAAGGCTATAAAAAGTTTTTTTTTTTTTTTTTTTTTTTTTTTTTTTTCTACTCCTTCTGGAAAGGAAAGAAAAAGTGGTATGTTAATGTATGTCAGTACACACATGCAATCTCTCACACTATTTTAACCTGTATTTTGATAATTTTTCTCTTCCAGGCCTAAAAAGATAAAAGGGAAAGCTTGTATTCACACATTTGAGATGTGACCATGTACTGTAGCCCATGTACTGTAGCCCCAAACTGAAAGCATCTCTGTCTTCTTTTGAATAACCAATCCCAGAGATCTCACCATGACAAAAATCAGCTCTAATCTCCCTGATCATGCAGTAGTAGGCATGGACAAGACACAAGAACAGCCTCCTACTCAGCAACAAGAATCCCCCACCACAAACTCAAATCTTTCCCCACTGCCTTTCCCAAGCTCCCATGGCGGGGCCAAAGCAGCAGCCAAGCACACCTTTCAGTTTGTGGTCTGGAGTTAGGACTTGAAGTGTAAGGTCTGCCTCCCTAGCCAGCTCCACAGTGCGTGGACTATGTCATGAAAACAGAGGCTGAAAAATCATTAACAAGACATATCACATGACAACAGATTTAAGTAGTTCTGAAAGTTAATTTAGTCCACTTTTAGAGCCCCAAATGCATGTTAAGCTATAAACAAATAATGCACTAAAATAAAAAAGAATCTTATTTAATAAGAAAATGTGATGAAACATAAAAAATATTCATCAGAATTTGTTTGTATAAAGGAGGAAGAATTTCCATCTTAGCTTCCATGAATTGGACTTCCAGTATTAAAAAACCTTTATTTGCTTTTAATAAGACATACAATAAGATTGTAAATGGAAAACATCTTGCAGAAGGGGAACTTTTCTTTCTGTGTGATCAAAGTGGTTGAAACAGTGATTTAAGAACTACAAGATTTTATAGCTGTAACTGAAACAAGCTGTCAAATGTGAAGGCTATTTTAGGGAGATATTATTAATTAATAATCTAAATGGATGTATGGGGTGTTTCACTACCCTATCTTTGTTGTAAGAAAACAGAAATGCAAAGAGTATCCCTGATATCTTTTGTTGCAAAGTACTGTTCCCTTTGTAATCAGCATTTTATAAAATAAGTACAGATATTTTATCAAGCACCCAAAGAAGAATAAATAAGTTGACCTGAAAAAACATCTCTGCAATACAAGGAGGAGCTAGCTGAGAACACTGCATTGCAACAAATTTTTCCTTAAAAAATATATATATATATCTAGAAATGCTTCTTTCAAAACACCACGGTTTTGTTTTCAAGAATAAAGTTTTGGTAAGTGAAAGACTAACAAACATTTAAAACATCATCTGACAGGCTCTTATTTACAGAAATTAAATATCAATTGCAAAGTGAATTTATTTTTTTTTTAAAAAATCACAATACTCACCATTCCAGAGACAATAAAATCCATAGCTGATGTTCCCCTGCTGAATCCCACTGCCTAACACTGAATGAAAGTATTTTATTTTCCTTAAAAAAAAATAAGTGTATTGTTCATAGTTAAGTCCACAGAAACAAACAGGACCATGAACTCAGAGTGGAAATATAAGAGAAGAAATTTTACAGTTAAGCAGCATTTCCCGCCTTCAACTTCCAAACATTACTAGAGAAAGTATTTAAAAACTTGCAATGACTCAGAGTTTGCTAGTGTCTTTTAAGTTTTTCTAGCTGGGATCTTACTATTATGGTCTCAGACAATCAATATTTTGGGAACAGTTTTCTGGTTAATAAGCTGAGAAGCACCTGCACGTTCTTTAAGTTCTCTAGGGTGATTTAAGTACTCTTTAGTCCTAGGACATACAAAAAAAAAAAAAAAAAAAAAAAAAGGCTCCCAAAATAATTGTCTCACTTTAAGAATCAACATTTGCTTGAATAGATAGCAGCAGCGAACTATCAGACTTGGTAACTTTTTCTTACTGAAGTCAGCAGAGCATCATAGTCTCAAATATGAATGGTGTCAGACATGCCAATGTGGCTTTGTGGTTTGCCTACTTATTATTTTGTCTGCAGACATAAGTTCACTCAACCCATATTTTGAGCTGACTAGATGCGAATCAACTCCAAAGCAGAAAGCTGTGCATCTGTGGTTAAAAGCACTGAGCCTGAGCTAATGAGCCCCTTTGAGACATGAGATTTAATGACCTGGACTCAGTGCCTGCTAACATGGCTGTGATGCAGCCTCCGCCTCAGACAGGACTCGTGTTGAGTTGTATGCCAGCCAGGACATACCAGCAACTTCTTATGAACCTGTGCCATTGATTTCATAGAGGAAAAAGTCCCAAATTACAATAGGTACTTTGATAATTTTACTCACATATCCTAGCTGAAGACTGATTGAAAACTGGCAGATCTTGCAGTCGTGATTCAGCAGGTCACATCCCCGAGCACTCTGCCCAGCTCTTCTGCCACCTCTCCTCAACACTGAACACATGTCTGTGCCCACACCTCCAGTGCCTTGGGGCACCGGCTTAGGGCTTGGCTCCAACCAGGAAACTGCTCTGGGACAGCATCAATGAGCCTCCCTTCTGACTCCTTTACCCTCCAGTGACCCAGAGCTGAGGTTAGAAGCCTTTAAAACTGCTGTAACAGAAATCACTAACACTCATCTATCAAGAATGACTGCACAATCATGTGCAGTAGTAGGATAAATAGGTTGGTGTTTAAATTATGTATGGCTTACTTGGTTGCTGTGGACAGCACTGAGATTTCAACTGTGTTCAGGAACTGGACCTTCAGAAACCACCCCACTCCTTGAAGAGATTCACAGGTAGCAAAGGCAGAAATTAGGGACAAACGGACTGGACTTTAAAGTAAATAAACAAATAGCTTTTCACATCAAGCATGAACGCCCTCAGCTACCAAAAGCTTCAGTTACAGAGAGGTAGAAAGCTTGGCTGAGAGGATCTTCAGGTAGCTTCAAGTTAAAACAGAAGCTGGTGGCAGCTTCCATTGTAGTCTTAATTGGCTTGTGAGAGACCAGTGTTACGGCAGGGGTCTGGGGCAGCTTTTCCTGCTCCCTTCTTCTGCTTCTCTTGTCTTTGCTCTTTGGTTGGTTGGTTTTGGTTCTGCAGTGTGGGATGAAAGAGGGTATCTTCAGTCTTAAAGAAAGGGTTTTAATAAGAATTAGATAGTCTGAAGAAGATATTGGCTCTATTACCAGAGAAGGCAAACTCTTTTTTATACTACAAAATGATTATTTAGCAATTGCCATGGAATTTAAGGTGAAAAGCCACAGATCAGTTCTAGAGTGGTAGTAATCAATAAGCCTTTGCTTGGGAGCTGTATTCTCTCTCTTTCAGCGCTACCATATAGACCAGAAACAAGAACCTTCTGATCTCATTGAATTGATTTCATTGAGCTTTTAACTGTGAATCAGAATGTAAGGAAAAAATCCAACTGCAAGGAGACAGTTTGAAAGTGCTTTTGCAGGAAACTATTTCATGACTTTTACTAGGCATATGAAATGCACAATTTTCTCAGAAGACCCTCTTACCTCACTTAAGACCAAAAAAGCTAGGAAGAATAATTTTTGAATACTATTTCCTCTGACAAGCTCTTTTTTATAAAAAATTATCTTCTCTTTCTTCCTGTTGACTACTTCCCAGTGTTGGAAACAGTAAAACAACAGCAAGTGCAACACAGGCACTATTTCAACCTATCTTGCTTCAAGCTCCTGGGCACAAACCATGGCAGCTTCAATACTAATGTTGCTCTAAGACAGTACAGAGCCAAAAATATTTTTTTCTCCCATTAACAGGAAAGGATATTCACAAGTTGCTGCTAACCAAAATAGCAAAGCAAATAAAACACACCATACAAGAACTTTAGGTATTTGTCCTTTTATTTAGTCTTTGGGGTACAAAAACCATTAAACAACTCAAAATAGTATGGCCTATCAGCACAGAATGTGAAGGATGCTCTTCTAGAAAAGTCAGTCCTCAGGGTCAGATTGCACTACCAAAGACTTCTTAAATATTTTATTAAACTCAACATTAACCTGACTGTTTTGTCTGCTATTGCCTTCATCACTCTCAACAACATGCTCACAATAAGCAGTAACAAAAAATTCAGACTAGACTTCTGCTACAATACTGCTATTCCTCATAAATTTAGTCAAAACATGAAGTTTTTTTTTTTTTTTTTTTTTTTTTCCTTACAGATCCTGTGTCTCATGTGTTTATCATATTACAAAGTGAGGGAAAATACTCCTCTTTTCCCAAGTGGTTTTACTTTGACAGCACTTTCTACTCAGCCAACATCATTGCTTTTCTTGTATTCTCACTTTTTGTGTCTACATCAATTTATTTAATTTCCTGGCACCATCATACCACTTGTGGGAGTAAAATAGCTGTTGCATCACCTACGTTTTCTCTCAGGTCAGGGAAAAATATTGTCCAAGATGCCAGCTGCTGGTCAACCACAGCAGATGCAAGAGAGGGAGAATGAAGAAAAAGAGACCACTGTAGAGAAGACCTACATGTTCCCATTTCTCTCCCAGAGTGGCCTGACACAGGAACACAGAATAGATACAATCCCAAAAGATGTCAAAGAGGAGCAGTTTTAAGGCACATACAGTAACCTGATCTTCCAATAAGAATAAGCTTATGTTTGATAGGAAGTCATGTTAATTTATTTCCTGCTTGCTTTCATTTTTCAACAAAACAAATTTAACTCCACATACCTTGAAAAAGGTGAACAGTTTAATTAATGCTTGTGAATGATTGAGAGCTTCTGACAAGACACCATGCAAGTACAAAGAGCAAATGAACAACTGTAAGTCAAATAATAAAGGCTGTGATCCTGCAAAACTACAATAAGAACACCTTCAGCTTCTGTACCTATTTGATTTACGTACTTTAACAAGTATTTAAGGTCAAATTTCCAGCTGCGAGTAATATCTCTTTTCCCCAAAGGTGGCTGAAAGTAGTGATTCATGTCCTTCAAGTGCTTTGATACAAGCTTACTCAATGTGCCAAAAGGCTAATTAAGAAAGAAGAGGTGCATGCACTTAATAGGATATTTGGCCTTAATATTTGCAACTCTTGCCAACTCCCTTCTTTAAAATCAGAAAAAAAATTCTGACTAGAAATCAGAGAGGAGTTTGGCCTGATACCATATATGCACACACACACAGATGCCCAGACTCTACTGGCCACACTGCTCAGAAAGCTGCAGAACTCCCCAAACCAATGTCTGGCTAATTAAATTCCAGACAAGATAGAAAATTACCGTATTAGCTCCCTACTCTCTGCATTGGCTGCTTTTATAAGCAATTCCTAATAGAATTGCTTACCTGCCTTTTGGTAAAGTAACATATTAAGTTGGTAAAAAGGGATAATGAGGAGCACCCACCTAAGCACATTTTACTTTACAAACAGCAAGCTGTACATGTCATATGGAAAGAGCACTTCTTAGGATAGCAGTAAATCATCTTCCAAGGGATGCTTATAAAGAAGTGATTCACTGCACATGGAGGGAGGACAAGATGCAGAAGGACAAAGCACAGGGATTATGGCTTGGGAAAAAGACTCCATCCTTACCTGCTCCCTAATATCTCTTCAGTAAGTGTTAGCAGTTTGCTGTCTAATCTGGAATACCCTATTTACAAGTTTCCTGCAAGACTCAAATCCACAAGTTAAATTTAAATAAGAAGCTGTAAAATTGTTTTAGTGTGACAGTAACATTAACACTACCCAGTCTATGCAAGTATTATCTTCATGAATTTCTGCTTTTTAAATGCATTTTTAACTATTCCAGGCTAAAATATGCATGCTGCATGCTCAGGCAAACCTCCAGCTGCATAGAAATGAAATATTACTGAAAGAGGTTGTTTACAGGAGCCGTCTGGAGCAGCTAATACATATTATAATATGCTAAGCTCTGATAGTCCCATATCAGTTGCAATTACTTAAAAATGCAGTAGCTTTGAGATTGAGGCAAATTAAATTCTCTTTATCCATGAAGTAACTAAAACAATGGGCAGAGAAATAAAGGAATACCTGTGGTAAAAGGTAACAACTGGTAACAGACAGACTGCAGGCAGGAAAATATACTTGTTGACAGCGCCCTGGAGAATGCTTAAGAAAACACCCAGTTTTGTTTAATTGTTTCTTAATTACATTGTTTCATCCAGGCACATAAACTCTATTAAACCAATAAAAACAGTCTCCTTGGATTTACTCATTACATAAAGTTTATTTCAAAATGAGACTCTGGGTACCTAGCAAAGGCTCTAAACTTGCCTAAAGAATGTCTCTGAGAACTGAATAGACAAGCACTAACCCAACATGTACATGAGTGGAGAGAGAGGTGCAGCTCTGCACCTCTGAACAACTCGGACCACTCAATCAGGTTGTCTACACATATAATTAAATGCTTACCGAAAGCAAGAATTGAGGCAGAAAAATGGTGTTGATTGGTTTGCTTACAGTGATGCTGCACAGAACTCAAGGCAGGAATAAATGCATCACCTCCCAGGAACAAACAGCATTTGTCATTCAGCAAATTTAAGGCTTGTACTCTCTGCTTAATTATGTAGAGTACCAGAAAAATGTCACCTTTGTTAGCCCTTGCAAGTGGCTAACAAAAACAAGTGGCAAAAAAACAAAAAACAAACAAACAAAAAAAACTGGTTTACTTTCAATTTTGTATTTGGAGGAAAAACTACTCAAAGCATGCTCCCAGAGTTATTCAGACCACTCAGAATTAGATAACCTCAAATTAGGGCACTTGCATAGAGAGACTTGCCTGCGAGCTTTCAGAGAAAAATCTGCCAAAGTACAGAATAACTTGAAGGCCTTTGTAATCAGAGGTGTGGGAGGGCAGGAGAGTGAGCACTGGCTGAGGAGCACAAGCTGAGGAAATGAGAAGAGGCAATTCCCAAAACAACATTATCTCAATATTGGCACATCTCTGAAATAGGAAGAAAGTTTTTCAGCAGAAAATATAAATGTGTATGCTTATTAATGAACAAATCAAACCTCATTCTTCAGTAGAGCCCAGAGGTCTCCATTATAAAATATAATAGCAGCAATCTGACAAGATTAGCTTTGATTCAGAACAGTAACGGGTGTAGAGACCACGGGGTATAAGGTCTTGGTCCGTCAAATACAGGGGACAGAGACTTACAAAAGGATATGGCTATTAGTAACATTAAATAATTTAGAAAATGGTTGTTGGGGTCAGGAATCTTTGTAGCCCCTGCCCTACAGCTTTACTATCTGCATTAACCAGTGCTCCATGGCTCAGAAGCTTAAAACCCATATAAGATTTGCAAGAAACACTACCCACAAAACATGGGAAGAACAATCGGCTGTGCTAGTGGTCAGTTTTAGGCCTCAAAAATGCAACAATATTCAAATATTGGTACATGTTCCTAGTCCACACCACCCTAATCCTCCTGAAATTACCATATAAATAAAGTGTCACCATGGATTTAGCCAGTTAGTGATCACCTGCAGGTAAACCTCATTACTGGTTACATTAATAGGAAGACTGCAAAGAGATAAGAGAAATAAAAAGGAGAATAGAGTCTCCCGTGATACTGTAAAACCAGTATTTAAAATGAACCTTTCAGAAATCTTATCTTAATATCATTGCAGAGATGGACAAAATACGGCATTAATGTACTTATCTTTCTGAAGCAAGTTACCATTAGCCATCACAACCACTACCCCACCCCACAACCTATACCCACAGACAAGCCTGACAGAGATTGATTTTTCAACTTGCCTAATTGGCCCGAGGATATAGGAAATTAACTGGCTCCTTCTCTGCCTAAGCTAGCAGCTTTTCGTTTTGCGAGAAACAGAAAGCGAGTAAGATTACATATTACTTATTGTTATATCAATTTCCTTGCTAGAAGAGATTAGAGATAGCTTTCTTTGATGGGTAATTATTTCATTTGCAGAGACGCTTACAGTTTTTGTTCTGTTTGTTTGATACAGTTTGCTTTATTTAATTTCTAAAAGCTTTTTTTTTTTTTTTTTTTTTTTTTTTTTTTTAAAGACTGGTATTAGGGAGATTATTTCTCTGGAATGGGGAATGGTAAAGAATGATTCAACATCCTCACAGAGGTAAATGCAAACACATCACTGCTCTTCTCAAAGCTGACACAATAGCCCTGCAATGAAATAGCTGAGGGCAAAAGAATATGCAGAGTGCCGACACACCAGCATTACTAACATACCATGCATTCTTATGAACTCTTTTTTTTAGACTTGGCAAAAAGTCCATTTTGCATTATTTTTTTCCCTAAAAATTCATCTTTCAGTTCTTGATCTAGAATCAGAAGGCAACCTCTGTGAAACACTGCTCTGAGTGCCCCCACCATAAAGCACTTTCCTGTGGCTGTCTCCCAGTTAGACTTGGTGCCTAACACAGGGACTGAACGTACCCTGCAGCCTTTGCATCAGTGGGGTCTCTTACTCTCCACCTTCCAACCACGCCCCCTCAATTAAAAAAAAAAAAAAGCCAAATTTACCTGAAGCTATTTCAGATGATACTGGAATACGAACAGGACAATAGCCGACACACAAAAATGCATGAGCTCCCTTCCTTAACTACTTCCCAAACCAGATTTTCTTTAAAATATGAACCAGATATAAAGCTCAAAAAAAATTCCCAGTGCAGTATTCTCTTCTTGTTTTGTTAACAAAAAGATTAAATTTCTTTTCATGCCTCTATGAGAATTCTATCATTTTCATATTTAAACTTCTATATTGCTTCTCTGAATCTCCCTGGAAAGATCTCTTCTACAGTCTTCCATGAAGTACTACCAATATTAGTATTCTGCTAATTCAGTTCCTCTGCTTCACAGCCACACAGCAGAGTACCTTAACGTAACCGTATTGTCTGCTATCTACAGCAATAAAGATGATCTTTTCTGAACCCCCTCACATATTGGCAGTCTGTGGTTTAACAGATTACTTTTTGGAGAAGTCTAAGTATGCATCTTAAATGTAAAACAGAAATATTAGCCTCAAAAGTCATCAAGGCAAGTTTTCTGTATTAAATCTGAAAGTTTATACTTCATTTCTTTCCAATATAGATTACGTGTCACTCAAAAAGTCTCAATTCTGTCTCTTCGATAACCTGAGTGATTTTAAAGACCCTAGAAATATTAAAAAGTCAAATCAGCAATGCTTATTAATGTTGCTTTTTGTATTCCAGAATTCTGCAGTAATGTTTACTGTTTCAAGGGGAGCTTATAATTATGCAAATTGCTAAGCAGTCTGCATAATGTACAACATGTCTGGGTTCACTGACTAGAAGCTGAGATACATTTCTTTAATGCTGCCTGTATGCTATGCAATTCAGTTTGCATTTCTCACGCTCCATGGCTCTGTACCTGTTTCCAGCAGTATCCCTTGTGTTTCAGAATTTATATGCAACCTCTGTACCTTTGCAGACATTTGGCTTTCAGAAATAATCTAAATAATTTATGTATGCCAACTTAACATTTTGCAAAGCAAAGCTACATTTTGATAGCCCCGTGGTTGTTGAATCCTAGTGAAGACTTCCACTTTTTTTCATTATAATCTTAGTTGTTGTCATCATAGTTATAACTTAAACGTTGTGAAAGCTGTTCTAAGCTGCACATGACACTTTATTAAAAACAAACAAAAAAACCCATTTCTGTTAAATGTACTCTACTACTTTAAATACAGTATACCTCTTTCATATCAGAAACGTCAGGTCTGCAGTCAGTAATAGGCTGTTTACTGATCCTGTTTTCAAATGTGTCCGTCATTCTGACCTTGCTTGTACAGGACACTTCTGAATGGATGTGTGAGTGCTGATCCTGGTGTCTGATCATAGTACCTGGTGCCAGAACAGTAACAGAATATTTAAAACTGAGGTGTGCTGAAAGGCCCCCAGACCTCCATCATTCTGTTGAAATATTCTACTCTGTGTGAAAGTCTGATCCACTCAATTGCCTTCTTAAAATACCATCTAGGCAATGGCCAGACCCATGAAAGCCAAACTAAAGTGACTAAGTATCCTTACAGACAAGTGCAGGCAGTTATCTAGCTCATGTGGTGTTCCCAGCTATGACTGGCTGTCACAGACTCGTGAATCCTCCATCCTATAGTGTTGCTCATAAGTCAGGTTCCCTTGGCTTCGAGACAAAGATCAGCTTTTGGCTGTAGACCAAGACCCAGCTAAACACCCCAGACTCACACTGTCAGCCCTGCTCCAGCACTAAATTTCTCACCATACCCCAGGGTCACCTCAAAGGAAGGGGCCGGGGAATAAAATGACAGAAGTAGCATCAAGTTAAGCATGGAAACAGCTGGAAAATTCTACTCCATTCAACATCTGCTGCTTGTTGCAGTAGCCAAATTGTGCTTGCTTGGGATTTGCCAGTGCTGGCCAGCAAAGCAGGGTTTCCTATTATAATTTTAATAGCAGCCTCTCAGGATTGGAGTCAAACACCGGTTTGTGCCCTGTCTGCTTACATCCCCCCCTGCCCTGTGCCATAACTGCATAATTTTAGGAGGTGATTAATTAGACCAATTATTAACTTTGGCCCAGCCTCAGGGTATGAACCATGCTATGCAAACTGATAGGCTCAAAACCACAGAAGGTCTTTGACTCAACTCTGGTAATGCTTTTATATGATCTCTGTGGGACAGCAATGCTCAATTAACTTATATTACTGTCTACAAACTTAATAGAGTTTTTATAGCTGGAAGAAAGAAATCTGTGGCTTTTTTTTTTTTTTTTTTTTTTTTTTTCAAGCTTCCATGATTTGGATTAGCTGAAAAGGGCTTTTGTCCTGCTGGTACAAGTCTACAGCGGGTTACACTAAGTAAGTGTAGGTCTAGGCATGGGAGAGGCCATGCAATGGCTGTCTTATTTTCCCTATCCTTCTCAGCAGTCAGTATGAAACCCTGTCTTATGAACTGTTTCTGCAAGAGAGTATTGAACCCACACCCACCCTTTGAAATAAAAGCAGAAAATCTGAAGATATTTTTTCCACCTTGTATCTGCTTTCCACATTAGTTATTTTTCATCTACTGTTCAACTGAAAAAGGATTTTATAATTTTCTTATATCCACTTATTTAAAAAAAAAAAAAAAAGTATTTCTTTCAGCACTTTCTAAGCTCCCTTGTGTAATTACATGAGGAATATAAACCATTCTTCCTTCAGGGAATAAGCCAGCTCATGCAGTTAAGAAATTTTCCTTAGAGACTGATAATTTCATAATTAATCACTACAGGATTTATTGCACCTTCTAGCTATTGCGGGAGAAAAGATATTCAACCATCCTGAGTCACTGGCCTCAGAGAACATCACTGTCACTGTGTTCTGATAGAAGTGGAGTCGACAAACTCTGTTTAAAACAAAACCCAAACAAACAAAAAAGACCCCCAACAACAAAACTAGACTGCCGATGCCAGCAATGCCTTCATTTCATATATATAATACACACACACACACACAACTAGTGTATACACACACATGCACACACACTACTACTACTCTCTACAACTACCTCAAAGGAGGTTGTAGCAAGGTGGCGAGTCAGTCTCTTCTCCCAAGCAACAAGCAATAGGACAATAGGAAATAGCCTCAAGTCAGGTCAAGGGAGGTTTAGTTTGGATATTAGGAAAATTTCTTCACTGAAAGGGTTGTGAAGTATTGGCAGAGGCTGCCCAGGGAAGAGGTTGAGTCACCATCCCTGGAGGTCTTTGAAAGACATGTAGATGTGGAGCTTAGGAACATGGTTTAGTGGCTATCGATTGGACTTGATGCTCTTAGAGGTCTTTTCCAACCTAAAAGATTCTATGATTCTCTCCCTATATCTTTTCCTTTTGATTTTTAATTGCAGTTAATTTTAATTTGCCTACCGAGTTTATGTTTAATGAACAGGACATAATTTGTATTGGTTTGGTCAGAACATGAACCTTTTACATTTACATCTTGGTAAAGTACATTTACTTCTTCTCTGAAAGACTGTTCATCTGCCATATTAAATGACACTTCTGCCATGGATTTTCAAAGTCCAATGCTGAACATGCATGTGCAAGATTCAATGACATAATGGTACATGGTTAAGCCAGTTGTTTCTTTGCAAGAAACTACAACAATCAGATCTTTCTTGTGTCAAGATGTGTAACTTACAAAAATAAGAAAAAGTTACTGTTTGAGTGTCTAAACAATTTCACTGAACAAAATAATAGCAATAATGGAATGAGAAAAAAGGATATAGAAGGATAGTGAGGAAATTACTTCTCCAGTGCTATAAGGGACTTATGTGCAAGTCAAGATTGTCAACAGCAGATCACCTTTATTCCTCTTTCTGAAGGTGCTCGTTTTCATCTAAGAACATGAACCATTTCCCAGCTATATGACAGGTATTGCAATGAAATAGGTGGTTTAAAGCTTATTAACATCATGGCTTGGACTTCACTGATCACAGTCACTAAATCAGGTATTTAATCTCCATTACTACTTGTACATTAAATATCTTTCAGTCACTGCTTCCCTTTTAAGAAAGTTCAGATCAGTCATATGCTTTAAAATGCCATTCAAATGATTGGTGCCCAGTCAACTGCTAAGCAAACAGTGCTTAACTAGTCACATCAGTGAATCTGGACAGCAAGAAAGCTTGAAATAACACTTTGGACAAGAATAAATGACAATGTTACGTCTGCATTCTAGCCTGAGGAATAACAATCAAAGAATAGCTCTTAAAGGCTGAGAAGATGAAACACAATGATGGATGGATGTAAGAAGGAAAAGCTATGACCTGAAACAGATGGAAGGGAACCATAATTTAAATACATTATTTTAAGTTAAAGTTATTTCTGTGATGCCTTCTTTTTATTTTCTTTGTTTTGTACATATTTCCTTTCTCTCCTCATATGAGCAGGGATCTGCTTTGCTTCTTCATCTGCTTGGTATCATCTCCATAATGAGGCTCAGTTGCTGTGAGAGGGGAGCATAAGCTCCTGTCTCAGTTGGCATGAGCTTGTATCTTGGCCAGAATTGACTCTTGAGCTCCTTGGTCATGGAGAGCCTCCCTGCAGAGCCTCGACTGTTCACCCTCTATGGCCTCTATGGTATCTAACACCACTGTAAACACCTGAATTAATGTAACCAATAAATACCCTTACATACTAATCTTCAGCACAACTTTAATACACATTTCCCTGCTGTGGAAGTGAATCAGACTACCTATTGTCTACCAGTTGAGGAAAAGTTTGAAGTTTAAGTGATAAAATTCCTTTAAATACAAATCTCTCACTGGAACTACACTCATATTGTCTACTAGTTATTGGCCCATGGTAGTTTTGTATTTGAAAAGACTCCTTGAGAAATGAACACAAACCAATCTGATTAAGCAACACAAGTGCTCTGTACTCCAAAAAGGAAGAGATGAAGCTTCCTAAGGAAAACAAAGACTTTGCAGGCAGCCACACAGAAATCCTACCAAGGACCTTATCTCAAGTAGGGTTGTCAATTGGCAACCCGATGAAAATGAAAGATAGGGTTTTAATGTATGTAAGTGAAATACCACAACCTCAGTATTTCCAAGCAGAAAATGATTCCCCAAATGACTGATTACTATGGCTAAGAATTTGTAGACTCTCACAGTACAGTGGTAACTATACTAACACTGTTGCACCTTATGACTGTTCGGCCAAATATGTTTATATAAAAGTCTGAAACTTATTTCTGATGGAAGTCTACTGTTGTGGTTTAACCTGGCTGGCAGCTAAACACCACACAGCTGTTCGCTCACCCTCCCTCCTCCCTCTCTGGGATGGGGGACAGAAACGGGAAAGTGAAGCCTGTGGGCTGAGATAAAGACAGTTTATTAGGATAGAAAATAATAATAATAATAATAATGTGTACAAACAAGTGATGCACAATGCAATTGCTCACCACCTGCTGACCGATGCCCAGACTATCCCCAAGCAGCCGGCCCCCCACCCAGGCTAGCCACCCCTATATATTGTTGAGCATGACATCAGATGGTATGGAATACCTCTTTGGCCAGTTTGGGTCAGCTGTCCTGGGTCTGTCCCCTCCCAGCTCTTGCTGCACCCCCAGCCTGCCCGCTGGCAGGACAGAGCGAGGAGCTGAAAAGTCCTTGGCTTGGTGTAAGCACTGCTCTGCAACAATTAAAACATCAGCATGTTATCAGCACTCTTCTCATCCTAATCCAAAACATAGCACCCTACCAGCTACTAGGAGGAAAAATACCTCTGTCCTAACTGAAACCAGGACATCTACAAATTAAAAAGAATAAAGTTTGCAAGAGGCCTACTGGAAGTTCTGCTATTTACTAAACTAAGAAAGAGAAATATTCAAAAACAGGGGGCAAGACCACCTTAGGACTAGAAACACAGTGGTTTATGGGCAAGAAGAGCGATTCTCTTGGTAAAAGGAGTACCAGCCTGATAATGTATGTAATGTGCTAGCTTGAAATGGGATGAGGGCATATGCAACGGTAACAAACAACTTAAGTGAAAACAGACAGTAGTTATCATTTAATAATACCATTATTTTCACTGATGTAAGTGCAACTGTCTGAAAAACTAAACTTATTCAGAAATTATTGTGGAGGACCTGATCAAGAAAAATAGGTTACAAAGACATATGTAAATTGGACATATTAACTGATGGAAACAACATGACTGAAAGTTCAGTTAAAACATTGAGATCTCATGCATTTGCAGTCCTTTTTCCTTGCCTTCAGAAACAGGTAACTGCTAATATATTACTTTTCTAGAATGTTATTCAGAGTTAACAACGTACAGTGTCAACCTGTATTTATTTTTTCTGGTGTGAAAGAGTAAAAGAGTGGTAGTAATTTTTACATGACTATAAAATAATAAGCCTCAATAAATAACAAATATTTACCTGACTTATTTTTAACAGCTAGCCAGGTGCGTAACAATTTCTCATTCCTCAAATGGCACTAACATTTGCTTCCTCCTGGCTTATTATTTTTAAGCACCTGTACCTATGTTACAATAGCTTTAGAATATTTTTTTTTGTTTTGTTTCCATTTCAGAAATAATGAAAAAAATATTCTCTGCTGTCATGTAGAAAGCTTTTTTTTTTTTTTTGAGACATTAAATATGACAAGCAAAAAGAAAATAAAACATGAGTTTTTTAATTAGTAATTCTAAATTAGTAATTCTAAATTATGATAAATTATATAAAAGGAAATTTGGCATACAATTTTTTTGGGGGAACAGATTTTAAACAGAGATATGGCTGTGACCAACTTGTAACAGATATTTACAAAACAAAATAGCTAGAGTAATTTTTTTTTAAATATAAACTACTGTGTTCAGATTTTTCATCATAAAGAGCCCTGAGAAACAGCTCAAGTCTAACCACAAAAGTAACAGATATTTTTCACTAAATGTAGACAATGCAATAACTGCTTTATCTCTGTATACCTTTCTATATTAGGTTTTGATTGCTTGATGATATTCAAAATGATTTGCAATTCTAATATCACTTTGGGATGAGAACCTGTAGCAATTTCAAGAGGTGAAGGGCTAATTCACATGCTATTTATTGTGTCTTTGAGTGTACCAAAATATGAAGGACTAATCTTGCTCCAGCTCCATTACATATGGATTACCAAATAATGCTACTGAGATGATTGCTTTTGGTTTACTGAAACATCTTGTGACAGTACCTGGTTATGCATATTAGAGTGCTACTTACTACCCAAGTCATCTCAGTGTCTTTAGAGGACTATTTTCATATCTTGCTATTCCTGAGAGCCTGTCAGAACACAGGTATGGCTGGCCAGCTGTTTCCTTTCTCTCTATGAATATTACTTGAATTAGACAGCACTCGCCTGAAAGAAAGCTTCCTTCCACTTACAGCACCATGAAGTAAAGTCCATGTAGATTAGTCACAAGAAACAATGGAAACTCCAGTTTCCACAGCTCAGCTCCCTCGCTGTAATGTTTCTCTGAACTCTGATACAAAAGCTCTGCTGGCTGATTTCACCCATCTGATACAAGTGCCTTTCTTCCACATGAAATGTGAGCCACTGAGCTCAGGGAACCTTTCTGTCCTTTTAAAACCTATGACAGATACATGTATGTATGGATGATTAGCTTTATCTGAGCTCACAGCACAAGCTTATAGGGGTTTAAAAAACTTTAAGCCTGACATTAAGGGCCTTGGAAAACTTTTACTTCTGAAGGGATAGATTCACCTCTCTAGTGCCAATGCCTGCTGTTAAAATGAGAAAAATAGAATAAATTCTTCATACCATGAGGCATAGGTATTTGAAGCAACTTACAGTACAGAGGAATGCAAAGACTTAATACAAGCTATTAATATATTCAAGGAAGCCAACAATAAAATATTGCTTATCAACAGAAGTTGCTTCCAATTCAGTTAGACCCAATATGTACTTTCTATGCCAAATAAACATATTTTCATTGAAAATCAGAAGATTTGCAAAATTAATTTGTCCACTCTCCTGTAATATATTCATATTACAACTAAGCAACACTTGTACGTCTTCTAGAAATTAAATATTGTAGCAATGAGAACCTACAAAATGATACTTGCTTAGAAAAAGTTTCATTATCTTTCACAGAACATGAAACATAAATGGGAAAAAACAGAAGAAAAGCAACAACAAACCAAACCAGAATTGCTTTTGTCATGCAAGCAAAGCTTACAATTTCATTTAGCAATTCTGAGTATCTTAGGAATTGTATCATTTCATTAGACAGGAATGTAAACTAGAAACAAAACCCACATGAGCACTGTATAAACAAGACAGTAAACATAAAATATTCATTGGAGCAATTTATAAGTGTTCAAAAATCTGTAGAGAAATCTGTAGAGAAGTGAAGTTTCTCTTAACTGAAGGCCTGAAGGCACATAAACCAACCCTGCCCAATTTATTTCCTCATCTCACAGCCACACAGTTTAAAATTCTTACACAAAATTTCAAAGACTGAGAATGTATTAAACACTAACAGCCACCTGCCAACTTTTTTATTTATTTTGTTAAGGGGAATCCCAGAAGGCTTCTTGGACATCTCTTGACCTATGCTTGTGTCAAGATTGAGAAAGTCTCCTAAACATTAAGAAATATTAAGAAGTATTAAGATGTCTCCTAAAAATATAGGCAAAATACATTTCCCTATAGCTCAGCTTCAGAAAAAATAGTTACACCAACCACCTATGATCACATTGCAGATCATGACTGTGAGGTCTTCTACAGTTCTTCTGAAACACTCTAGTAATTGGGGTCTGACCTGCACACTTACCACCATGCCGACCTCTGCTGAAGCCCTGCAACGGGTAGACACGGGAGCTGGTGGGAAGGAGGCTGAGCTTAAGGTTTTGGTCTGGCTGGCACAGGCTGCACAGACAGACCATAAAGAACAATCCTTGAAAGTGAAAGTGGTTAATGTTCCTTGGTTCACAAGGAAATTCTTTGCATTTGTGTCTGAAGAGAGGAGGAAAGAGATCGATAGCAGGAATGTGTGCAAGGGAGTAAATCATGGGGGTGCAATGGAGCGGTAGATAAACACGCACTCTGACAGTCTGCTTGGAGCTATCAGGCTGCAGTTTTGAAAGAAGCTTTCTGTGTGACAGTTCATTTTACTTAAGAAGTGTACAGAACTAAAATCAATGTATCTTTCAAAGAGGTACATCTACTATTCATTATATACTCTTAAATGATGTTACAAGCACCTAGACTAGGAATGGTAGTACACTTAGCTTGCTTATTCTACCACCCTGCATACAGGACACAAACATAGAGCCATGAGCAACCAGCTTTCTGCAAGCTTTCAGGGTTTACTTTTAAGAAATGGACTTCCCCAACAAGACAACTCTTCTCTGTATTCAGGAGAGAATTCATAACACAGCCTGTGGGTAGCTGGAGCCGCTAGACAGTTTTCATGTTTTCCCCTGCAATGTTGTGACTTGCATTTCAATGCATCTACATCATATTGAAACTGTTATCTTCTAACAGCAGTTTTGCATATAGATAGAAATTTATTCTTCTCAGTGTCCTGGACACATTTCTTAAAAAACAAACAAACAAACCACCAAACCAACCAACCAAATAGAACCCCACAACCAACCCAAAAAACAGGGCAATAACAACATGTTTTCTTGAACTGCTGGGATATCTTGTCCAGTTTTTACAGCTGAAGCAGACTTATGGTAAGACCTTCATTTGGATCAACCCAAGCTGTCTTCAGCAACTCCTAGCAGAACAGAGCGAGGGACTGCACAAATACAGTTTTGAACATCTGATCACTTTTCACACTACTGATCACAATCCTTCTGAAATTGCACAAAAGCTCACATTCTCAACATCAACACCAAGCACTTAATTGTGGTATGATGTTAGGCAAAAAAGTTATTCTTCTGAGGAAAAAAAAAAAGACTAAGATGGAAATATTGGAAACAAACAACATTTTTATCAGTTAAGCATCTCCAGAACTATAAACGATGCTCCCTACTGTTATCAGAAAGGCTGTATCTGGTACCACTGGATTAAAAATGTTCATATAGTCCAGTATTTGGACACTAGATGGCAATGTTCGATTTTATTTGGTCATGTGATTGAAACAATGATTACATGGGATCTTCTAAGAGAAGAAAACCATTTTTGGGGGGGTTAAAAAGGAGGAAAGGACTGTTTGATCTAGCTAAATAAGAATAAAGAACTGAATCTTAATAAATAATCCATCTAAAATCATGGAAAAATCAACAAAATACTTTTATCCGAGATACAAAATAGAAATAACCTGGATACAGTCATCAAGTAAAAGGTTAAGGAAAAAAGCACATTTTGATAAGAGCACAACGTTCAGTAAAACCATAAGGTTTTATTATTATGTCTCAAAAAACATTTTATGATATAGTTTCAGTAATTCAAAGTAAATTATGATCTAAATAAATGTAGATTCTTCTTTTATCTGTATCGAGAGACGACAGAGAGAGACAACTGAGTGTTGAGACAACAGAGGATGGCAAGTTTCCTACAGTTGCCATAATTACCTTATTGAATTCCTCTACAGCTTTGGACAGCCAGGTCTGCTTTAGTTAGGAATGGTAGTATTCATATTTGACATATAAAACTACAAGGAAGAAATGTTTTTTAGGGATATTCCTGAGACAAATGATGGCAGAAGAAAGATAAAGAGGAGCTGACAATATATTTTCAGGATATGCAGAAATCCCAGACTTTTCCCAGACTATCTTTTAAAATTTGATCTATTGCACAGATATAAGGCTTGAGTCTTGCTACAGAAGAGAAAATAAATAAAATAGAGCTAATATCTTATTTCAGACTAACTACAGTACAATTTTCTCTTTCTCTTTTTCTTTTTTCTTTCAGAGAAGACCAAGAGTCAGGCAAAAGTTCTGAGATCAGACCCATTTCTGTTTCCCCAGCTGTTTCATCTGCTCCTGCTGCAAAGCACCCTATTAATCAAACCTATTTCCTGCTGAATGATGAAAAGGCTTAGTCTTGAGACTAATCAACATTAATGATCATTGTAATAATTCTGACATCAGAGATAATTCTTTTCAGAGAAAATCAAGCCTAAGGTTACATAATTTCAGAAAGAGGTCAGGAGTAGTGATTTAAATTTTACAACAAGTTTTCAATTTTTCTTGTCTTAGAGTCTGCTGCTCTCTAACCTAAGAATAGTAAGCAAATCCAATCTGTTGGGTAGGATGCTATGCTACTGCCTTTCCAAAGCCACAGGGACAAAAATGCTTGGATGTTAATCTAATTATCTTGTGGAAACACTTTAGATGGTGTGGTTAAAAAAGGAAAACACAGCAGGAGATACAATACAATTTCACTACTGAAATCAATCACAGACGTTTTTCTACCTGTCTTGGCCAAATTCATCTGTCATTCCAGCAGCTCTGTGATGGTTCAGATTTTGACTCATTTCCCTAAGCACAACCATAAAAGAAACACACCAAAGAGAAAGAGGAAATAGAAAAACTTAAATTTAATTTTTATATTATATTTTAGATTCAATGAATTGCAGATGAACACTGCAATTGCGTTGCGTTCAGAGCAACGTGGCCTTGGAAATGCAAATAAGTCACAGAATCAGTAGACTAAAATATTTTCTATATATTGATTAAAGGAGATGAATAAAGCTGAAAAGAACTTTTCTATTAGTGGTTATGAGGCATAATTCTCTCTCCCCTGTTTGTTATTTATTCCTGGTGCAGCAATGCCTTGAGGTCTCAGTAAAGTTGAGGCTCCCTAATAAAAGACGACATAATTCTTGTCCTAAAAGAGACAAACCAAGTGATGAAGAAAGTGTAGAAACAAAGAGCTGACAAAGCTAAAGGACTCTCCTAAATGACAAAGGAAAAAAAAAAAATAGATTGAGGTTTCTGGAGCCCCCTGACCTCAGGGCCTAGTCTCAAAGCTTGTCACCATCATTTTGTTCACTTCAGAAGTACCACATTCTGCCTACCCCAGGCTTCTGTCTCTCCATTAAAATCTCTATGTTTAGTTAACTGGTGCTTTACAGTTGAGTTATCTGGGCTGGCAATGGTCATAGATCCAAAAATCAACTGTGGGCAAAACTACAACTAGAAAAGTGGGTGATAATGCAGTTCATAATTTACGTCAGTTCAGATGAAAGTTCTTCATGAACGACTAATACAATTGCTCTGTGAAACCAGTGTACTGCTCTGAGGCATGGTTCACTTGAGATAAATGAGCTTGAAAATAATTCAGGTATATTAAACAGGCTTGTGTAGCAAGGACAAGTGCTTAATTTCACTGAGAGGAGGACAACTCCTGATGCTGGTTGCCATTCTCTTTTTCCAGCATGTTTGTTTCATATAGAGAATGAGTGAAGGGATCAGTGAAGAGGCAAAGTATTCCTAGAGGAGCTACTTTTAGCCATTGCAAAGGGACCTTAGACTTAGCATGGACTTCCTCAGGACTTGATGCTGCCCTTTTTGTCTAGCCAGAACTCTGAGGTGGGTGCAAGCTTTAGTTCTACAAGGGCAGCAAGCTCAAATTCTTACTTCTGCACAAATAGAAAGATGTTGCTTTGCCACAATACTGAATGTTAATAGTAAAAAGTATGAAAGAAAAAAATCTACAGCCTGCATTAAAGAAAGTTACTTTATTCTACGTGTAAAGACTGTAGATGTCACAATACCAGAAGCATGCACCTAATCGTCATGTAGGTTTTCCTAATATATCCCATAACCACGTGAAGAGTTGCAAGAACTTTTCCACTTTCAGGATTTCCTGAGACTTAAGTGAAATCCATAAAACCCCGAAGCATGCATTAGCTCTAAAATAAACTGTAGAGCTTATTCTATGAACTGAAGGTCTCCCCAAAATATTTTATACTACATGATTAGCTTAAAAAAAAAAAAAAGAAAAGAATAAAATATTTTTTAGATTGGAAAAGAACAGATTAACAATGCCAATTTTTGAAACATTTGTAAAGATGCAAAGAAAGTATATCAGGATATAGATAGTTCTGAATCCACAAGAGTTCTGAATTTATGTTGTTCCTTTAGGTGAATGACATATTGCATGCACATCAAAGATCAATAGGAAGAGAAAGGTGAAATATCCCAAATACCGCCTGTTTTTGTTTTGTAGGGATGTCTTTGCTCTGAGCAGTCTGGAATACCAAGAAATATCAACAGATTTTGTCAAAATAAAGACTGCATTATAAAACAGCTATATAGCCTTTCTACTTTAATGTGTGTATTTTACCTCCAAAGACTCATTCTCTCTGAAGTTCAAGGACAGTACCACATCACGCACAGCTGGATATACATTAGAGGGTATTTTGGCTTCACCTCTGGAGGTCCCTCAAGTTTCTAACAAAATCTTCATCTTGGATTTGCCCATGGTGATTTTAAAGAGTTCAGTGTAAAAACCACAAAACAGAACAAAAGACCAAAGACTGAAGTCATTCCTTTCAGCTCCGAATCAAGTCACAAGCCTTTGAGCCTTTTATTTTATTTTATTTTTTTTAAATGAAAGAAAGGTTTTAATCAAAACAAACAAAAACAGAACACAGCAAACTGGTTTTGGTATTCCACTAACAAAGGCTACATCATTTCTAAGACAAACACCTCATATTTTTCCCTAAAAGATCTAGTACTTACATTAAGACTACAGTTCCAGTGCTCATGTAGCTTTCATGATTTAAGTGTGTAAATGAGGACATATTTATAGGGAGTTATACTTTTAAATCAGACCAACTGATGGAGTGTGGGGGGAAAAAAAGATAAAAAATACACACAAAAAAAGATAATATTTCAGGCAGATGTAAACTGAAGAAGTCCCTTTGCTACTTAGAACATAACTGGTGAAGAATGCTGTAAGATTGTCTTATTACTGATAATCAAAATAGTATAACATCTATTAGCTTCTTTTCTCTATACATAGTGCATTCTTCTTTTTATTATTACTCAGAGGGTTAAATCTGGATACTCAAATACTTACATATATTATTTTTACTTGACCAATGAAAAGAATTTTCTGGGACACTTAATAATGAGAGGTTAGAAGTGAAGTAATACTGAAAAAAATCCTGGGAAGAACACCAGGGCCACAGGGAACAGACAGTCTTCATAACAATTGCCACAGGTCTTGGAGAAGGCTCCCTCTATGTCCTGCTCTGCTCTGCATGGCATCCAAAAGCTAATACCCGAAGCATATGCATTCGAGGCATCAAGGCATCTGGTAGGTCAGAGCTCCTAAAGGGCATATAAGTAACACAGCCATTTGATGAGGCACTTTACATTCAAGGGCTAGCTGTTCAAGGGACTCTTGTGAGAAGAGCTCAAGTGTTTTTTTTTTTTTTCTTTTTTTTTTTTTTCTTCTGATTACTGAGATAATTCCATTTATCTGCAGGGATAAATGGACTGCAGGGATAAGATGCTTTTCATGGTAAGGGAGCAGAGGAAGATAATGAAAAGGTAAGTATGCAGGATGTTTTGGTGGATGTAACAGCTTTTCTTGAGTTTGAGATTTGTGTTGCTTTGCAAATACAAAAACACATGTTGTTGTCCACATTGTGGTACAGACACAAAGTACTTTGTGTCATTCTTTGTTGAGTTGAAATATCCAGCTAATCAAAACAAGAGCTTTATAGGCACTCGGACTTCAGATCAATGTATTTGTTTGTAAAAGGCACTGAAAAACTAAACTGAACCATTATTCAGAATTTAAAATATCAGTGTCTTATCAATGCTCCCTTACAACTTTGTGCATAGACAAAGAACTTTTCTGAAAAGCTCTGAGCCACCATGAAGCTAACAGAGCAAACAACAGCTAGCAAAGAAGTGGTACATTAAACACCATTTGTTGAAAACGAGCAATTCATACTCCAAGCGGTAACATTCCAAGAAAAAAAGATAAATTCCAAAAATGCAGGAAACAAACCAAGTTTAGTAAGTCTCATGGGTACTCCATTACAATAACCTTTCTTAGAGGCATGGCTTTCTTGGTGACAGCAGTTTCAAATGCAGTGTTAAAAGGCAGCAATGAAAGTACCAGACCTTGGGCTAAGCTGAATTACATTCAGGATAGAGCCCAAGGAAGAACGAAAGTTAGTCACCCTTTCTCTGAGTGACGACTGGTCTCTTTGAAACACAGGCATGCCTAAGACATAAAGTAACCTTTAAAATCCACTTCAATGAGTTTCTGAAATTTTGCTCTACAACTCCTGAAGGCTTGCTTTAAATGGCACAGTACTAGGGCTCAGGTCTAGAACAGATGAGGCAGATATAACACACAGCTCAGAACTGCATGCTTCTATTTGCATTTTGAGATTAAAAATATTAATATGCTAAATACCAATTGATTATCCAAACCATTAATTCAGGATTAAGGAATATTAAAAACACACATCATGCATAACCACTAATCAGCAACAAATCCAAACTTAATAAGCTGGTATTTAATTGTATCTTGTTAACTTAACAGTTTTCTTAATCTTAATTAAAAGCAATTCCAAGATGCAATTTAAATCATTACCAAAAACTCTTGCCAGTCCATTTCAAAAACAAAAATAAAATTATCTGAAGTTACTCTTGATTTTTTTTTCCTTCTCCAAGCTGACTATAGTAATTTATACACCACCTTGCATCTGCCCAAGTAACTGTGATTAACCCATATCATCCAGAGCCAGAAAGCTGTCCAAGGTGACAACCAAGACAAACAGAACAATAAAAATAAAACTACACTACCAAGAGCAACAAATTGCTTTGCTTCACCCTACTGATTTCTTTGGAGTCTCACATGGCCAGCAGCATGACAGTCCTTTGCAAGATTACAAGGGGACCATAGGAAAAATGGGTTACATCTATGCATGAATGTACAATGCTCTTACAGGTTACTGTGTGAAAGCAAAACACTACAAAATGAGGCCTGTAACTCAGAGAAGTCAGGTGTAACAAAGGGAACAAGGATATTGGACTTAGATTCATACACCCCAGTGAGATGAAGGATGGCAAAGCCCAGCTATGTTCTGCTGGCTGGATTTGGGTAGCAGGAAGCTTGTATTTTCTCTGTTGTCTTTCCTTCAGAAACAGTGAAGAAATTTTCAGGCAATATACACAGTGCTCCAACACCTAGATATTTTACCTTGTCCCTGGGAATGGTCTGAACATAACCCTCGCATCTACATGAGAAGAAGGGAAGAGGCTGCCTGTAAATTGTGCACATAGGCATGGCTGAGGACAGAGCTGAGACCACAAAGAGGGTCCAATTTTGGGATTTGAACCCCATGGCAGCAGAGACTGGATAGGCTAGTCTCATATCTCCTGTATATCCTCATATCTAGTCTCATATGTTCCGTACATTCAGCAGCACTGGCACAAGTAGCCATGCTTATGTAGTCCACCTTGAAGTTTTTTGGACACATGGTCTACAACTGGATGGGCAGCAATTCGTAATGCATTTACATTATATCTGTAGCCAGGAGAAATGGAGCTGCAGTGAATTAGTGTGATAGAGACATACCTTAATTCATCTGTAGATACAGTTTGAATATAGTGAAAAAAATAAAATATAAAAAAAAAAACAGACAAACATCCCCCCAGCACAACACGTGTTTTTACCAGAGCCACTTGGATGTACAGCACCACTGCCTGCTCTGCAGGCATCCTAAACTTTTTGATCAGTTACACCATGCCCTTGTTTGTCCTAAAAATGCATTAACTTTTCCAAAAGCACAATACCTGGAAAAAAATAATTGCTCTTTTACTTTAAATCTGATAGTTCAAAATGTCACCTTTCTTCATGTAACTGTGTTCCTACTAGTGGAGAAATAATTGTGAGACAGTTTTTACCACTGAATCACCCCAAGTGTTTTTACTGCTTTGGAACTTTAAAATCTGTGGTTACAATTGCCTCACAATCCAATTCACTGACACAATGAAATAGTTGCAGAAATAAGATTAATAACCCTCTGTGGCCCAACTAATCAAGTATATAAATATGGAAAACAAAAAATTGGTGCTACTTACATGAATTGGCAAGTTTGTGGATAACAATATAAGTAAAGATGTGTTTTCTGCTTGCTCTTTGCATTCTCCTACATGGGCTGTAGAAATTACAGCCCTGGGGTTTTATTCTTTTACAGGTTAAATAAACTTCTCTTTTGAGCACTTTGCCTGTTTGCTCTATCACGGTATACATCTGTCTGCATTAAAGCTCATTTAATACACCAGGGCTCACACTTCAGTTTGGAATCCTTTTAAGTCCCCCTTATTGTTTGTTCCCCAGCCTCTGCTGCTCCAAATTTAGTTTCTTCAGCAACTAACTACTTCACTCTCCCTGTCAGTCATGTATATAGATTAGGCACCATCTACGTTCAAGGACTACCCCTTTGGGAACCCTTCTTAATACTTCTCACCAATTTAGAAGAGCTTTTTTGACAAGCAATTGCTTGTTCGAATTTTTTTTTTAGCTACTTTTTATCTTCTGTATCCACTCATGTCCTCCCTTGGCTAGATGCAGCTTTCAGCTTAAGCAGGAGTCTGTGAAGTGTAACTTTTGCAAAGACTTTCCTCCAAATCCATAAATTAAACCATATACTGTGCACTATGAAGGCTATTGCTGCACCTTCAGAAGAAACAGCAAGAAAGCTTGGTTTAGTAGGACCCACACTGCTCCTGCAACATTGCTTCTGCAGTCATACTGGCTAGTTCCTCTGAGATTAACATAAAAGATGAATGTTTCATCATGCATTTCATTCTAACATGTGGAGGGAGATTCTGCTCCGGGTTGCATCAAATTATCCCTAGAGTAACTTTACAGATTTCAAAGGTTTAGCGTTTCCTGCCCCTTTCCCATAGTGTAGATGTCAAAACTCAACATCTGGTGTTACAGATTCTAGCATTTAGCACAGTTACAAAATAATATGCCTCCTAACTGATTCAGTGAGAATTCTGTGAAAACAAAAAACAAACAAAGCAACTCCGAGATTGATGCAGTTCCTATGTATGGATCAAGGGCATGACATGTTAGAGATTTGTTCTGCAGACAACAGTTCAAGTTGAGGATTTTGCCCTTAGGGCCAGCTACTATCCTTAATCTCTGCCTACAGCTTCCACCAGCATTACTGTAAGTATGAAGCTTTTAGCTTTTTAATAAGCCCGCATCCAGCTAATCTTCATGGCTATTTAAAGATTCCATAAAGACTCTCTTATGATTTGTAACCAGGACATCTGCCATCTCTTGTTCAGTTGTACATCTTTTCTACAGCCTCAGAGAGAATCCTTATTCTTTGCAAATACTGATCCTAAATGAACTTGTAAAGATGCTGAAAATCGTTCCCCAAACTAGCAAACACTTAACTCACCCCTCTCTCTGGGCATCTTAATGGAGTTGCAAGAAACTAGCAATATATTGGTTAGTATTTTGCCCAGAAGACCATTGACATGGAAGTAATAATCTAACACAGCCAATGCATGAGAATTTTTAGGAAAGTTGTTTCAGCACACTTTCCCTACACTGGGAGATGATGTAAAGTCCTTCCCTTTTTGTCAAACCCTGTATCATTCAGAAGCCAATACAAATATGTACAAGAGTGAAATGAAGGAATGAATAGGAACAAAACTGATCTGGAACTAAAGTAATTCTTCCTTGCTTCTCTTCTTGGACCTCCTACTGCAATCACATTTCTTTGAAAATAATGTTTCATATTTGATTGAAGAAGTATGGAAACCAGATACAAGGAGAAGATATCATACCATGTATTCTGAACAAGGAAAATCTTGTCAAAAATCTTGTCAATAAATGGAAAAATCAGGCATGCATATTACATGCTAGGGTGCCCTATCTTATCTGTTGAGTAAGAATCCTCTCTCTTCCTTCAAAAAACTTTCCTGCAGAATCCACCCATATCCAAACAATTAATCCCCTTAATTTTTTGTTCAGCCAGTTTCCTAGTAGTTGAACAGGAAAGAAAATATAAATAAGTAAGAGGTCTCTGTACCATTGACAGGTTTGTAGCAACTTATATATTAAAACAAAAAGTGAGTCAAATTAAAACTGCCAATGGAAGGCACATCTTAGTTGTTACAAATGGACAGATGAGTAATAAGGTTAGTAAAATGAGAAGACAACATTTCACTCAAAAAGCTGAAGGAGGTCCTCTATCTGCATTCTGTTCTGAATACCACCTCTGTGAGGATAAAATGCCTGTGGGGAAGATGAAGGAACAAGGCACAGATGTCTACCCTGGGGCTGAGATGAAGGACTGTGCACAGATGTCCAGCCTAGGGCTGGAATATCCCCTTCATTATAACATGTTTGAAAATAAAAGTTGAAACTACACCTTCTGTTACAGTAAACAGCAAATAGTAAATATTCATTACTGTTGTTAACAAGGACATGGGAAATGTGGGCTGCCACTAGAGCTCCTAGACTTTCCAGGTAGACTGACTGAGATTAAGGGTCCTAGCCAAGCTAGGGACCACTGCTACAACTGAATAGAAAATGGCGGCCTACCAGACATCATGCAGAGACATTAGAAAAAGCTTTCTAAAATTTTTGAGGCTGAAATAAAATGTCAGAAGCTTTTTCTGAAGCAATTCGTAACCCCTGTTCCAAATTCTCCAATGAAAATTCAGTACAAGTTTCATTTCATACAACCAATACAGTTTGTCATTCCAATTTTCAGGCTACACTATTACTTTACTTCAGTAACATATGAGCATACATATAATTACTAAAAATTCCACTTAAATGTCCTAGCTAACAGAAAACTCCTACTGTGCCATGCATCATAAAGCAGATAATTTTTGAAAAGAAATCACAGTAGAAATAGGTAGCTGTTAACTTTATTATAGAAACAGAGGTAAAATTGAACCTTTTGTCCCAAATCCCACAACATTTGAAATACTGACAGAAATCAAATCTGCTTTGTCTAAAGACTGTTCTTGTGCCCTCTCTCAAAAAGCCAACTTTTTTTTTTAAGTTTTACTACCCTCTTTCATACATTTCCAACAGCAAATGAGCTCCTGTTTAGTTCTTTCATAAGGTTCTAGATATGAAGCTTGAATGATATGTGAATTTCATTCAGTCTAAAATCCTGAATGAAATGTGAAATATAATTTCTTCATCAAGCCAGTAATTGGTGGTGAAAGGAGACTTACTGTTTTGGTTTAATTTGCTACAAGCAATCAGATATTCAGCTGACTATTCCAATAACTGCAGTTTCAGTTTTTCCCAACTCTTAGATTCTCCTACTCCTTTGCCTGCTAAATATAAAAGACACTTCCAAAACTCACTGCTTTGCCTTCTGACCCAGGATTGTCTCCAGTAAAATCTACTTCAGCCTTTCAATAAACGTCTTCCATATCTCCAATTATTCCTGCAGCATTTTTCAAAATCCTTCTCAAAATTTCCATTGTACTCTTTGCACTATAGGACAAAGGTAGCTGCTTCTGATAGGAAGAATAACTCTGTACAGATGTCAAGTGAATGCTAGGTACATCACCCATGAGAAGATAAGCAGTTTTGTAGTGTTCTTCTGAACTTATGGATAGGCTCCAAATTATCATCAATAGCTAAATTATTTTGTGAGGTTCAATAAATGAATGACAAGAAAATATAACTACATCACTGGATTTCCTTCATTTAATGCTATGAACAGATCATATTTATGCCAGCACCAAGTAATTATTTTCTTTATGTAATCACAGATGGAACTCTCATGATTCAGTGAAGAATCTACTGCATGGCAGTGTCTGACATTTATTCAACGAGTTGCTTACTTCTGTTTCTTATAACCATCACTTCTGAATGCACTGCTTATACCCAGGTGTTACATGGCTCAGCTCTTGGCCTCCATCAGTGCCCCTGAGCCAGTTTCCTATAACCATTGTCTTTTCCTTTTCAGATCTATGATTAGTTATCAGAGAGATCACTAGTAACTCAGCATTTAGCTGCTGTGATATCGAAAAAAATTTGTTGGACCATGAGCACAAAGAGGAGTAACTAGTGAAATTTTGCAAGATGGATTAAGAAAAGCTGAAACATTTTGAAAACTTTTTCCCTATCAGTAAGAAAAATAGTAAGCTCAAGACACTCATATTTCACAGTAAGCTTTTTAGCTTATATTCAGGAGTAGCTGGAAATCCTGGATATGCTCCATTATATCCATCACAGTCTCTTTTCTCTCATTTCTTGAAGTTACTCTGAGCTTTACATTTGCTTTTGTAAACATGCCCCTGTATCTGCAACTGTAGAAAATTGATAAGATTTTAGTAGAAATTTCTGATAAAATACTAGAGAATTCTTATTGACATGACTGATCTCATTAGTCAATAGATTCTATAAAACATATGAAACAAATATCACTAGGACCTCAAGGGAGAAATACCACATCTTGGCTTTTACACCAAGCACTAACAAAGAAAACCTGCTGTACTGAGATGCAATGCTTGGACAGGCATCACACACACACAAAAAAAGCATTGCCCATGCATTGTAAAAATTATGCAAATATGCTAAAAACATTTACTGGAGGTCCTTATACAGCTACTTAGCAATTGGCAAAATAACTGTGCACAGATTTACTATCCGTAATACAAAATAATCAATGCATAAGACAAATATTGTACTGTTTCATGTGGAAAAAATGTCAGTTTTCCCACAGAGTAAAAACCTGTCCCCAACTCTCTCATGGTTATACATACACCCCTCACAGAGTTTGAACCTTTATATTCTCTAGGAATGTAGTAGTGTTTGACTGAACTTTTCAGACTGCTCAGTTATTACATGACATATGCTTGGTACTAGAAGATGAAATGCTTTCTTCATGCTGTATGGTAATGTACAAACAATCTGAGAAGAAAGCAAGAATCAACAAAGATTCAGTCTACTGCATTTATTTATACCAGGTATTAGAAAGAACTGTCCTAAAAATGTCTGGTGACACGTAGTTCAAGAGCATCAGTAGAGCCTTAAATATTAAGGGTAGGATTAAGATACAAACAAATTTATCTCTGATTGAAGTTTAATGACAAGAAGCAGCAGCACCAAAGCACACATCACTTCCCAGTCTTTTACTCTCATTTTAATGCAGTACCTGCATGAGCTGCACATTTTAGGAAGGCAGGCAGCATCACCTGTGTCATCATTCCAGACTCCCACAAAAGCAGACACAACAGAGTCCCACTGCAAGGCAGACTGCTCTGGGGAGCACACAGAGCCAGGGATTAACCTAATGAAGACACCAACCTTTGCTGGGGACAAGCCATGTAGACTATGTTGGACTACATTCCATCCTGTGCATGTGAGATGGAAGCTGTTTCTGATTCTCCTGTGTTTTGCAGCTAATTTTATAAATATGCTGAACCTCATACATATTAGAAATTCTTCAGATTCTTTAAACATAGAGTGCTCCCAAAACTCACTAAACAGTAGGTGCAAGCCTTCCTTGGAAAGAACAAAAAATAACTGTTTTAGTAAAAAGACAGGATCTAAGGAGCCTGGCTGGATTTACCTGCTTTTCTAGCCAGTCAGAAATCTGTAAGTGAAATTGCTTGGTGTGGCTAGATATGCCATGCTAGACAGCTGCCACTCTTAAGTATAGAGAAGTCCATCTTCCTGGGAAAACGGAACAGAAAAAGAGGAAAATAAGCATGAAAAATAATAATAAAAAAATTAAATAACAAATATACAGCTGAAGTATTCATGAAAAGACTACTTATGAGCATTTACAGTTGAAGAGAGCAGGAAGCGATGGAACAACAGCTCTCCAGTACTCCTGACATGGTACAGCTACAATGAACGATAGCTCAGGACTCACGAAGCCCCCCAGTTGTGGCTGTGCAGTCCTGTAATGGATCAGTCACCTTTGCCAAAAGAAAGGAGGTTAGTGAAAAATGATATTTTAAAGGAAAAGGAAACATTTGTAGTTTCTTCCAGTTGCTTTTCTGGCAGGTAGCTATCACCAGTCCATTTAGGCCAAATCATTACTACTAAATTCAGTGACAGCTGGTAGAAGAGTAAGCTTGGAGCTAACTAGGGAGAGCAGTCTACAAATGAAGCAGTATGTTTGCATCTTGTTTATTATCAGCAACTGGCATGTGGACTGCCAGATGCCAGCAATGACACACAGATGCTAAAAGTGAGATCTTGTCTCCTTTTACTCCCTTGAGAATCTGAAGAAATCAGTTGTATTTACAAAATATAATGACAAATACATTCCCCCACTCCCATTTTGTTTTCAAACGAGGCTCCAAAGGATTTAGTACAGTAGATGACAGAATCTCTTATAACATATGTTGTCAAAAGAATTAATAAAAACTAAGAAAGAACTAGAGCTGCACACTAGACAGCAAGCCCCTTAAGACAAACACATCATGTCACTGGGAAATGAAACTGTAATAATGTGAAATTTGTATTACCCTTGCAGAAAGCAGTTTGTTTAATACAGCTGTTGCTTCAGAGATGGACTTTGGCTGTTTTTTGCCTCATCATTGTGCCTTATCAGAAAACCTATCACATCTAACACTATGATGCCCTTTGTGGTGGACTATTCTGGCTCTCTAAGTGAAAATACCTGCCTTTATCCCTCACTCATCTGTTGTCAAACAACCATTGCCCCCTACAGAAAAGCCCTTTATAAATTGCAGCTACTATAGGATAACATAGGAAAAAAGGAATAACTTCTGATCTTCACTGCCTTTCTCCTTTTCATTTCCTCTCAACTCCACAGTTTGCCCCTTGCTATCTACCTTCCTGGTTTCTTCAGATTACATAGGCTAAATATCATCTGCTGGCTGAGAAATGAGAGGAACGTCAAACCCTGCCTCCCCCCCCCCCCATGTTTTAAAACCCAGTTCAATATGTCTCTAACAGTGGAATACACATTCAATAACCCAAGAGATATAAAATTAATGGAATAGTAAAAGGTTTAGTAACCACAATTTGATGAAGCTACAGACAGCAAAATAAGAAATATTTACAAATTAGAATCAAAGCCAGAATTTACATGAGTTCCTATACATAGAGAGGAAAAAAGGGCCACAAATTCAAATGAAATGAAACATTCAGAAGATGTTATTATGGGTAATTACTGTAACATTCAGAAAAGAAAAACAAAATCTCTTATTTGCCTGATTAGTAACTTAATATAAATTCATTTATTAAGAATCTAGAATCACCTGTTAATCCTGGCTGCATAAATTCCAGACTTTAAAAAAGTGGAAGACTAGACAGAACTTTGTGAGTCCAACTTTCTCCTCATCTGCATATAAACCTCAGCTTTCGTACATCTAAAAAGATCATATTTACAATTTCAGAGGGAAATCTCTACTTTAAGGTTGTAACGATGAGCCAGATAATATCTTCAAATAGATCCAAGTAAATAATCTTAGCAAATTATGTATAAACACCCACAAGAATGGGGATTTTTAAAATGACCTTGACTACATATATTTTCATACTGCAATGCCTCTATTATCAGATACAGATGGGATGTAATTCGTTTGTTACTGTACAGATATAATTCTAAACACAATTTACTGTCTGTAAGGGAGCATTAATATAACAGCAGTTTGCCAACTGTGTACTACAGCGTCAAAAAGGAAGGAAATGCTAGAACTATTCTCTCACAGGGTACTCGCCTCCCACCTGAGGAATCTTCAACAGAATATGAAACTTCAACAGAATGTGTCATAATATCATCATACCTGTCAAACACTATGCAGAGAAAAGTGGAGACTCCAGGCACTCTGTGTGAACCCTAATTCACCTTACTTTATTAAAATGCACAAAGCTGGGCTAAGAATACATTTAAGAGCATAGGAATCACTTTTCTCCTGCACGCATCTTTTCCTTCTCTTGCCTCTGAAAACTGAGAGACTTGTCCATCATCTCCCTTGCCTACATTCCATGTCTTTTATCCAACACCAAGCTAATATTTTTGTGGCTTAAGTTGAGGTGTACCTACAGGGATCAACTGAGATTCCAGAAGGGAGATTGCTCTAAGATAATAAAAACAGGTAGCAAAGACATATGGGCTAAACAAACACGATATTGTTACCATGAGTCTGCAGACTGGCTGAAACAATAGCCATAAGAAAAATGGAATTTGTCAAGATGTGTTTGACTATGAAGTCAGTCAACTTTAAGTTTTCCACTACAGCTTAAAGCACTGAGAAGATACAAATTTTAAAAAGTCACAGACACTAGAAAACCTTTTAAGTTACTACACAAACCAAAAACTGCATGTTGTTATTGTAATGTACAAATTACTGCAGCAGGGGATGAATACCACAGGCATAGTTACAGAATCAACTTGTGAGCAGACTGCCTTCAACCCCCCCTTTGTTTTTCTTTGCCTGTTATGAAGCAAGAGCTAAACTGCTATGACACAAGAGGTCCTATGTGAAGAATTGCCAAAAGTCTTGTTTTGCTTATGTGGTTGTAAAAATGCAGACTAATCATTTTTCTGCAGTGGTAAGGACAGAAAGTGAAAAAGAATTAAGTTACTTCACGCTTCAAAGAGGGTCTAGATCATGCCATTCATGTCACTGCTCCCCCCACAGTATCTTTTGTTTAGGATTATTAAAATGCATTTACTTCTTTGTGGTATGGAAACCGGTTCAATAGCTATGTCTCAAGGACATTTGAGCATAAAAGTAAAAGCTTTTCAAACTGATTTTTACGTGCATATTGGCTATAGCACTGTGACCAAGGTCTATAAATCTCTTAGTTGAAAGAATAATAGCTCTTATTGATTACAGTTTGATCATGCAAGATAAGGCAAGTGGGAATAATAAATCACCTTTATGGATTATTTGTGTACATCAGCAAACGAGACTAAATGCATGCTTCATGCATTTGCTGATGAATCCGATTTCTATGTAACTAAGGATGTTTCCATGTATAATCTGTTAATGAACAGTCACACAGAAATGGAAGAAACATTTTCAGTCATTTCAAAGCATCAGTCACCTCTCTCAAGCAAACACATTGGGAGGGCAGCACTGGGAAATACTGGCATATAAATCACCTTATCACTAGCTCTAAAAACACGGCATTACATTAAGATAATCAAATGGCTGCATGGAACCACCACATAAATTCACTAAATGGAAGTAGATATACTGGGAAAATTACCTATACCTGCTGTAATCATGCATACAACAGCTGTTCCTTGGTACTCTTTGGAATTAAACCCTTAAATTACAGTGACTCTATAATTTAACTAGATTATCTGAGTTACTCAGGAGATACCTGTCACTTGTTAGCACACCACTAGATTCTCCAGTTTTGAAAATTACGTCAAGATACTCTGATTTTTTTATTTTATTTTTATTTTTTTCTACAAAGATAACCACTTAGGTACTTTTAATTCTGTGAATAAACAGATTGCACAAATCCCAGAAAAAGAAGACACAAAAATTCCTCCTCACTCCTAAACTATTCCCATTACTCTTGAAGGTGATTAGCTGAAATGTGATTTCAGTGATTACTCTTTCATAGGTGATTAGCTGAAATTCAGAATTTTGGTGAAATGCAAGAGAGCACATAACACAATAATCTTAAATCTAAGAAAATTGGCATTAACCTTCCCTGGTTTTCCCAAACTGGCCTCCCATTCATTAATGCCAGCTCTTAACACTGTTTTCTCTCTCACATCTGGATCTCCACTTTTCCTGCCTCCCTTCTTGCTTTTTCTTCCTTCGCTCACCTGCTTCATTAAAAGAATGAAACATGGTGTTTTACTTAGCCTTTGCTCATTATGCCAGCAACCAGAACTCAACTCCTTAGTCTTTAGTAAAAAACAACTATTAGGTATTGAACGTGGAAAAAAATAAAAATATCAGATTTAAATCCTCAGTTATAGGATTTGTAAGAATGCTAGTCTGGGTAAGCAAATATGCTTTTTCAAACTTGTCAGTATTGGTTAAAGGACATTGAAATGCTTTAATAGAATCATAGAATGGTTTAGATTTGAAAGGACACTAAAGACCATATAATTTCAACCCCTCTGCCATGGGCAGGAACACCTCCTACTACACCAGGTTGCTCAAAGCCCCATCCAGCCTGGCCTTGGACACTGCCAGGGATGGGGCACCCACAGCTTCTCTGGGCAACCTGGGTCAGGGCCTCACCACCCTTGCAGTAAGTAATTTCTTCCTAATATCTGATCTAAATATCCTCTCTTTTAGTTGAAAACCCATTAATCCTTGTCCTGTCATCATACTCCCTGACAAAGAGTCCCTCCCCAGCTCTCCTGCAGGCCCTCTTTAGGTACTGAAAGGCTGCTGAAACGTGTCTCTGGAGCCTTCTCTTCTCCAGGTTGAACAACCCTAACTCCCTCAGCCTGGCTTCATAGGAGAGGTGCTCCAGGCCTCTGATCATCCTTGCAGCCATCCTCTGGACTCTCTCCAGCAGCTGCGTGTCCTTCTTACGCTGGGGGCCCCAGAGCTGAATGCAGGGCTTCAGGTGGGGTCTCATGAGAGTGGAGCAGAGGGGAGAATTCCCTCCCTCATGTTGCTAGCCACACTGCTTTTGGGGAAGCCCAGGGTACAGTTGGCCTTCTGGGCTTCAAGAGCACAGTGCCAGTTATTTTGTTATTAGTTATCACAATATTCATTGTGCCAGAGGATTGTTTCTCCCATTTTACAACCTGAAGCTGAGGCACAATGCACACAAGCAGTTAAGTAGCTGAATTCACTCCTTCTAGCCACATGCCCTTTACTATGGAGTGGCAATAACTGCTTTATCTACTAGTGGAACAAAGTGTCATCTCAAGGAGAGTTGGCTGCACAATAAGATTATGTGGAGTGAAAAGGTTACATTCCTGTTACATTACAAACTTCAGACCGCAATTACATTACTATGGTAAAGTCATGCTGGACAGAACACTAAGACTGTGTTATATCTGGGACACAAAGTTAAACACACAACATAGCACCAAGTAGCAAAAGAGAAGAACTGAACAGCCACCCCTGCCTGACAGTAAAAAGGTAGCATCTACGGAAGAGGGAGATTAAGGTATATATGAATAGTAACTCAGAAATATCATGCCAACTGTAAACTAAATCATGTCATGTTCCTAATTCTAACCAGGACCTCTCAGACCAATGCTTAGGTCAAAATGCCTTTTTATGAAGACACTGAAAAGGTAGACTTAAACAAACAACAACAACAACAACAAAAAAATAACCCACACTGTCAAACCAGGATCTTTGATGTTTAGAAAGAACAGTACGTTTAATAATTTTTAACTGATAAAAAACAATTCCCTTTCTACACAGTAATGACAGTGAAACTCAACATCAGAATCATTGAAATTCAAAGCAAGTGTGATTCAAAGCAAAGTGTGAGCCTTGGTAAAAGTCATTAGACAGTTGTAAGGAAGAGCCTGCCTGCAACCCCTAGAATAACAATTAATTCAAATCAATATAGAAATTAGAAGGAAAGATTAGAAACTGTTGAAATTTACTGAGAGAGAACTAATTTGTATTTTTAGAAAAATGAATCCCAATACATGCTCAAGTAAAGCCTCAGTTAAGATTCAAACTGATGTTCTCCAACCTCTTTATAAAACATGGTGTTAACATAGCATTCGTCAGCAAGAAATCCAGCCATCACTATAGTTTGTAATAAACATCTGTAAAGCTTTGGGATGTGGGCAGCTCAAAGCTTATAATAAAGAAATTAAAGTTTGGCAAAGCACACAGACAAGGTAAGATTATTTAAGAGGTCTAAGCTGCCTTTTTTTTTTTTTCCTTTTTTTTTTTTTTCCTTTTTTTTTTTTTTCTTTTTTCCTGTAAAAAATGCAACCAAAAGACTGTAAGACTGTACTGTGATATTTAAACCTGACAGAAGAGTCATTCACGGTGTGTTGGAAAGAATCGATTTATTTTCAGTGATCACTGAAAAGACAGACTGGCCTTACACACGCTGCAGCAGCCAGCTCTCTCTGTAGGCACAGGTGTGGAGGACATGGTCACTGCCTTGCTACCCAAGTGCCACACATTTTGACATTTTGGTTCCAGTTCACCATACACGTATGCATTGAGCCACCATTAATTCAGACAGAAACAATACACTGTAAAATGCAATACAAGACTTAAAAGCAATTTTCCCTCTGGATGTCTACCAACAAATTCTCATCATGTATCAAGGCTGACAGGCAAAGCTTTGCAACATTCTAGATAATTATCTGGACTTTCCCCTCAACAAATCAAATAAATAATGGGTCCCTACTCATGTTGCAGTCCTCCTCCTCCATTTATTTTCTCTTCATTTGACAACAAAAAAACATTTTGATGTTTTGCTTTTTTGCCTCTCTGTGGAAAAGGGCAATAAAAACAATGGAAAATGCATATGCACACCAGCAGATGACAGTCTGCCCTGTCTGTGAATTACTTGAGGAAAGAGCTGTTTCTTACAGTTCTCCTAAAAGCACTTGACATATCGTTGGTATTTTGAAAACCAGCAAGCAATGATTTTGAGTAATGTTAATAAAGCATTTTCCCTACATTTTTTTCCCCTCCAGGGGACAACATTACTTACTGAATAGCACTTCTTGCCTCACCACTCATCTCATTTGCCTGAAGCACCACAACAGTGAATTAACGAAAGTCACACTATCACCTCTGGTATAAGGAGTCATTGCTGAAAGCACACTTCTGTCACACCTGCAGCCTTCTGGAAAAGTCCTGAGGGAAGTGTGCCGCTCTTCATTTCTACATGTCTGTACAACCCCAATAGGTCTGCTATGAACAAGGGAAAATGGAATTTCTCGTAGAAGACTGCTTGTGGACCCCACCTCCTAATTCTGTACATTTCATTAAGAGAATTAAGGCCTTTTCATTACCCTTCATTAAGGGTATCTGAAAGAGAAGTGCCTATACATCAGCAGCCTGTGGCACGAAGAGGAAGGACACCACATTCAGGTCAGGCTCTTCAAATGGCTTCATGGCACTAGAGAAGCTATCTGCTTCCAACAAATGCATTTGTGCAGACACTGATGTTAAGCTGGTCAAGCCTTTTGTAAAATCATAAGTTAACTGAGACACACAGCACAGGAAAGATGCCTGCAGGAAGACAGCTCATCCCACCTCATGACACAAGGACCAGTCACACAGCAGGAGGCTGGCATAGCTGAGATTACTTAGAGGCAAGAAGCATTATAGGTATCCTAAAAAGAAGCATTTTCAGCTCATTAACCTGCAAAACCATTACAATACAAATACCTTTGGATTGCCCAGTTCTCAATATTTGGCTGTTATATCCCAAGTCTTGCTGCAGGCCTCCTCATGTGCATGATGTGCAGAGCCACTGTCATCTCCCCATGGAAGAGAGTTGGTCATGTGTCATGTATGCTAGCCCAGAGAGGATCCCACAAGGACGCACTTCCCTCCCTTTTTTCTAGCCCTTCCCCATCACAGGGGTCCCTGCCAGCTGCGTGCTTCTGCACAGGGACCTGGTCTGTCCCTGACCAGATGCCAATCTACACCTTCCAGTCTGAGAGGTGCCAGCTAGTAAAGTAGCACAGTTCAAACCCTGGGGTTGAAAGGATTCTCCAGGTCCTAGGTAAAAGCAAAAAGGAGTTTGCATGCCATCACCTGGCACGGGTAAAGAGCCTGTATTCTAGTACCCAGTGAATTATTCAGCTTTGTGGATAAAACCCTTCAGGACGTGAGAAAGAGCACAGTAAGAATGTGGGCCTAACAGACTTACTATGCACCTACCTTTTATTTTTGTGGCCCCTTTGGAGGTCATTGAACTCAGTGAAAGAGCCTGTTATTTCTGAGGGAAAACAAGTGGAAGAATTGTCAAAAGTATTGGCCAGATCTTTCAGGATAGTTCTTTTTGAGACCAGCTGATGCTAAGCTCATCACCTGTCTCCCTGCTGCTGCTTTCTCAAGTAAAAGTTTGATCCTATCAGCTCAAGCGACTTGCCTGATGATTGTTGAACACACCCATGGAGAGGAGGGAGAGGAATTAATCGGCAGCCACATGAAGCATGCAGAGGCATTGGGGGGGGGGGGGGGGGATATATAGCTAAGATAAATAAAGGTTAGGGTGGAGTAGGGATGCAGGTGAAGGGAAGGGGATCCAGCCATACAGACTGCAGAAATCTGGTCAAGAACCAAAGGCAGAGCATAAACTTCCTGCTGATGATAGATGGTTTGGTTAGACAATAGAAAACATGCCTTATTAACCTAGGGTCTGGAGTTGCACAAAGGCTCACCTGGCTTTCAACATGTATTTGTGCATCCAGCAGGACCTTCCGATGAACAACAGTACTGGAAGTTATTTAGCAAGCAATTATAAGGTGTTTTTATTTTCCATATGACTAAGTCACTGAAGTCAAACTCCAGCCAGCAGTGCATCAACTCTCATTTCATAACCCACAGAAACACCATTCCAGCCAATATAACATAGGTTATAACCCCAAGCACCCATGTTTTCCTGCACAGGAAGAAAATAAGTAAGTCTATGGACTGTAACATGGAAACTTTAAAAATCCTCCTCTTCCAATAAAGTTCTCTGTGACATGGAAGTAAGTTGCCCAGTTCTATGACTCTTAAGAATGCCCACCACATCTGCATAATAGCATTTGAACAGAGCATAACAAGATGTTTTCCTTTCCCTTTTAAGCCTATCTCTAATTAATGACCTCTTCAAAGGACTTCCACTTCTTTTCTTGCTCTTGCAACTTTCATTAAATCTGGCAGACTGGTTTCTTGCGCTGTAACTCATGAGAACTGGACTGCATTTAAAAATGGAAAAACATTGTCAGCATATTAAGCCCTGAGCTAGACTTTCTTTTCAGTCAGCAACTAGAGATCTTAATAAACCCTCTATAGCAAACTTTCTAGAAAGTAATGAAAAGCTGCAGATATACTTTGGTGTTAGAAACTCAGTGAGGATGGGACAGAGAATATCATCATGACAGTTGTTCAACTACTAAACACACAGTGGCGTTAATAATCCTACCATTTAATAAGTATTGAACAATATTATATATTATGCACGTATTTAAGTTTTATTCCTATATTTGAGCAACTTTTAATCATTTTTAATCATTCTGCAGGCCTGCATGTCAGAAAGACTACATCATCTTAGGCACTGTGCAATGAAAGGCACTGAAGACATTCATTTTCATTAGTATTTTATCTTATACTTTCAACTTTCTAGCTTGTCCTTTTTCCAAGGAAAAGGGAAACTAGCTACAGGACTTTTTAATATGAACATTGCATTGCTAACATATTTCCAGGCCTTCTGCACCTTATCTTGCCCTGATTGTGATAACTAGCAATCTGCTGTTATGAAGTGGCCTCAGCAACAATTGTAAAACCACATAACCCATGAGCCAACAGCCTCCAAAAATATGGATGTGACTCTCTTGATCAGTGAAGAACACATTGTAGGCTGAAGGTACTGGGCACTTCTGTACCAACTATGTTCACAAAATTCTACAAGCCTCTGTCCTACAGCCTTCAAGATCTAAAAGCCTCAAAGAGAAAAGGGAAACTACAGAAACAGGAAAAGTCTTGATGCCAGGTACAACTGATGAATCATGTTAAAAGACATCTAAGACATTAGTTACTGCCTCATTTGTCATTGTATTTTTTTACTGTCTTCTAATTTCTCAATAGCTGTCAGTATTAAAATATTCAAAACCTCAATATTTCACATAGCCTCACTGTCCTGGTTTCAGTTAGGATAGAGTTAATTTTCCTCCCAGTAGCTGGTAGGGTGCTATGTTTTGGATTAGGATGAGAAGAGTGCTGATAACATGCTGATGTTTTAATTGTTGCAGAGCAGTGCTTACACCAAGCCAAGGACTTTTTAGCTTCTCGCTCTGTCCTGCCAGCGGGCAGGCTGGGGGTGCAGCAAGAGCTGGGAGGGGACAGACCCAGGACAGCTGACCCAAACTGGCCAAAGAGGTATTCCATACCATCTGATGTCATGCTCAACAATATATAGGAGTGGCTAGCCGGGGTGGGGGGCTGGCTGCTCGGGGTTGAGCTGGGCATCGGTCAGTGGGTGGTGAGCAATTGCATTGTGCATCACTTGTTTGTACATATTATTATTATTATTGTTATTTGATTTTCTGTCCCTAATAAACTGTCTCTATCTCAACCCACAGGCTTCAGTTTTTCTCATTTCTCTCCCCCATCCCAGAGACGGAGGGGGAGGGTGAGCGAACGGCTGTGTGGTGTTGAGCTACCGGCCAGGTTAAACCACAACACTCACAAAGAACAAAAACCTTCACAACAGATGACATCTAAAAATCAACACGACAATAAAATCTGTTAACAAAACGGCTTTATAAAAGAATGGAGGACTGCAGAAAAGTAGTAAGTTAAATAGTCCTAATAGTAAGTATAATATATCAGATGGAGATGTAAAAACCAAAAAATAACATTTATGAACAACCATTAGACAAATTTAAGACCAAAGGGATTGAGCAGGGCTGAAAGTGTTTTACATTTTTTGCACTGATTTTTTTACTTTCATCTGAAACCTCATTAGTAGCAGTCATCAGAAATGGAAGATATAAGATTTCAAGAGATGACATGAAACGTTGCTTGAACTTGAAAAGCTAGAAAATGTGTTACCTGCTTATGTTGTGCTTTATGCAGAATTTAAAGAACAGTTTTAATGCAAGTTTTGAAAACAGAACAAATTTTGGTATTATTTAACTGTAAAAGCCCCTTTCAAATCTAAACAGGAAGATTTGCTAACACCTGCCTATTTGAATTCCCATCTTTGCCAAATTGGAACCAGGCAGACTTGTGGAAGATAGGCACTTGAAGACAGCTTGAGTAGTGTCAAAGCATCAACTGTGTCAATTGCAGCAAGAGACCTGTATTGAAATAAGGCAAAGAAGCCAGAGCAGATGTGAGCAAGCCATCATAAATATGCTAGGAACAGTACTTAATTAGAAGATAAGGGAAATGTATTAGTACAAGAAAAATTATGAGCTCATAAAATTAAGTACATTTGACAAAGAAGGATACTGGGGAGAATACCAAAGGTTAAAGGAGGAGCAACAGCAATTTCCAGCCTGAACAATGTCTAAGCTTAAGATTTTAATAGAGTTTTTGAAGTTCCTTTACTTAAAATTTAAAACAAAACGCTTCTTAAGACGTTCAAGCTATTTTGTTATTCTTGACATGTGCACTTTGGTTCTTTCTGTTCATACTTTGCTAACAACTCTGACCCTGACTGTCTCTGTTCAAAAGTAAAACTCTACTTCTGAAACACACATTCTCTCCTTAAATTCTTTCCTCACCTTCTCACAAAGACACCTCTTGGCTTTGGTGTTTACTACTTGGAGTATTACCCTGTATAGGTAATAACTTTATAAAATTGTGCAGCTCAACACAGGACAACTACAATCCACAAAGTCAAGAGAAAACTGAAAAGTCAAGGTTGTTATTAACCACTGGAATTGGTAATAATTTATTATACTTCTTTTCCCAGAAAGGTGGAAGACAGGCTAGATTTGACAACACTGATAGTTAAATATTTATATGTTGCCATGCTTTAAAGCATTTCATTTTTGTCTTTGGTTGAAAATGCTAACAAATCTATAATATTTTACAGGAATTTTATTCCTCAAAATGGAGACACTCTTAGGAAGCCAGAAACTTCCATCTTTGGTGTATGACATTAATTAGCTAAGTGCCTACTACATCATGATGACAACAACAAAAAAGGTTGATAACATTTTCAGAAACCTGTTTCTGGTCATGCTTGCAAGGCCCACCTTTTTGCCTATATTTTTGGAAGGAGTGGGAGTCCTCTGAAAATTACCTACTTGTTAACTTTTGTTGACATAAGTAGTCATTTGTTATCATGTATAATTATACTGGGCTGTCAACACCACTCAGAGTCAGCAAGAAGCAAGAGGTATTTCTCACAGGGAGATGCAAGTATTGAATGTAAAGAATTCATCAGGAAAAACATAAAAAAATAAGAAATACATATTTATTTAGAAAGGAAAGCAGAGCCGGACTGTTTCAGCACTGGATTCTGAAAGAACCTTAAAGTGCATCCAAAACCCTCTGGATGTCAATGAGATTTGGGAAGCAATATCCCTTCTGTATTCGTGAAAATTCCCAATTTATAAAGCGTTAGCTATAAGTCATAATGATCTCGGTGAATTGGATGTCTTTTGCTTTGATCTTTTGGGTCAATCCAAATGCCAGAACTGAAGCCAAATATGTGGCTTGGGAACCTGCAACTAGCAGAAACAGAAGACAGTTTATAAATCCCTGTAAAGAGATTAGTAAAGCCCTGTGTACTTGGCTCTAATCAGAGAGGAAATGAAAAGCCATGATATAAATTACATAGACCAATGGCTTTGATTAGAAAAAGAGAAAAATAACCCCTGGATGTTTTCTATGAAGGTGTTGCAACTAGTGTGCTCTTTGAAGTTAAATGAAAAGCAAAAACTTTTAATCAAAAACTCAGCAGCATACCGTAATCAAGTTACTGCAGACTTGGTCATGCCTTTGCTTTTTGGCTACACAATCTTTGTCCATTGATATAATGTGAATCTCAACAGTTTGCTGTCAGAAAAAGAACACTGAGAACCAAACCAGTACCTCATTATCACACCCACGTAATTACCCAGCAGCATTTCGAAAGCACCTGCTTGCCCTCCTGTGCAAGCCAGATTCCCAGCTAGCCTGAGCAGCATGCTCAAAGCTCTCCCAACACTGAAAGGACAAACACTTGAAAAAACACAATTGCAAAATTCTCAACAGTATTTCTGCTTGACCCCTTATATATGACAATTATATCCTTATTTTCCCATGCCCAACATCCATATGAACTGCTAGCAGCAAATCACAGAAAAAGTAATTTTTACATCTGCACTTCCTGCCTTTAATTTTTAACAGTATTAGAGAACAGTGATATTAATATTTAACAGTAAGTACTTTTAATGGCACATTATAGAAAGAGACACTGTCCAACAGAATCCTTTGCTGCAAAACATCTGAATAAGAGCTCAGAAGTAAATTTGCCAGCTGCAAACTAAGACCATGATTTTATTTCCTTCAGCTATTACTAGCAGATTAAAAAAAGCCACCATACACCTCCCTCCCAGGAAACCAACCAACAAACCCCCACAAACTTCCACCCTCAAACCTAACACATTGATTTCCATATTTCAGGATCAGTTACATTGAAAAAATTGGGAAGTGCTCCACAAATACAGTAACTAAATTAAATATCCTTACTATGCTTGAAAATATTTATTTTATAACAACCCATCAGTTTCAGTTATGTTATTATGGAGTAAGGTGCTGCTCAACATTTCCAGAGTAGCAGCATAAATCCAATATTTGTTTAGAATTTCCATCAGAGCTGAAGCCTGCAAATGTTTTATTCAGATAGTTCTCAAGGTGTGTTCAGATAAATGGCTAGTGGAATTGTAAGCATCCATTACATGGCTCAGTCTTTTGGAAATTTCCTTCTCTAGAAAGCAGTAGTTTAAACCACAGGGAGACTGAAAGAGTAAGGGCATCTCTAAGGGGGGCTTGATCTTTCTGTATCTTCGAGAAGGAGATCTCAAGCCGCTACACTGCAAGAACAGCATCAGCCAGTTGCCTCCAAACATAGGTGCATTCCTAATTATGTCACTGTTGCAGCTTTGTGTTTTCCCCAAGCCTTTCATTTTATTATCTGTTAAAAACAACAACAAAAAAACACACCATGAAAACAAAACGTCAGTCACAACAGGCAGATCTGTGTTAGCTTCAAGTTTGTTTAAAAAAAGAATAAAATAAAATTCACATATTGTCTATGGCCTGCCTGCTTGCTGAATTGCTCTTCAGTTTTATGGCTGTCCATTCAGCATCTTGCATGCTTGTAAGCACCAGAGGAATGGCTCATTAGCAGATCCCGAGCTGCATGACTCAGTGATGGCTAGGAACAGGGTGGAAAGAGAACAGGACTTCTGTGAAAGTTTCCTTAAAAAACTGGATTCAGCCCAGGGTGAATTCTCTACAAAACTCACTTGTAGAGAAAACAAATACTCCATGCAAGGAAGGCTGTGAAAAGCTCATTAGCTAAGCCGAACACAGCATCAGCACTTGCAGGCATTCACTGCTGTATCTCCAGCCACTCTAATCACTGAGGCTTCACACATTTGCACATAGGAAGCCAATTTAAATTCCACTGAGAGCTGGGCCAGGAATCAGATATCAAACCTGACTACGGAGCTATCACACTTTTCAGGCAGCACTTACTTTTTCAACAATATAAACACAAGATTAATGAAGATAACAGCTGCAGGTGAATCCAGGCCCTGACACAACAGACTAGAAGTTGCTCATGTCTCTGCTTTTTCGCTCAGACCATTAAGCAGGGCAGGGGGCATCTTATGAGAGGCATTTTCTAATCTGAACATTTCAGGGGTTCTTAGAGAATGCCGAACTCAACGCATTAGCTCCATCCTCAACACTGGGAAATCTTTAAATAGCAAGTTCACCAAACAGTGCAAAAACAAGTGAACACTGCAGTTCCCTCTACCAGTTCATACTCTGAAATTATATAAGTGATCTGAATTAAAGGAGAAGCACAACCCCTGGGAACAATTTCCAACAGCACTAATGAGAGCACATGGAGTTCTTTATGTCCAGAAACTGTCACTGTTTGCAGCAGCATTTAGAGCACATCTTGATGCTGACTCGCAGATGCCAGCATATTATATCACCTTTCAGTGGTTCAGTTAAGTCAGCTATAAAGTTCGGCATCTGGTTCCCCTTTGGGGGTTTATTTATATAGAACGCCTACTTATATTCTACACATAGGAGATGAACTGTAAAGACACAAAGGACTCATTACTAAATGGAGCATTAATGCTGATACAGAAGAACACATTCAGCTATATGCATAGGATCTGGTCCAAGGAAAAAAAAAGGATCCAGCTGATTTGATCATAGAATCATAGAATATCCTGAGTTGGAAGGGACCCTTAAGGATCATCAAGTCCAACTCTTGACACCGCACAGGTCTACCCAAAAGTTCAGACCATGTGACTAAGTGCACAGTCCAATCTCTTCTTAAATTCAGTCAGGCTCGGTGCAGTGACCACTTCCCTGGGGAGCCTGTTCCAGTGTGCAACCACCCTCTCTGTGAAGAACCCCCTCCTGATGTCAAGCCTAAATTTCCTCTGCCTCAGCTTAACCCTGTTCCCGCGGGTCCTGTCACTGGTGTTAATGGAGAAAAGGCCTCCTGCCTCTCGACACCCCCTTACGAGGAAGTTGTAGACTGTGATGAGGTCTCCTCTCAGCCTCCTCTTCTCCAGGCTGAACAGGCCCAGTGACCTCAGCCGTTCTTCGTACGTCTTCCCCTCCAGGCCTTTCACCATCTTTGTAGCCCTCCTCTGGACACTCTCCAACAGTTTCATGTCCTTTTTATACTGTGGTGCCCAGAACTGCACACAGTACTCGAGGTGAGGCCGCACCAGCGCAGAGCGGGACAATCACCTCCCTTGACCTACTAGTGATGCCGTGCTTGATGTACCCCAGGACACGGTTGGCCCTCCTGGCTGCCAGGGCACACTGCTGGCTCATATTCAACTTGCTGTCTACCACGACCCCCAGATCCCTCTCTTCCAGGCTGCTCTCCAGCGTCTCATTGCCCAGTCTGTACGTGCAGCCAGGGTTTCCCCGTCCCAGGTGCAGGACCCGGCACTTGCTCTTATTGAACTTCATGCGGTTGGTGATCGCCCAGCTCTCCAACCTATCCAGATCCCTCTGCAAGGCCTTTCCACCCTCATTTGAGTCCACAACTCCTCCAAGTTTGGTGTCATCAGCAAACTTGCTCAAAATACCTTCTATTCCTACATCCAGATCGTTTATAAAAATATTGAAAAGTACCAGCCCTAAAATGGAGCCTTGAGGGACCCCACTGGTGACCGCCCGCCAGCCTGACGCAGCCCCATTTACCATAACCCTTTGGGCCCTGCCCGTTAGCCAATTGCTCACCCATCGGATGATGTTTTTATTTAGCTGTATGGTGGACATTTTGTCCAGTAGGATCCTATGGGAAACCGTGTCAAAAGCCTTGCTGAAGTCCAAAAAAATCACATCAGCTGGTTTCCCTTGGTCCACCATACGGGTGATCTTATCATAAAAGGAAATCAGGTTAGTTAGGCAGGACCTACCCTTCACAAACCCATGCTGGCTGGGACCAATGACTGCTTTGTCCCCCAGGTGCGCCTCAATAAGTTCGAGAACCATCTTCTCCATGATTTTACCAGGCACTGACGTGAGACTGACAGGCCTGTAATTGCTAGGGTCTTCTTTCTGACCCTTCTTGAAAATCGGCACAACATTTGCCAGCTTCCAGTCTACCGGGACCTCTCCAAATTCCCAGGATCATTGAAAAATAATTGAGAGAGGTTCCGCGATGACATCCGCCAGCTCTTTCGGCACCCGGGGATGAATCCCATCCGGACCCATGGACTTGTAGGGATCCAGGTGGAGTAGCAAATCCCGCACACGTTCAGGGTCGGTTGGGAGTTTGTCATTCCCACCGTCCCGGTCCTCCAGCTCAGGGCACCCTAGGGTCCCGAAGCCCATCATCGGCATTGAAGACAGAGGCAAAGAAGGCGTTAAGCGTCTCTGCTTTGCCTATGTCATTGTCTGTGAGGAGACCTTCCCTATCAAGGAGCGGCCCTATGTATTCTTTAGTTCTCCTTTTTCCATTCACATATCTAAAAAACCCCTTTTTGTTTTCTCTCACAGACACAGCCAGCTTCAACTCTAGGTGTGCTTTGGCCACACGAACTTTCTCCCTAAAAACACGAACAGTAGCCCTGTATTCTTTCCATGACACCTGGCCCTCCTTCCAGTAGCGAAACACTCTCTGTTTCCGCCTAATCTCCATTAGAATGTTCCTGGTCAGCCACGCCGGCCTCCTGCCCCGCCTGCCTGACTTGCGATATTTAGGAATTGCCTGATCTTGTGCTTCTAGGAGGCATCGCTTAAAGAATGACCAGCACTGGTGGACATCGAGGTTTTCAAGAGCAGTTTCCCAGGGGACCTTGCTGACTAGTTCCCTGAGCAGCCTGAAGTCCGCTTTCCCCATATCTAGGGATGAGGTTTTGGTGGCACTTTTCCTTCTGTCACCGTAAATTTTGAACTCAACCACTTCATGGTCGCTATGACCAAGGCGGCCACCAATCACCACATCTCCCACCAGACCCTCTCTGTTTTCTAGCAACAGGTCTAGGAGGGCACCTTTCCTAGTTGGCTCCGTTAGCGCCTGCACCAAGAAGTTATCATCTAAGTGCTTCATGAACCTCCTGGACTTGCTCGTGTCAGCCGTGTGGCACTCCCAGTTAACGTCTGGCAAGTTGAAGTCCCCCATAAGGACAAGGGGAGTTAATCTCGAGGCCTCTCTTAGTTCTGTAAAGAATAATTTATTGGCGCTATCGTCCTGGCCAGGCGGTCTGTAATAGACTCCCACAACAACATCCCCTTTATTCGTTTGTCCCTTGATCCTTACCCAGAGGCTCTCAACTTTGCCATTGCCGACCTGAAGTTCCACACAGTCCAGCCCCTGCTTCACATACATCGCCACCCCACCACCTCGCCTACCCTGCCTGTCCCTCCTGAAGAGCCTGTAACCATCTATCGCAACACCCCAGTCACAGGACTCATCCCACCAGGTTTCGCTTATGCCGATGATGTCGTAGTTGCGGGACTGGGCCAGGACTTCTAGCTCATCCATTTTATTCCTCATGCTGCGTGCGTTCGTGTAGAAGCACTTCAGGTGCGTCTCCTTACACTCAGCACCTTGTGGATCTGACCAAAGGACCTCACTGGCACACAGCCCCTCTGATTCTAGCGTACCATCCCTTAGGTCTTCACCGGCGTGCCTGGTTTTAGCCCCTTCCCCCTTCGACTCTAGTTTAAAGCCCTATCTATCAGCCCTGCCAAATCCTGACCAAAGATCCTTACCCCTCTCCGAGAGAGGCGCATCCCATCCGGTGCCATCAGGCCCGGTGTAGCATAGACCTTCCCGTGATCAAAGAACCCAAAATTCTGCCGGTCACACCAGTCTCGAAGCCACGAGTTTATGTGAACAGCACGCCTTTCAGCTTCACGCCTATCGGAAGGACAGAGGCAAACACAACCTGCGCCCCTCATCCTCTGAGTAGTCGCCCCAAATCCCTAAAGTCTCTTTTGATCGCCTTCGGACTTCTTATTGCTACTTCATCGCTACCAGCCTGAAAGACCAGTAGCGGGTAGTAGTCAGTGGGCCGTACCAGGCGCTTGACTTTCTTGGCAAAGAAAGGTTTACTCAGGTGTTTCAAGTTATGATTTTCAGGAGCCAGAATACTTAAGTGGTTAAATTATCCAGGACAGTTATAGTGAAGATACATCCCTTATTCCTTAAATCAGTTGGAAGTTTTTAAGGTGGCCTTAAAAGTTTGTCTCATTTGCTGAATATTTTCAGTGGATAAGTAAAATTGAAATACTCTGGTATTAGCACTCTCTTTAAAGGAGACAGTGAATGACCTGACTGGAAAAGCAAAGCTGTACTGTCATCTCTGATTCTCACTTTTAGACTTATTAACAGACAACATTCAGACAACATCTCACCCCTCCCCGCCGGTAGGAAGCGATGTTTCCTGTTTCTCATCCCTGTGCATGTAAAGATATTAAATTAGGTTGGTTCTGGTCCATCAGAGCATTCACTGTTGCAACAGGCTACGAGAAACAGTCTATGCAACATGGTACATTAATAATAATATGCTCACAACATCTGTTCCCCAACAATTTGTATTTGATCTTCAATTTTGCTAGAAACTATTAAGTTTGCAGACTAGTGCTTTATGCCACTTGAAAGTTTGGAATCTCATCCTTCAGAGTGTGCTGCAAGAAGCTCTGTTCTTGATACCTTTTTCTGAAATAGATTCAAACTGCAAACTCCAGCTCTCAGACCATTCTCTCATGTCAAAGCTAAGCCACAGAGAGTGAGTAGGCCTTTAAACTTTGCATATTTGTAACTGTAAGTATGCTGATTTCAAGAGAGCACCTTGGGATAGATTTAACACTTCTCCACCAGCTGTGACGTGATGGATATTTCAGACATTTGCCACCAGAGGGAGATGACAAAATCCCAGAAATGCAAAAGGATGGGAATTGACTAAGACTGGTAAAAATATTCCTCTCCTGCCCCCAATGGCTGGAAATCAACTACATTTCACAGTATAAACTACAGTCAATGTGCATGCCATAATTGATGAACATTTAAACTTAATTTACTGTTTATTTAGAACAAGAACAAAAAAGGAATAAAGGATATTCCTATTATATAACATTATCCAACTGATACTTTTAAACCAGTAATTCATTCTCACTTTTATAGAAGTAATTTTTTGATTAACTGAGATTCTGAGAGGTTGTCTTTAATTCATATATAGAAATGTGTGAGAAATTGAGCTTTTCCTTAAAGTGTTCAAGACATTATTTAAGCCAGAAATGCTCAGATGAAGTGGAAATTGATAGAAGTCCTTTCCTCTTCTTGAAAGGGATGGTGACGACAAGCACTGCTGATGGCAAAGGCTGGGATTGAGCCTCAGGTTCTGCACAATTCTGTGAACTGACGTGGCAAATAACTGAAACTCCACATCCCCACAGGCCTCCCTGTTGAATCAGCAGCAGATATACATACAGTCTTAATCAGAAGAGTACTAGAATAATCAAGTATAAAGTCAAACAAAAAGCTTACCTATGCTAACTTAATTTCTTCCATCCTGACTTGAAATACCAAAATGGAAACGGATTGTATTGTGGATTTAAAATCTAAATTTTGATGGCAAAAAGCAGCTGATGGGATTCACTTCAGAGGAGAGGTCTCAAAGCAAAGTCCAGCTCAGCTTTTGGACCACAGCAACGCAAATGTTCCTTTGGTCCGTTTATATTTAGCACAAGCCTCACATGCAACACTGCCTTCCCCAAGATGTTCAGTATGTTTGCTTCTACAAAGATCTAAGCTTGAGGAACCTATTCTGTATATGGGTAAGAAATTATCTTTCCAAAAAGCTTTGCTTATTATAAAGAAATATAATAGTGGAAGAAATTTGTTCTGATTTTAAGTTTGCTTTTCTATTCCAAGGGATTTCATAGCCTCTCTTTCCAAACTGTAGGATTTGTTTTGAATACAGCTTTTATCTTTTGTAGTCAGAGTTTATATCTGTAAAATGCTCTCTTTTCATACTCTGCTCTTAACACTTCTCCAGATTACTAATGCTCCTGGTTTCTGAAGTTATATCTGGCAATTGCTGGACTAGAGTTATACCTTCTGGTGCAAGTGCCTGGAGGGGAACACACTTGGCCCAATGGCTCCTCACAGCTGTGGCAGGAAACCTGCAGCCTCTCACTGTATGGCACAGTGGAGCTCAAGACTATATTCAAAGAGTGCTGTTCTGTAGGGCAGAGTGACCCTGCCCATGGGCCTCGCCCACTGAGGATCCCAGACCACACAGCCACAGTCCTAGGGCAGAAGCAGAAACAACACTGAAGGAGTTTTGACTGAAAGTCAAACTACGAGCAAGGGGCAGCTTCTGGGGTTTCTTCTAAGCATCTCTTTTCATATTGTTAATATTCAGAATTGTTTGAGAGGGATTAGCATCCCCTTAGAGAGAAATTGAAAGAGGCATATGAAAAAAATTATATTCTGTGCAGGCTGGTTTAGACAGGTGAAGCAGCCAGCATAATCAGAACTAACTGCTCAGAGCTGTACCAAGCAAACTTCCTTGAGACCGCTAGCTTTAAAAGAATTATATGGACCTTTCCCCAAGTAGGATTTTTCTACTGGCTTCCCTTAAAATAATTAGCTTGTGACATATGGATGTCACAGACATTTCCAGCATTTGTTGCAGTATGATGCACAACACACTTTAAGACTCCACGTGCTTGACAGGCAGGGTGAAATACTGGACAGAGAGGTGCTTGATGCAGTCGTGCTTGTTCTAGCGTATGCATCATTGGGCACAGTAGGAGGCAAATTATCAGACTGAAGGGATCAATGGTACACTCTGGTTTTCAATAGTTATCTTTTTAATGAGCAGGGCCAAATTTTTAACAGAATTCCCCTTTTAATTAGCATAATTAACTCCACTATTTTTTTAAAAGTTTAATCAAGTAACAAGACAACGAAGAGCATTGTGCTGTGGTTTTCTGTGCACAGAGAACAATTATAACAATGGTTCAAACACCCTCAAACAAATCTGTTAACTAAGGCATTTTTTTAGCACCCATCCTTTTCACTTCTGAAATATTTCTTTCCCTTCAAGAGAGAAACTAAAACCCCTCTGCTTATGTTATTAACTGAAATTTCTCAGTCACCAGACATAGTTTTTATCTGAGTATACAGAGTAAAAATACACCCCATATACTTTAACAATAGCAAAGCTCTGTTTTGAAGTCTCTATCATCACCTAGGACCCTTAATGATCCTATTTAGGATTCACCTGAAAAACGTCTTCTGCGAGGAACCCAAACACATCTTGAGCGGCATTTTGTCACAGAATTGCACCAGTCTCCAATTGTAAGTCAGGAGCATTCCTACTGTTCCTAGCTATTCCAATGAGCACTACCAACAAACATACCTGGTTTAAAAATTTGTGCTCTAGAACTACCTGTGGCTGACAGAAAAACAAAAAGCTCCAGAGGACTGTTTCACAGAAGAAGCTGATTAGCCTATCCTTTAGATTACCCAGTAAAATCACTTCCAATTTGTTTCTTTCAGCAAAACACTGTTTTCGGAGAATGAGTATTAGAAAACAACTTATCATTTGCCTATTTTTTTTTTCTTCCATTGAAAAAGAAGAAACTTTATTTCAAGGGAGGCAAAATTTAAACTCCCTAGCAGTTTTATTTTCCTCCTTAATGAGAAAATTATAGAAAAACACTAAGCTAATTCCACTCCCATTACAAGCCCTGCTTACCAGAGAAGTGTAACTGGGTGAACAGCATTCAAGCAGCCAGGGAGCTGTAGGAAGGATGGGTGAGATCACACCAAATGAGCAAGGCCGGCTGGGTCCCTTGGCTCAACAGGCTTCAGCTGGAGGATTGGCTTGGCCCAAAGTAGCAGAGCCTCTCACCCGCAGGTTGTCACCATACCCCAGCTGCCCCAGAAACCCCCAGCCCTGGTGTGCTCTAGGGTATAGCCACCAACAGAGGCAATTAAGAGCAAAGGTTCACCTCCTGCTCCAGGGCTACATTTCTAATTAAACGTTGTTCACAGTCAGCAGCTTTCCAACAACACCCTCTATTATACACAATGACTGCCATTAAAAGAGTGCTTGCTAACTATTAGGGTGTTAATCATGACTTCATTAATGCATTTTTTTTTCCTGTATAAAATAAAATTATAGGCACTGGAATAAGAGATGGAACGTGATTAAAGTTGTAAATAAATCCATGGTGATTCTCTTCAAGCAAAGACAGCAATCTGTTAATGACTTGCAATTCTATGCTATGGATTGGGAATAACCTCTAAGTTTATGAATAACTATATAATAACTGAAAAGAAGTTAGCTGCTTTTAACTCTATAGCCAAATGCTCATTGATAGACATAACCTAACTTTTGACAATGTCTTGAAACCTGCCTTCTTAGGAATATTACAAATATATATATATATATTTTTAGTAAACTGAGGTTGCAATTAAAGAAAAAAAAGAACAAAATATCTACAGCTTGTATTACAGAATAGCTTTTCAAACAATTCAAATATTTGTTTTAAAAAAGGAAACTGCACTATGGCTGTTTGTTACATTAACAAATAAGTCACCACATCACACTCAGTTAATTACCAATTGTTCATTTTCCAAAGCTAAGTTTGAATTCATTATCAGAACTCTCATTAAACTGTGTCTGTCACATCAGACATCACATTAAAAATTACAGAGCAGCAGGAAGGGATCCACTACTATCAGTGGAACAAGCGGACAACAAGTTGAGGAGACCAGACCTCTCCCTGTGCACCACAGGATAGAGGCAGTGTAAGTCAAAAACTCCCAAATAAAAAGCAGATCATTTCACATTTTCAAATACTATACATTTTCAGTTGTGCTCATAAACCTTTTATGTTGTAACTTCTGTGAAACAATTTCTCTCTCACTGAAAAACGTGATTTTGAGGTCTGTAAAGTGAGACGATAATATTTAAACAGAAGATTTTAAAACAAATACAAGACAGTTACCGTTGATAAAGTAAATACCTATTTTATGTATTTATCGTTATAAAGTTACAAATATATGAAAGAACTCCTGCCACTAGAGCTGCTTGGATATTTTCTGCTATTTTTTGAATTACTACTCAGAAATCACAGGTTTTTCAGACAAACTGATAAGATCAGTTGTGATAAGCTTTCAGGATCAATATGACTACAAAGTCAAAATTCTAGGTAGCATAAGATATAGAACTTATTTAAATTATAAATTTCAATTTTTAACAACACTTTGCAATTTAACTTAAAATATACTTTGAAGGTACAGCAGAAATGTCTAAAAACCCATTTTAGTTAAGCTTATGCAAGTTTACAAGTTTTTTTTTTTGTTGTTTATTAATTTCTGATAATTTTCTGCCCCACTTCAGGATGAGGAAAATATTTCACCTTGTGAAGCTAAGCCAGCTAGTCCCAAAGTAACCTTTAGATGACAAGCACTACTCTAAAGCTCCTCCCTTGTTCAAGGTGAGAAAACTGGAAAGAAGAAGCATTTTGGCAAGGTGAACTGCCGAAACAGCTTGAGGCAGTGGCAGCTGCTCAGCAGAACACAGCCGTATTCATTTCTGCTCCCTGCCAAATATACTGGAAGAAATAAAGAAAGATAACAGGACAGAATGAATTAGTAGATGGAAACAAAAAGACTTACCCCACTCTAAACACTCTTCAGCTTCTCTCGACAGTGTTTTTAAAATTAAATATACAGAAGTCAAGCAAGCCAGATAGTAAGTAGCACTGTTACACTAATAGACACTTGTGTGGGCAAAGAGTAGATAGAGATGATGGTTTGATCTAGATGTTCTTGGTATAGAAACTTGAACAAATCAGTATTAGAAATACTGAGTAAGCTAAAGTAGGTTTATTTATTAGTTATCAATTAGTTAAGTTGCTTGTTAACATGCACACAGAAAACTTAACTTTGGCAGAAGGTATTTGGAATGCAAAACACCTCCCCCCAAAGCATAGGAAAAAAGAAAAAGAAAAAGAAAAAAAGCTTAAAACCATTAAGTGTTATGATCTGCTCTATATATTGCTGAAATCTTTAAAAAATACCTATTTTTAATTCTAGCTAAAATTCTTCAGATTTTTAATTTTAAGGATTTAATATCAGATTCAGCAATAATGCAGGAAACAATTTCAGATGAACATAATGAACTGCAGACTCTAAACAGATAATAGAAATTGAGGACCTTATTATCAGAAATGTTAAGCCCAAACCAATGTAATACACAGCTATCATACATAAAGAACTGTTCTACCCTTGTAATGAAAATTTTGTTACAAGGCAACTTGTCATTCAACTTTAAGCACCACCTCCCAAATATAGCTCAATGCAGAGCCTGAGAAGTGTGTATCCTATCATTGTGCTGCCAGAGAATAATATAGGAGGAAAACCTCAACACCATCATAAACATTAAAATAGGCCATATTTGTATACTTGATCATACAGGGGTCCAAGTCAGATGGTAATTTTGATACCCACCTGTCAAAATCAAAACTGTTGTGCTACTGTATAACAGTATAATATAGTTCAGTCTATACAACAAACTGCATATAAACTCTTGACAATTATGAGGAGTTTGATGGCAGAATAAAACTGAGACTCAAAAAGAAAGTGACAGCCAAGTCACTGATGAGAGAAAAGTGGAAATGGAAGCCAAAGATCTGAACTTTCAGATCTTTAGAGACATTTTACCTTCAGATCAACTTAGTGTCAAATTACTACCAATGTTATTTGTAAGCATAAAAACTGAAAAAAACGTTATCAAGTTGTCTTGGATAAAGCTCAGCTCTGAATCATCCTGCAATTTGGAAGCTCTCTAAGGGGACTTTATAGATTTCTGCTCAATTCATCTTTTTGGATTTTAATGAGCTTTGATATGCACAAAAGTAAGCATATGCTTTTTTGTAACACCAACTGCAATAACTACAAATACAGCCTTTTGTCAATAAGCCAATTTAAATCATTGCATAAATCTAGTCTAGTTGTTGGACTTCATTTAGCTTCCCACTTCTAGTGAAATAACTGCCATTCTTCCTTCAAGGAAGCAATTTGTACCAATTTACACTGAAGGCTGCTAAGGAGACTTCATCATTCCTCTAACTGACTTGCCAACTCTGTCAGAGTAAAACACCATTTTTCTATTCTGCAAACATAGAAGAGCACAAAGAATAATTTGTTCTGAGAGACAATTCTCCAGGACATTCCAAGAATGTCTTGTTTGATATAATATAATTTGTGCCCAAAGGAGCAGAGGGTAACTGTCTTTCCATCCAATATTTTTAAAACAAGTTTTTCTCTGTGAAACACATCATTTGTGGCAGCAAATGTAACTCATATATTCCCCAACCCAAGAACTATTTTCATTCAACTACCTCTATTCCATCTAAATATCATATTAATATAGATCAAACTGAGAAATATAGTATGTTAAAATCTGGAGAGGAAGCAGTTTCTACTGTTCAGTGCTGTTGTGAGTTTCTTTGTTCAAAGAGCTCAATTAGAGTTTACATTTTTTTTTTTTTACATTCCCTGTAATGTAAAAAAAAAAAAAAAAAAAAAAGTGATGCCCATAAAGAGAAAGATGAAAGAGTGAACAAAAGACTAAGAGTGAACAAATGACTTATTTGGAACACTACCCATGTTTTTGCATTCAGTTAAGCACAGTTTTGGAAAGAGTCCAGAGACCCAGGTTTTTGTCTTTTAGTCATGACCTCTTTGAAGACTTCCCAAACTGAAGAAAAATCCTCATACATCAGAAAATGTGGACATTATCAGAGGATGAGTGAAAAGAGACATGGGAGGAAATCAGAGGGACCTACTGACAGACAAGAAGAAGAGAGACAAGAGTCTTGTCAGAGTAAATACACCATAATATATGTGTGTTTATGATGACATGTATCCTCTGCAGAGGGCTGCTGAATCAGTGTGGAGTAAGGAGTGGTGTTTAAAAATCAATAATCCTGGATTGTGTGTGTGAGATCCTATAATCAGGGCAAGTTCTCCCTGAAAGACAATATAACCCATACACATTAACAGTTTGGAAGAACTAGGTTCTAACTTTTTGGAGTGGCTCAGCATGGAGCTGTAACTGCTAAGCATGATATTGTTTGGAAGGATCTCTCTCAAATGAGCACAACTCACAATCTTTGATTTTTCCATCACAAAACAGTTAAATTACATTGGAATAAATATGTTAGTCTGTGAATTTGAAAGCTTGAGCCACACACTAAAATTTAGAGAAAAAAGCAAAAATATTTGTACTTAAATGTTTTGAAATCGTGACTCAAAAATTAATTTCCCCAAACTGGAATCCACACTGAGTACCTGAATTTGATATTTCAACACTCCCATGCTGCCTCAGCATTTTTTCCTGCTAATCACTAGTATTAATATAGAAATAGAAATAATAGAAATATAAATAATTTTAATAGATTTTTTTCCTTTGTAACAATAAACCTATTCATTTAATGTTTCAATGCTAAGACACAGAAATCTTTTTTACAAGTTAAAAAATTCATAGAATATACTTGACTGTCTTTCAATTATTTTCTTTCTATTTTGCTTTCAATTATTTTGTCTTTTTGTCTTCTCAATTATTTTCTTTTTTTTTTTTTTCATCTAATCACTTAAAATCAGGCAAATAAGATCTATAAAATCAGTTCTCAATATAAGCATACCTCAGTTATTTAATGCAGGTTGGACAAAATCATTGTTGCAAGTGTTCCCTCCCTAAGTCATACAGATCATGGGCACTGCAGGGGTCAAGCAGACAGGAAAGCTATACCGGCCATCCATCCCTAGGAGTACAGAAGGTAGAGTTTAAGCACTTTGTAAAAAAGTTTGCCTGTTAATGTTTGTAGCTTATCCCCTGTATTTTCCATTGATTTTGTCACTTCTGTGCCTATGCAGTGTGTACATAAAGCAAGACAAATCACAGTTCGGCTGTGGTTTCATCTGGGATGGAAACAAATTGGATCTCTCTCACGCTAGTGAGTTGCTGACAACAAAGCCTTCACAGTCAAAGAGACCTGACGGTTTATATAACAAACATATTGATATAAATGTAGGCACCAAAATAAGCCAGAATAAATCATTCATCCATGAAATAATACATCAGAAACACACTAACAACTAACCTAAAGAAATATTGAGAGAAGCTTTCTGTATTTAAAGAATGTGCAAGATGAATGTTTCAATTAGATTAAAACAAGCAACTATTAGTCAATTTATCATATACAGTGACTACTTAGAGAATGAGTGGATGAGAAAAAGGGCTGATCTTAATGCTAATGTCATTTAAAGCTTACCTGTTTTTAGGGAGATAGTGAAGAGAATATGCTGTTTTCTAGAAATCATTTTAAGGTCAAATAATTCTGGCCACATTTTTCCCAAGAGTAAATGCTCTTTTCAATAGAAGTGCACCAGAACTGAATTTGGCCTACAGGACCCACTGATGAAAATAGGAGCATTTCAACCTGACTTAGGTGGGCATTATAGAAAACCACCTTTTTATATACACAGTGGAGAACTTCAGAGAACTTAATCCCCATGGAGATAGTTTATTGCTATAGTAGGTGCTTCCCCCCTGCTCCCCCAAAAAATCTTCCAAAAATCAATTATAACCATTGAAGAATAAAAGCACAAAACTCTCAGGTGAAACAAGCCTAGAGAAGTTTATACCTCTAAAATTGTCAGTCCTCCTTTTTATTTCCATACATCCTTAAGATGGGGAAAATGAGACGTGAACATAATAGTCTTGGTTTGCCACACATTTAAAGTAAGTTTTCAGTAAACTAACTTGCACCAATGTCCCTGACTCACTGGCTAGGCAATTTCTGGAATCAGAGTTGCATCAGTTATTTCTACACTACTATGTCTCCACAAATACAAAACAAATGGACCTGAAATCTAGTCTTTAAATTATGTATTTCAACTCTTCTTATGGGAGGACCTCAGAGAGGGGGACTGCAAGAATGTCTTCAGAGTTGCACACAAACCACCAGGCATGCTACAGTATAAATCATCAGTGTTATCTTATTAGAGGCATAACCACAATTTCCCAGTAAAATCTATTCTCTGGTTTCTGCTCAACGTGCCATTGTCATCACTGGCAACCTTTATAGGTTCTTGCTAAGGGTGAATCAAAGATTCACGGTGACAGACACTTCTCAGTATTTTGTCTTAGACACTGCAAAACCACAAAGGCTACCATTGGGCATTTAGGCAAAATGCTGCCTGACAACAAACACTAACCTAAACAAAAGGTGAAAGGAGATTTATGACGAGTATAACTTGGTGCTGCTAATACATACAACGCTGTTTGTGAAGCAGTTTCAATGGTAAGGTATCATAACTCACTCCCAGCTAAGAAATGATCAGACCTATACTGAACAGACACTATCTGTCAGCATGAAATGAAACAAAATGATGACTAGTATTGAAGAGATGCATATCCTACTAGGAATGTCTGAACGTGGGGAAACGAGCGTGAATATCAAAACCCTGGTCAGAAAGGAAGTGGGACAATGGGTCCATTTCCCTTCTGTCAAGTCCAATCAGCTACTACTATACTGTCAGCATCCAAAAGGTTTTAGCCTTGAAAGAAAATAATGTACATATCAAGTAGTAAGCTTATCAAGAAAAAATGCCCGTATTCAAATATGGAAGAATAAAGTAATGTGCATAAATACCAAAACACAAACAGGAAGTTTGTCATTTAGATGTGATTAAAAACTCTTAATCAGGTTCCCCAATGTTGCTCAGCTATTTTCCCCTTTTTGTCAGCAAAAGCTGTTGATCACCTACTTATCCCATAATTTAAAAGTCCCAGGATCTGTGACAGAAAGACAATTTACCACTTCATCTGGAAACCTAGCTTTAAATATCCTTTAACTGATTTACAGGAAAGTTAAAATTCCTACTAATAAATAGTATATGTATATTATTGAAATGACTTAACGAAATAATTAGTTCAGCTGTATTTCAGAGAGACTGATTACTACTTCAGCAGACTGTACAGATTGCTGAGGATGCTCAGAGAAAAATATCAAGGTACAATTTCTTGCTTAGCCATTGCAATGGAAAGTACCTTACTTCATTGCTCAATTAAAATCAAGGTTTCTGAGATTTTCTTTTGCTGAAAAGTATCATTTCTCAATTGCAAGTATTATGACATATATCCTATTAAAACCTTCTAGTTCTATCTATGAATAGTGAGTGAATTGCCTCTGCTCTCACCTGTAAGATTTTCATCTTCAGTAGTGGAAATGCTAAAGGCAAGCAAGTATGCCAGATACAACCAGCAGAATCAGGGATCTTCATCTCCCAGTCTTAAGCAGATTTTCAGGTAAGGGTTTTTACTTCTTAATCCATTTATTCAAATCCAATTGAATTCAAAATGCAGAGTTAATGCCAGCAAGCTGAATACTAGATGTGTCCTGAAATGCATATAAACACACTTTGGATGACAAAAATGAAATTCATGAACATCACCCATCCCCTGGAGGGGGAAAAAAGCCAAACCAAATTATTTACCATCTAATAAATAGTATTCGGAGAAATCTAAAGAAAGCTTCTACAAAATCATTTATAAGCATTAATCAGCTAATTGTTTAATGACAACATATGCAAAGACTCCCCTTGGAGATAACCACTAGCATCTCTGAAAGAAGCTGTAAGACACTAGATACCCTGCTGACATTGAGAGACAAAAGTACTATACATTTTACTTCAGAACTCATACATATGAAGCCACCTGCAAAAGCATTTTTAAAGACAGTGAGCTGCAGAGATTTCAATAGAGCTACACTAACTAGAAGTGTGTATACTCCAGTTTTAGGCCTACCACAGAGCTGGCAAGTTGGACAGCTTCTTATGCTCAACTGTAAGGTGGGGTACTTACTCATCTACTCTGGGGAGAAATCTGTGATCGTTGCTTTTGTGGGTATAATGCGCTTCAGAGTGGACAGCATTTCTGCATGCCCTAAAGATGAAAGTTTTTTTTTTTTTTTTTTTTTTTCCCCTCCATCATTTCCAGAGTTGCCTGAAATCAAGATTATTTAGACTTTTCTGAGACTGAGAATGGAAAGCGTTCAGACTTGTGGCTAGCAGTAAGATACAGCGGTGGTCAGAGCAGCAGTTCCCTTGTCATTTGCAAGAGACATTAGGACCAGGTTTATGAAAACATCATGCTGAGATGTAAAAATCTACAAAAGTAAACTTAAATAATTTCCACCATAAAAGAGAATACACTGCATTTTTTTTTCTTGCTTTGCCTGACAATTTCTTAATGATCCTGAAGGTCATTAAGCTCAGATATTGGTAGAGAACCCTGTAAACTGGGAGAACCTCAAGCCAGGCAGTGTGTTTTGACATGTGCTGAATCGAGACTTGTTATATTTCTCCATATATCTAAGCAGCAGAGATTCTGCATTTCATTGGCACAGTCCCCCTAGTACATTATGCCAAGTAGACTTACAGTGCTGTATCATTAATAACCTTTCTGTAGTAGGCACTTACGCTTCTCAGCACACCTACCATTGAGACATATGGTCTATTGCATCAGTCTTACAAGGTTCCAACTTTCATCTACCATGAAAATACCTATTTCTTGTGAATCCACAGATCACAATTTTCCTGTCATTTTTCCACAAGTAATTGCCTGAAACACCACAAGGTACAGTTAAGTATCAGTGTAAATCATCCGGTGGGCAAACTGAAGGAAAATAGCAGCTCATCTCCTGGCCTTGTCCTGAAGAACAGAACACTCAACACCAGCTGTTTGTTGATAATCAGCATCAGATTTCCCTCAGTCCCTTCCACTTTAACATCATGCAGTCAACTTTCTAAAATTGACCTAAGACTTTAGGCTTGTGACTGTTGCCGTATTATATTGCTACCACAATTATTTCCTCTGTTGTATATTATTTCTTCTCAGTGCATTCAAAAAGAATAATAAGAGAATTATCCTACAAAATAAGAGGTAATAGAAAAGTCTAGCTTCACTTCTATCAGTATTTCTCCCTGAAATTCTTTTCCTATTGAGATACTCATTTACAAGTTACAAACACGGGCTTAGCGCTCTGACAACAACCCAGCTCTGATCAGCAGAGGCGTTTGAAACAAACAGCTCAGAATACAACGTGTGAAAGCAGCCATTTGACTACAGTAAGATCCATTATATATATATATATGTATATTTTAGTATGAACCCTATATAAGAACAGAACTCAGTACAGCCAGAATCCTTGTCATGAGGCATTTACATATCCATCTCTTTACTTAATTTCTTTCTGTTAACTCATTTAAGATACTGATATCTATCGGAAAGTACAATGCAAACTGGTGGTCCCAAAACAGTGAGAACTATACAGTCAGGGAAACAATTTTTTTACAGTGGAATTGTCACAGCCCTGTATTTTCATTATTTGAAAAACAATGCCAGTTAGAGATACAAAAATAGCAAGCATTGTTTAAGCGTTGATGATCTATTTATTTTTAAATTACCAGAGTACGTTAAAATTGGACTATGGACACTTAAAAAATTGAGAAGTCTGAAATAACGCAGAACCTTAGTTGGAATACATTGGGTTATTTTTAACACAAAAATGTATCAGACTAATAATGATATATTTTATTTCATCTTTTAAATAGTTTAGTTGCCCCAGAGAATATATTTAGTTATGAAAAACACACCACCACGCAAAACACAAACAAACAAAAATACACCCAACCAAATAAATCTTCCTACTTTTCTACAATTGCAGGTTTCCAGGAATAATTAAAAAAAAAAAAAAAATTGCAATGTCATCTTAGTGCTGCACTTTATTTGAACTTTAAAAAAAAAATTTTTTTTTTTTTTTTTTTTTTAATACTTATTTTGTGCCATCAAGGGAGGAAGTGTTAAAAATCTTTTAATCCTTTTATTAGCATATTAACATATACTTATACATACGCACAAATATAAAAATATATTAAATATACAAATATAGAAACATATGTATACATATATTTTATGCATATTAGTATATGTATAAATTAATATATGAACATATATACATGCACACACTACTACTGCCAATTTTAAAATTTGAAGTTAAAGAGCCACTTTCATAAACTGAGTTAAATCCAGATCCTGCTGGCTGGGTCATGTTCTCAGGTGACAATTTCCTTAAATGAGGGAAGCTCTCACATACTCTGATCTATAAAAATCTTCTATTTTAAGTAATGTTAGATTTACTTTAAAAATAATTGAACTTGTTTATGAAAGCACACTTTCCCCTTTTTAAAGGAATCTTTTTATACAAGTTCCAACAAAACATCACTATTAATAGCAATGTGGAATATCTGTCCATGTAGAAAGAAGCATCCTGCTGTTGCACACTATCTTGTTTGCCTTTCATCACTGAGAAAATTAATCTCTATGCAGTCCCTACTTGGGTAAAGATTTATGGTTTCTCGGGTTTTGGAAACAATTAAGAAGCTATACCAAGTTGCACTGAAAGTAAGTCTAGGACACTTTGTAAAATGCAAAGTAAAGCTCCTTGATTAACATTCTGGTTCTAAGTGGAGCAACTAGAGCAGCCTGGAAGTAGCCCTTTTCTGGACATGAAATGATCCATATATTTCACAGTCTGATGCTCTGGCGCTTTCTTAGTTAAATATTAGGACAAACAGAAGTAAGACTGGAACAAAATAAATTTCTTACCTCCTTGGAGAATGAGCTTGGAAAGAAAAGATTCTGCTTGGAGAGGAAACCTTGACCTGCAATTAGCAGGGGCAGGTGAGCTAGATTCAGAGCTTATATACATATATATATATATTTTCCGAATTTGTTGACTATTGGAATCCAGGAAGAAAGTGGGATTGGAGAGGGCTTCATTGTCTGTTCAGAGGTATAAGAGGAGATCTTATGTTCCGCTGAGAGGCTCAGAAGTAACTGTTGGGCTAAAGATGAGGCTGTGGATACTTTGCAAAAGTTCTTTGTTTATAAACTAGTGGTGTATGGTGTCTGTGAGGGAAGAAAAGAGGAGGTGGGAAGTTTGATATCTTTAACCTCTTTTCTTGCTTTGCTTGGTAGCTAATAAATCAAGGCTGCTAAATGGACTGAAGTCCTTGCTTATGACTATAAAAAAGGCCTCTGCTGGAATTCCCCATTATCTTGCAAATAAGCTCAGAAGTCTCTTTACTATTTAATCTCTCTGGATACTTTGCCCCAAGTAAAGACACAAAGAAGGTGATGAACTGCATGGCTTGTTAAAATCCCAGCAAAAGGGCTGACTGTGCTTTCCCAGATGTCAGAAAGGGATCAGTTAACATGTGGGCTTTGGCAGGAATGTTGCACTGAAAAAGGCTTTTTTTTTTTTTCTTTTTTTTCTTTTTTTTTTTTTCTTCCAGATATGATACTGGAGTTTTCAGTCCAAAGCTTGTAGGTGGAAGCAAATACCTTGGTGACTGTTGGGCTCCTCACATTAACTTGTTAATGTTAGCTGAGAGTCTTGAGTAACTTACACTGTTACACAGTAACACCCCATTAATCTTGTAACACTCAAACAAGCTCCTGCTTCTTGATATTAAATATTTTATAGACCTAACAGTATTGCATAAAAAATAATGAAAAAGTAGTATTATTTCTAAATAAGAAGACAATTTGTTTGAACTAGTAACATGTATGCTTAAAAAAATGAGAAGCCACCCCTCTCCCCCCCTCCCCCCCCCAAATCCTGGAGATAATGTATTCTGTTATTAGCTTGTCTGGAGAGGAAAAAAGTTGAGAGGATTGTGAACAAAATGTGCCTCTCTAACTTGGAGAAAGTCTGGGGCATGTAGGAAGAATGACAGATTTTTAAGAACTGACAGCCTATCCTAAACCTTCTGTCATATAAGCAGATCCAGACTAGGGGGTTTCTATAAAAACTCGTCAGTTTTCACTATTTTAGGTTCCATTGGCAGTTTGTAAAGCTACCTGTACTGTAGACTAATCAGTTTGATTCCCAAAATTCAGGAAAAATATGCACTTTGCTCCTCTTTCTCCTCCCTTCTTCTCCTGATTACTACACTAAGGGGGCTCTGTTTTTATTTTGATGCTGGTGTTACAGAAAAAGTCCTGTACTGTGGGATCAAGTATTTGCCTCCAAGACAAACTCATTTCCTCATTTGATCCATATAGCTGAGGAATGTAATCAATGCATTTGGCTTATCTGCACGTATTTCAATTCTCCATTTTCTACTGTCATTAAATTGGTTTAGAGGAACGGTGATTCTGTTCCAGTGGAGTTACTGAAGGACTCCCCTGCAGGCGAAGAGGCATCTCCTCCTTGTGTAAGCTGTGGTTCTGCTCCCTCCAGCTGCCATGTGCTGCCTCTCAGCCCCCTTTCCACTCCTTCCTAGGGGGACCTTGAAGCTCCCATTGCCCTCTTCCCATCTACAGCTCTCCCTTTTCTCCAATACAAAATGGCGCTCTACTATTCTAAATATCTTTCTTCTCACCAGAGACATTCAGGGAGGTAAATACCAAGGGCACAGAGCTTGGTATTTATTAGCAAAATAAGGCTGGCTAGATGGTATTTTTTCTACTTCTGCTGCAGTTTAAAACTTTGTCCACTGCTCTCATATCTATGAATGACAGAAGGTGAGCAGAAAATCTATAGTATATCTGAAACACTCAGAATGGTTTTTATCTTTTTCAGATCTGCAATTAGTTCAAGACTTGCTATGGAACATATACAAGAAGGATTTTATATATAAATTATATGTAAAAATTAAGTATATAAATACACACAAACATATATAAACATAAAGATGCCCAAATGCTTTTCCTCAAGCATTTTTCCAAACAAGTATTTTTAGCTGTGGTCTCCACATCAGAGTTCGATAAACACATTCACATAAGTGCTGACTGAATTCTGAAAAGCCTTCTATGCATGGCTTATGTGTGAGTAAGGCTGCCTGTTTAGATCAGTCAATGCAGTTAATCATACGTGCACACTGAATACCGTGTTTGTACTGTGTCTGAGGAAGCAAATCCTTTGTAATAGATACAGAACATTGCATAGTTTTTACAGAAGGTTTACAGAACCTAAAAGTCATTTACTGATTGTAAATACCTTTAAAACAAGTCATGGTTTTAATAGCCAAGCAGCTTGAGAGTCAGTGGAGTTTTCTTATTACCAAAAGAGTACTGGAAAGCAGAATTTTCTATTTGGGTGACTTTTTGGGCATATTCTCACATTACTGTGACAAACAGGACTATGCAAAACCATACAAGAGCCACAGCTGTTTGTGTATGCATCAGGAGGGATGATTTTAAAAAGCATTAAGCTTTCTGTAAATGCAAATGCATGGCCAAACCTGTAGAACAAATATATGATTACATTGCACGTACATTTCCTTTATTCTGTAAGAATCAGGTTGCTCAAGCATTTCACAAACTTGGCAAAATAAGGGCAAGTAATTACTAAGGTTGTTTCAAAAATTTGCTATATATCTTTTTGAAAGCTATAGCATATGAGAAAGATTTCCAGATAATTACTCATAACTTTTCTGATTTGATGTGGCCTTAATTAATATGCTTGTTTCCCTAGCCCAAGTAATATTCAGGAGACAAAACCCAACACATTTTCTCCAAAGATATTTTATCCTAAGATAAGCAGAGAATAGCACTTCAAGAATTTATTTCCTGTAGTATCAAAAAATAACAGTTCCTTATTGTTCTCTAACAGCTGCTTCTTGATGAATTCAAAGTTATCTACAAATACTAATTTATCAATTTTCATAACAACTCTGTAAAGAAAGGAAACTGTCCCTGTTCCACAGAGGAACAGTGATCTTTGCCCCAGAACAGTTAAACCACAGTTTTTAAAGAGGAATTTTCTATGAAAGCTAATGAAAATTCAAATATGCTATGATAGGAGATTATACAGTTAAAACTTTCACTAGAATATAACGATTAATTAGAGAAAAGTGGTGTTTTTTTCTTACTTTTTACAATCTCTGCAGTCTTCCATGAGCATAACTTTAGCTTTAATTCTCATGTAAAGGAAGTACCTTAAGCTGAACACTGACAAAAAAAAACATGAAGTTCATCAACTCTGCTAGCCCCTACAAGATATACTTAGCAAATCTGTTTTGCAAATATTGATCTATTAAACCCTGAATCCACTGCAGTTCCCTGGTGTGGTGCCACGGTGCATTGTAGGCAATGTAGGAAATACAGCCCAACAAGGAAAGCTGTCACCTGAAAAGAGCACAGACACAATACATCTTCACATCATTTATGCAATGTTCAAACCATGTCTTTCATACAAGAAGGATCATAAGGGTTGGAAAAGACCTTGAAGATCATCTGGTCCAACCATCACCCTACTACCAATATCACCCACTAAATCTTGCAAGTGTTGAGGAAGGGAAACTATTACTATGACTCTTGTTCAAGTTAGGAACCTACCACTGTTAATCACTACATTAATAAATCAGCTTGAGTAATATCTTACTTGTATATTCACTCTTAATCTGGGTATTAATTTCATCAGCCTTGAGCAAGTAGACATTTAAGATAAAAATTCTCAGTGAAACAATGGCTAGTTATCTACAGATGATCAAAAATGTTTGACATTTGCTACAGAACTTCAGCATATGCCTAAGTGCTTTGCTGGTGCAGGGCCCATATATGAAAAAAATCTTGTTAACCCTCTGATGTGCTTGGCTGGAAGTCATCAGAGTGCCTTCAGAGCATTTACTTTGCATTCTGGCATGAGTTAAAGATTGAAACAACCAATGCTAATTTTAGTCATACTTCTCACTTTCTCGGGTTTCATAGGGTTGAGTCAGAACTGTGATGCTATTTCAGGATAGATTTTTTTTTTGTAACAGAATTCAGCTTGTTCTGTTTTACATGGAGGAAAATATTTAGTGCAGAACTACTGTTTTTATGTGGTGAGAGGTAATCCTATTTAACAAAAGTTTTGTCAAACACACAAATCATGAATTTGTCTTAGGCTATGGATAACAAACAGGCTTTGGTGGCACCTTTTCAGTTGCAATGCAAGTGGCAGAGTAAAGTGTGAGAGCTCCTAAACCAACAAATGCAAGAGAACATCCATCCACATACCATCGCTCTCAAATTAACTGTTCTCAAGCTATGTTTTATTTAAATAAATGTCTAGGATAAAAACTACAAATGAATACCTGTTGCAAGATCTGAAGTATTGTGTTGATATATGGGAGAGAATGTTTCATCCTTGCTTTCCCCTCTCAACACTTTGTTTTTCTTTTCTCTTTACAGATCAGGGAAAAACACCACATCAGTTTTGAAGTTTTAACTAATGTGTCTGAAACTAAATCCATGTTGCACTTGGACAGGTGATGACCTGACTAGCTCTTCAATTAAAACATATCTCACAAGGGTTCCTAGATACAGAAGAAAAATAATAAGGTACACATTTAATTTCATGCAAGTTCTTCATTGAATTGCAAATTTATACAATCTGGTTTAACTCAGTGAAGGAAAGGAGCTTGAGCAACCACTCTTGCACATTACAAATACCCCATAGAGTAGTCTGATAACCAAGAAAAGACTATCAAAATTATATTGTTTTTATTATTTAGAAATATTCCATAACACAATGCAATGCAATATCATTTCAGCAGAACAGCTAATGCCTTGGGAAGCAGAACAGTTATATCACAACAAGCATCTTAACAAGTACTTACAAGTATATAAGCAAGGACTACAAGACTGTGCCTCTAAGCCTTTAAGCCACAGAGTCTGTGTTGCCTTCTGAAATATTGGCTCTGGCAGAAGGTACAACAAAATACCATCACAGTTCTTGTACTGGACATTTTTTCTCTGTATTTAGGATAAGACATTGGCATTTTATTACTAAAGAACATCTTTTAAAGGAGGAAGAATACTGTGTGGGGAAAAAAAAATTCTTAGATAAAAATTTAGAAGAATGGTGGTGAGTTCAGATGTTATGTTCTATGTTTCAGAAATAATATAATTTCTGATCTACTTTTACAGAGTTTAAAACAATTTTCACAGGATTCTGAAACATTTCTATTAACTATGTTGGTTATATATATTTTTTCTAAATACTATCTGAGCAACAGTTCCTCATGATAACTATTGGTGTAGTGTTATTTTTAATGCCTCTTTCTTATGATTACTGAAGTGATTAGGTGAAATCTTATGCATAGTATTGGTACTGGGTCACACAAATACTTCTGTGTCAGCTAATCCAGTAATATTGGTATAAAACAAAAGAATTTTTTTGAAATACTCTGCTTCAGTTTGTCAAATGGACACAGTCACAGTTACTATATAGTAAGGTAGATACCCCAGAATTGGTTAATCCAAACTGGACTTTTTCTGCTTCAGTGGCATATTAGGAAAATCTTTCTCAACTTCATTTTCTGTAGAGGTTCTATAATTACCTCTTGATTTTGTGGAGTATATAATACCTTTATAATACTAATTTTTATAATCTCATAGAGATTAAATTGTGCAACCTTGCAATTAACATTAAATTAACAAGTAGAATTATATTGTAAGATATAACACAGACATACAAGTGTTTGACTTCTATGAGTTCTTTTGTTGGGTTGGGGAAACATTGCTTAGATGTTTGAACACTTGTGAAAAGAAAATATGAAAGGCCCAGTAAAACAGTCAGGTGACATGACTTAAAAATCAAATTACTATTAATGAAAAATGTTTTATGCTGCATTTTATTTTAGGTGACCTGAAGTGTTTCAAAATCATTATGTACATAATATATAAAGAAGTGAAGTACACATGGCTTTGTTCATTAGGAGATGGAAATAAACTCCTGAAAAACCTGTAAGTTATCCCAAGTATCTGCAGTAAAGCGAGTCTCTTAGATCAGGATTCCCTGTCCTCCTCCAAACGGGACTGTATAACAAAGTTCACTTGAAATGCACCACCATTCTCAGGATAGCCATTAAGAGACTAATTGCAAAATAGCCTTTTTGGGGCCCTGGCCTGTACAGTATGGCACAGATCTTGGGCAGGATCATTTTTTTCTGCACTAAGCTCCCTGATGCCATGACTAGACTGATGCTGATAGCTGAGCTGCCGTGCCACAACACTCTGGAATCTGCAACGAACACCTGTTTGGTGTACTGCAAATCTTTTTTACCTCCACTGCTTGTGTGATTGTCCTGTACCTCTGAATCAAGTATGTAAAATGTAACAATATCAAAATTGTTTCTGGTAATATATCTAAAAAACTAATATGAAGATCACATAGCTAATAAATATTTGTTGCCACTTTTGGCAACAAATTTACCAGACTTGAATGTAGTATTTTCTCCTCAAAAATGTGTTATTAACATGGCATTTCATTCCAAAGGGAGAAAGATAAAGTCCTTTTGGAATCCATGTGTAATTTTATTTTCCAGTGCCCAACTACGCAATGGAAATTCAACAGCAGTGCCATTCAGCACTCTTACAAAGTAGTGACAAATAACACCTGCAATGGAAATGGCAGGGAAAATTAAACAGAATGTAATTACTTGCATTGGAATCTGGCCAAGATATTCAAATTAGCAACAGGACAATGAAAAAAATCTTGTAACTAAATCTGAAGCCAAATAACACCTGGAGTGCTCTTTTTGTTAGGCAGATGCAATATCAAACACTGGAGGATAGTAGCTGCAGCCAGAAAGTTAAAAAAGACTGTGATTGGAACACAGGTGGATACCACTTGCAAGCACACACATAGCATATCTGCCTGAAGAATGTGGCAAAACTCCTCAAGGTGTTCCTGAGTGAACAGGAGGAAAATCCAATTCTGGACAAAATTGATTGGAACCCACTGGAACATGGCTGGTGACCTCTGCTCCAGGAAGCAGAGGCAAAAATTATCAAGTACATAATAATTTGAGTAGGGTTTTCTTGATGCATTAAGATCCATGTTTTCCGGGAGAGATTAAATAACCACAAAAACTAGTTTGTTCACTATGACTTAATAACATTTATTTTAATATTCAACCTGTAAATTAGTTCTGCAGAAGCAAAAAGAAAGAAAACAAATCAGATGCTCTGAAAACTAAACACTTTTCAGGAAGACCTCTATTATAGCTTCAAGAAAAGGAAGCATCTGGAGCTATATTGCCTGCAGAGGATGCAAGTTTGCTGGCATAACAACACTTAAGTGTTTAAAAAGATTAGAATTTGATTCTAGAAACCATCTATCTTCCTTTTTTCAACCCCTCTTCACTGTAAAGTAGAAAAAAAAGTTTTTCATACAGAGAAATAAAGTTAGAAGAATGGTTTTTGATTAAAGACAACACTGAAAGATGGGGCCAGAATTCATTGTCTGTGACTCAGATGCTGTGTGGTTAAGGGATAGCCCTAGGATGCAGAGAGGTGCCTACAGGATTTCTGAAGGTGACCCCTACCCCCTGCCTGAAGCTCCTTCCTATTCAATGAAGATAACTAGGCTTGTTTGCCTCCTGGAGAAAGCAAAAGATAAAAATAATTGGTGTCAGTAACTGATGTGTGCAAAATGTTCTCTTTAGATAACTGTTCTTTGAATCAAGAAAATGAAGATGGAAAAGCAAAATCTAAATTTGGGTTTAGATTTTCTAGAAGACAAGAGTGCAAGACTCTTAATTGCTACTGATTTTTGCCATCTTTGGGGCTTCTGGGAAAAATAAAACCACATTAAAAAACAACACCAGAAAAGGAGCCCCCCCCCCCCCCCATTGAAATGACAAATACGGTAGAAAAGAAAAAATTTAACTTAAGAATTCTACTTAGCAGATTCCATTATGATTCATCACTAGGGCTAAGGAAATGATCACTGTGATGGAGCATGGACAGAGCTGTCTTATATTCCTCTGAATGTGCTGGCACATCCTCTTGTTGGAGCTCCTTAACACTGATGAAATAACAGTTTAGTTTTTGGTTCCAAAGGTAACATAGCTGGCAGAAGCTCGGAGACCCTAAAGTATGTTTCATAGAGATGGATGCTGCTAAAGGAGAGGAGAAACACAATCTGTAAAAGAAGTTCCCAAATCTGAGTGTGGTGAGTTCAAAAGTACTGGGCAATTCTTTAGTCCACCAGAATGCAGAAGGAGAAAAAGAAAGGACAGTGTTTCACACAGCTACTGACAGTAACTTCTTACTGTAAAAGAAAGAAAAAACTGCTGAGCTAGAAATTGCAACAAGAATCACAACAGTCAGTTCTAAAATAACCTCAAATCACCTTATTTCTGTGAAATGTTATGGGGCTTTTTTTGAGACCCTGCGCTATAACGTGTATTCACTCCAGCTGTTAAAAACTGGTTCCAGCTTATTACCTGTCATATGTTTTTCCACAAATTAGTATTTATTTTTTTTTTCTAAATCAAGCTTCCACGCTTTTGAATAGTAAATTTTTATTTCTTTAATCTGCAGGCAAGACATCAGAACTAGCAAACAAATACAGATCGTAGTCAGAGAAACAAGGAAAATGCAGTAAAGCTTTGAAAGGGCTTTGAATGTTAGGAAAAATTGGCAATAACTAAAGTTCATAGTATTTTCTGAATTACAGGAACCTGAAGCAGCACAGAACAGAACAAGAACTGAACAGGCTAAAAATAGCCTCAAAGATTAATGCTGCTCAGAAGTCACAGGCAGCATGAAACAGCCCACCAGAAAGGTATGCAAGGTACAGCCTCATGAGCGTGCTTCTGATTTACAGTCAGCAGGACAAGAAAAGTATTATTGTGTCATCCAGATGAGACAGTTTGATATTTTGATATACGTCCCCAAAATACCTAGCATATTCCTTATGAAGTAAACGAAGAGTACAGATAACTCAGCAAACTGGCTTCAAATCATTAGAGTCCATATGTTTTCTAATGCCTGGTTGTATACTGTATTGTTACTGTTACAGAGCCAACTGAACTCTTTATATCCCTGACTGAGGGCCAAAAACTACAGCCAGGTTCCCTGTGCAAATGGATCATACTGGGCAAGAGTGCCATGAGGTCCGCAAAGCAGACAGTCTCCACAAACAGGAAAGCAATAGCTGCCTGCCAGCTACCTAATTGTGGAGTTGGTGTCTGCTGGGAAGCCAGCTGCCTTCCCAGCCTTCCAGATGGAAGTGAGAACGTACAAGAAAGTTGACAATGAAAGGTACTTAGAAATCAAATAAACACAATTTGCACTACAATTGTGATCTGCTTTGACCAGCCCTCTTTTATGAAAAGCACTTTGGGGATTTTCTATTTCAGCAATAAAAAAAAAGGTAGGTTGAGTACAGAAGAAAGCAATGATGCAGAGGTGCAGAGAACCTAGACAATCTCTTACATTTGGATCAGCTGTCTTCAATATCCAAGTACACAAGCACATTTAGCAGCTATGAGTGAAAAGTTTAGAGGTTTCTTTTCGGTTACCAAAGTTTAGAGTTTTACATGAATCTTGCTTAAATCCTTTCAGCCTGCAATCTGAAACAACTGGCTTGTATTTCCTCCTCTGGCTGTTTCCATTCAGGGCAGTAATGCCAACACTTTCTTGCAGTCGTAATCAATCAGAACAAGAGACAGCAGCTTTCTGGAGCCCCAGAAGAAGTGGGTAGGTAACTTCTTGCTCATACTACACTTAAACGATGCCAGAGATAAAATTAATGCATCAGAACAAGCTACTTTATACAGAATATTAGCAGAGCATTTTGGGTAGAGCTCCAGCTGGTCCACTGATGTCAGTGACATTTATTTCAGTGGGGCATATTTATCCTTAATTACATAATCAACCATATTCTGTGAAATAAATATAAAATTAACACTCGTGTCCCTATTTCTAGTGCACAGTTATGACCATCAAGCTACCACTAAAGAAGTCTGCGGAAATCCAGTCAGGTCAATGCTGGATCGGAAATCACTGAAACATCATTACTGGCAAGTCCACCCAAAAAATTAGAGAATCTTCTCAGAGCTCTGCATTTGGCTATTGTTGTGAAGAGAATATAGAAAGAAAACTACATGCTTCTCTTTAAATGAAAGCAGTGTCAAAGTAGAATGAGAGCCATTTCAGCTAATACCTCAGAGTGTTTTTAGATTTTTATAAAGAGGCATGAATTTCATTACACAGAACAAAAAAGCATGCAGATGGGATCTAAACAAATCAGGATACAAACAATGAAAAAGGGTAGAATTCTCACCTGTCTCTTTTCTTGAGCTAGAAATATTTTGCAGAGATGTAAAAGAAATTGTTATGTCTTACTGATTCCCCCCCCCCCCCCCAAATGGAAAAGGCCCCATCAATTTTTATTTGCCAGAAAGACTATCTGAATGTGTATTTCTACGTTCACATCAGTTTTCATATGAAGCAGTCAACTCATTTCAAGTAGAATTACTATGTGATGTACATTTTTATAGAAACAAATTTTCAGTACTTTACCTTTAGTTTAGCCAAGTAATTTAAGTAAACACATAGTCAAGATTGGAATTGAAAAGCATATTTTCCAGTTTCTAAACCCATCAAGGTTTCTAAATCTATCACGTACAACATACACACAGCAAACCAACAGATTTAAGGAAAAAATCCATTCAAGAAAAAAAAATCTATTGTATAATGAAAACAGTTTGGCAAACTTTGAGGGATCTCTGGATTGCTAAGCTTTCAGCTTTATCCATCAAGACGAGGAATTTTCTGTACGGATCATCTGTTGCTTCTTTACTGAGCTCCTTAACTATAATACATGATAGAGAGGATAATGGCATAGTAGAACTTCCTCTGGTATATATTTTTAGACAGCAAAAGAAATATTAAGCTAGTAATGTTTGTAAATATGTAGTGTTACAGTTTTACCTTTCTAGATGTGTTGGTTCCAAAATTAAATCCTAAACAAATATTTTCCTAAAATCCTACTTCGACATCAATTGCCTTCCAAAGCATAAGATGTAGAGAGAGCCAAAAGCCATTCTAAATTTAAGTTCTTCATATTACTGTTCATAGAATTTCTTCCCATCAGAAACCCAGCTGTACGTACTATTTTTCTTTAACATAATGATATTGTTTTTCATTTTGTGGTGATGCAAAAGGTTAACTACCTGCCCAGGGACCAAAGAAAATTGCCATGAACTTTGTAGAATCATGCATTAAACCTTCCTGGATGTCTTCCTAACATACATGGTAGCAGGAATAAGTCCAAACCCCTAGAATTATACTGCATCCTAATCAAAATGAACATTCATTACAAAATGAGTTTTATTACTACCTTTTTATGGCCGACTTGTGGGTCCTTTCCATAGATACAGATTTGTCAGTAAAAGAAGCTTTGAACCAGGTTCACAATGGATGGAAATAATTTAAATGTAGTTCAGAGTTGGTGTGAATTAGCAGAGCACAGCTGACCGCATCCTAATTTGATAATTTCTACCACTACAGATTTGCATTTAGAAATTAAACTCATCAAGATAAATTCCAAATACTTTCAAATCCTCTCCAGTCAGAGTTCATGTTCTTTGGCCTTTCAAATGTAATTATCAGTCAGAAAAATACTCAACTTAATGAATGTCTCCCTCTTGCCATCTTCCCTCTTTTTCTGGTCTGCTTTACAGCACTCCCCTCTCCTCTTCTGCGTTTCCCTCCTTCTTTTGTGTTCCAGTGTTAATCTTCCTCTGGTACTGTAACTATTACTGAATTTAATTAGTTGATTTTACAATTAGATGAATTTACTATTAAAACTATGCAAATTTTTCCTTTGGCTGTTTTTGTACATAGCTCAGTTCTGTAAAATATCCAACCTCCAGTGAAGAGCCTGCCCTTTGTTCATAAGAGGGGATGTGACCTTACAAGTTTATACAAAGAATTTCACAAAAACAAGCATGTAAGTATGGCAAGCCAAAAAATGTTTCATAGATCACTTCATAAGCAAGTACAAAACTTGCTCACTTGCTCAGAGTAGCAACAGACAAAGAGAGAGACATTAACTATATTTTTTGAGGATGCCCACTTGATGACAAAAGACTTAAACAGGAAGTCTTGTGGCTAAACCAAATGGTAGAATGACAAATCTATCAGGACTATGGCTGTGTCTTCAATGAGTGGATGCCAACCCAAAGCCCCCAGAGATTCATAGGCCTTAACATTCCTATAAATACTGTTTAGGTAGTTTAGAACAATCAGTTTATATTGCTGGAGTTAACCTCAATAGTCAACGTACATGCATCTGTCCCTGTACCATGAAGAAGCTGAAGTTTGTTTCTTCCTTCTTATTCCCTTTGTGTTCATTCAGAACTATTTGTATTTCCTCTTGACATTATAAGAGTTCCTTTATTTCTTCCCCATCAAACCGATATTTATCAGGAAACCGTTTTGGCACCTAAGATTTGCCCAGCATCTTTGCTTTCTGTTTTTATCAAATCTATGACCTTAGAAAGCCTCCTGTAGCTTTTCCACCTGACTCTGTTGCAGCTATATGCCAGATATCTCCAGGTATAACAGATGGCAGAGGAACTGTCTGTATTTTCAGTTCAGAGTCAATCTTTTCAACAGGTTATGACAGTTTATGCCACTATCTTTCTTATTTATGCTTTTCCTGACTTAAAAAAAAAAAAAAAGAAAAAAGAAAAAAACTCTACACTGTGCAGTCAGTGTGGGCAGTTGGAATGAGGATAGTGTTTGGTGGTATAGGATTAATTACAGTTTTGAGTTGTGGGTAGATATGAAGTGGTTCACATTCCCAGGATAGAGAAGATCTATTACCTTAAGCATCTTTGTAAAAGGATCTATAAAATGGCTGTTCATCACAATTTCTGGCCTTAAAAGCCTTCTGTCACTTCAGAGCATGGGAGAGAGGGGAGGGGCAGAAATCCAACTCTATTTAACATCTCTATTGCTTTTTAATGATCTCTTCAGCATCTCAAATGATCATTTAATATCTTCTGTCATTTTTCAGAGTCCCACACAATCCTCAGCATTACTGTTTGTTTTCATGACTCTTAGCTCTCTAGCATTGCAAGGCATCAGCAAGCTTTTACTCCTGTCTAAACTGGCTAGGATAATAGTCATATCCATCATAACTTCGATTCAGTGACAATTCATTGTGCTCATCCTAAAGATCCTCATGCACTTCATCATTTGCAGTCCATAAAGCCTGTTTTTCCTCTGCTCAGTGTCCTGTTCTATTTCCTTTCAGTCCACTGTCCCTTACACATGGAATATCAAGTGCTGTATATTCTAGCTCAGTTACATCAGTGCCTGTGAAAAGCTACTGCTTCTCATTTGGGCCCCTTGATTACAATCATCTACCTTCAAAAAGGCCGTTATTAGTTTTAATGTCAGGTATGTTTTATTGTCTTTCATTTTGTGGTATTGAAAAAATATAAATGATTTTCATTTAATTCTTCTTTCAAAATTTATACAGTCTCCTTAGTACCCTGTATTCTTGAATCATTTCCTAGACTCTCACTAAAATTTTGATGTATACTCCTGATAATATTTTTACTTTATATCTCCATTACACGCATCCATTCTGGCTTTCAAACATCTATTCTACAGCTAGTTTTAGTATTAATATATAATTTATTGGTATTTAATTTGGCTAGAAACACCTTGAATGTAGTTTTTGTGTTAACCTGTATTTCTTATAAGTTTATTTAAAATGGGAAAGGTACTTGTCCTTTTATGCTGTTCTTCTCACTGCATGACAGGTACTCTTTAGAAAACTATGAATTATTTCTTTTATTTCCAAGAGAGTTCCAAGAAATCATAGCGGCTGGTTAGATTTTTATAAATATGCTTATTAGTATGTTTGCAAAATCTGGCAAAGTAAAAAATGACTTACCAAAACCAGTGTTTTATTTCACCATTTATATCCTCTCAAAAACAGAAAGCATACACGAGCACCGGACAAACAGGCAAAAATTTTCTGCAAGTACAAATTTCAAACAAATGTGTAAATAAGTAAATAAGAGTAAATGAGTAACGCTCATTTCAGTACCAGTGAAAATACTTAATTCTATATAATACTGTAAATGCACATAGATATCTTTAAGCTCAGAAGCCCAGTATTGACAGTCTGAAAAAACATGAAGTGCAAACATTCTTCTGAGTCTCCCTGAACACGTATTGTCTGCATGCCTGTCAGGAGACAGTATGCTACACACTCCCAGATTGCTGAGACAGTTAGTTTGAGAAAACCAAGCATTGTTCTGGGTCTTTTCTCAGTTAACTTTTTTTTTCCAAATAAGTTTTTCAGATTTAGAGTTGAGAAAGAAAAAAACCAATTCCTTATAGAGATGTGTTCAAACTAATGTAAACGTGACTTTTTATTTACAGTGGCCATGAGATAGGCTTCCTCAAGATAAGGAAAGTTTAATACTGAATAACATTTTTTTTCCTAATGTTAGTTTCTTTCTACTGTATATATATATGCATACACACACACACACACATATATAAAATGTACTTTCACCTAGTTTATGACTATTCAGGAAGTTAAAAGGAGAAAAAAAAAAAGCAAAAGTATGTCAATTCTGCCTTCCTGTCCCTTAAAAAAAACTGATTTAGAAAATTTCAGAACCTCAGAAAACATCAACATGGATAAAAAGTGTTGACAACGTTTATTTTTCAAATGGACAGAATAATCTAATGTTACTCTATTAGCATTCTGGAGGAAAAAGTAAGTGCATTTGAATGTCCTCATGTGGGGAGACCTGTGCTGATCTCTTATTCCAGGAGGATTCTTAGGGCAGACAATGCTCTGCAGAGAGTGCAGAATCTTTTCCCCTGCTTTTTGTGGGCAGACTAGTCCTTATACACAAACCAAAACTGATTTATTATTATTTTTTTAAATCTTTTTAGAACACTACAAATAAATTCTCTACTGTATGAATTTCTTGTGTTTGTTCCCCATTGCTCTTTCACTCCCTACATCAGCAAAAAGGCAGGAAGTATCCAAGGGCAACAGTACTGGGACCTGGAATGAAAGATATTGGTAGGCAATGGGTGCTAGGGGAAAAAGCGTCCAAAGGGAGTACACGAAAGAAACATGGACCTGGAAGCACTGGAAAATCTTCTACCATTTTCTTTTGCAAGAGAAAGATTGAGGACAAATACTAAACACAGCTCTGAAGTCTAGAGACTCAGCTGAATTCCCCAGTTTTATGCCTACCCAGATTAATGCACCAAAACATAAAGTGGAAGGACTTTCTCCCCTTCTACTTTCTCCCCTTCTCTAAAAAGAAATAAAGCTTACAGCAATGCTGGCAAAATATCAAAAAGTAGCTTTGGCACAAACTAAATGCAAAGCTATGTAGAAAAAAGAACTCAAAGCTCAAACCTACTGTCATCTTCATTAGGAGGAAGGAATCAAATCAGTACACCCACCCCTCTCCCAGCCCCCTGGAAATTTAGCATTTGGCTAAATTTATTGATCAGAAAGCCTTTATTCTCCCATTCTTCTCACCACAGGGGGGCAGAGGAGTTGTGAGGTGCTCAATTTTGTAGCAGAGGACAGCACCACTAGAAGAGAAGAATTAGATGACAATGCTCAGGGCTCAGAGGCACAACACTTTATCTGGAATATGGTACTTTTTAAGGCTTTGGATTAAAAAGTGGGATAGTGGTGAGGGAGAAGATTTTAAAGGGAGCCTTTGGAAAGAGTTAGAGGACAGGGCAGGAAAAGCAGCAAGGTCAGCAATATACATAGATTTCTAGGATCCTTTGTGTTTCCTGAATGGGAAGCTTATCAAAAAAGAGCATAAAGCTGGTCTGACAAGATAACACAGTCAATGGAAATGGAAAAAAAATCTATTAAAGAACCTTACAGATTTTTTTTTTTTGTGTTACATTATGAATGCCCAAGCACACTTATTAAGTGACACAAGGCACACCTCCTGAGGAGTGGCTGGAAGTTTAAATGGTTGGTCTCAGAGCCTATGAAAAATGCCCAAGGAGGAGCTGTTTACAGAAAGCTAAAACTTTTCAAATGGTGAGCTACTGACAGGCAATTCATTGCATGTCAGAGATATCAAAGTAGTTTTCAGGAACTTGCAAGGAAAACTTATCTCCTGTCGTTACTAGCTTTCTCTCTGTGACTCTCAGGTTTTTAGTACTCTTTAGTTATGTTTGAGCCTGGGAAACAGCAAAAGCAATTTACGTGTTCCATCTGCCCACTGTAAATAATGTTTAACATCATTACTCCCTTGAAATAGGGCTTTCTTTTTGAAGTCTAGGTTGGATTATTGTTGTCTTGGGGTTTTATCCACACGTTTGTTTCATGTAATAGAACTGCCAGCATCTTCTGCTAGTACTGGATATTGGACATGGGGATCTTATTCACACAGGCTGGAGAACGCAGGTTATGATGAAAAAGTATCATGTTATTTTTTTAAACTAGCATTGATCTCCAAAGATAGGTAAGGACTAATAAGGCCAGAAATATTTACCTTGCTGTAAACAATTGCAAAATCATCAGGTATTCCTACAGGCTTCTCCAAGAATGTTACAATTAAAAAATTCAGCCTACACTCATTTGAATTTTGTTGAATTTTGAAGTGAAGATATAAGTTACTTGGGGCAAAAGGATACAAGATAAAATCTGAAACAGGTCCAATCCTAGCCTCTCCTGTAAAGAAGAGCAGGTGTAAATATATATATATACGTACATATATATATATATATAAATGTTCTAGTCCGAATTTAGGCAGGTAAGAAAGATTTCACAGTTCACCTTATGAGAAATTAAAACCCATACTTTTTCAGGAGAATATAAGGAATGCCCTATGGAGAAAGACATCATACAGCCTAGCCTGATATTCTGCTCTGGACAGTGACATAAAACACACTTTTAAGGAGAACAAATAAGCTTTGCCCTTTTCTACCTTGTTGTTGCCGTGCACCCACCATTACAGCACTAGTAGTCCTAGAGCATACATCCCTGCCGATTCCCTTTAACAAGTAGTCACCTTGGTCATGTCCCCTGCTTCTCCCTCTTCTCCAGACTGGAGTCCCAGATTATTTAGTCTCCTTACAAGGATGTGCACAGTCTTAGGTATTTCAGTTGCCATTCTCTGCACCTATTCTAACCTTATTACAACCTTCTTGAGATGCAGAAAACAAAATTACCAACAGAACTCAACACAAGGGAAATCCAAGGCTTCATTTAGTCACAAAATACCACCATTTCTTCTGTTCCCATGTCCGTCCCTGACTGTACCCTGAATTTTGCTGCCTTTTTTTGGACTACCCTTTTTGACATCATAAGTGATGCACTTTTACCCCATTCATTACTTCCTCTCCTTTAACCAGCTGGAAGGTCAATGGACATCATAATGTAATAGAATGGAAAAACAAAAGGTTTTACAGAGCATAAAATCCAAGTAACACTCTCTCTTAGTCCTTCTTGAGGAAAGGTGCATATACAAAACTATACGAATTGGGCCAGGCTCCCTGCTTCCAAGGGAGAATCACTGCAGTATAATCAATAGCAGAAATAAGATCATGGTTTGTAAACCAGTCCTTATCATCTAGCATATACATTATGCCTGTCTAGCTAACAGTGTTTCCTCTAAAGTTTAACAGAGAGTAAGGCAGAAATGAACAGGGAAGCTCTTGCCAGTTAATTAAGAACTGTCAGTTACCATTTTTTCATCAGTATGGTGCCAAAGAACTGTTTGTTGCACAAGACACTTGCAGACTTCCAGGTCCACACACACACAAAGGATTAAAAAACACACAAACAAAACCAACAAAAAAAAAACAATTCAGCTGCAACATTAAATCAAAGTATTTTAAATAGTTCAAGCTCTAATGAACAACTGTTGAAGATCAACAGATCTGTTTTCTCTGAATGAAAAAATAACCTGTAGAGTTAGAAAGACCCCTAACCCATCATGACTTTTTTTCCCTTCAGATGTCATACAGAAATATAATCCCCACTGGGATTTTGAGAGAATTTTAAAGACAATCACTTCTAATACACTGTTTCAATTATCCACACCCAAACGTAACTCTCACTCTACCTGATTTTTTTTTTAAAAAAGAAAATCATATGCAAACTTGTTTAAGACTTTGTTCTTTTCCTCACTTATAGCAAAGGGTTGTTTATTTTTTCAATACTATGAAGCTTTTCTAGCTAGCTCCTGTCATGCTGAGAGGAAAGCATGCTTCATCCATTACTTTCTCTTCAAACCTCCTAAGGAGATAATTAGGCATTGCAATTGATTGCAATTTATTAATCAGACAGTCTCTTATACTTTTTTTTTTAAAACAAAACTTCATAGTTAAAGAAAAAAGGTGTAGAACATCCAGCCAGATTTCTGTAACTGAGATTCATTCCAAATCATTCTCATTTTCTTTTATCCATTACATCTTGCCCAAGACTTTAAATGGATTATGTGAAAGTGTTTAGTTATATAGTTATGGCACACAAATTTCGTTCATATGAGAAAACAGGTAGCATTTGATCCACACATAGCATACTACCAGTTTTCTGGCTCACTGTTTTCCTGTAACCACCACTACCAATCTGTATTGTTTATGACTGATTAAAAAAGGATGTTCTCTCAACATTCATGCCTTACCATTACTTCAGTCACCTACAGCAAGTTGGAGTATAATGTTCCAGCTGTTGCCCAAATAAATACTTTTTTGGAATTAAGTGTCATTTAGCCATATATAATTTCCCAAGGGAAATGCACATTTGGAAACAAACACATGAAAACCTGTTCACCAATGCTTTAGTTTCTTTTGTTCTATTAATACGTGTAGTAACATTGCTGAAGAATTTTCATGACATCTTTAAGTGTTAAGATGAGGACACACTACATTGACATTGTATGTGTAGTGTTCCCAATGACATTCTAAAATCAAATGTTGATTTTTATCTCTCAGACCAGAAGCACCCAGAAACAGAAGTATGAGTTTTTAATGGCTTTTTCTTTTTCCTTTTATTTTTATTGTTTCTTAGGGAAGACGAAAAAGGATTGCAAATATACTAAAACATCACAGAGCTGTTAAGAGTTCTGCAATCTTTGTTTGATGTTTTGCCTTAACATTAACTCCACTTTCAAAATCTGTTGAACCAAGAAGACTATAAGCTCTCCTTTTTCTCTTCCTTTCATAACCAAATATGTCTCAAGATTAAAAGATAGTATGTAATGAATGACCCATCCTGAAACAGAGTACAGTCTTTGAAGCGTAGCAGTAGACTCAAAGGGAACATTGTGCTAGACCTGGAACTTTTCAGGACAGGTAAGCTGAAAGCATCACATTTCATTTTTCTCAAGTTGCAGTTTTCCCCTTTTTTCACATGATGCATAAAACAGTCATTGTTTCATTGTTTCTTAATAACATTTTTTCTTTGCCAGCTCTCTCTGGAGCCAGCAAAATTAGAGTTTTCACTTGACTGGCAAAAATTCCAGACTATAAAAACCGGGAGGAAAAAAAAAAAACACTCCGACATGGGGGGGGGGGGGGGGGGGGGGGGGG